>JAKSZT010053812.1:1272183-1453604 GCA_026826555.1 Tolypeutes matacus
TTTTATCTATCTGTTCTACTATCTGTTTGATTTCAGATGTGCTGTCTTCTACATCACTAATTCTTTCTTCTGCCTGTTCAAATCTGCTGTTATGTGATTCCAGTGTTTTTTTTCATTTCTTGGATTGTGCCATTCATCACCATCATATCCGTTATCTTTTTAGGTATGTTTATAATTTCTTCAGTATGTTCTCCCAGTGTCTTCTTAATATCCTTAATCTCTTCCTTCACTTCATTAAGTTGGTCTGTGATATTTTTTTGGACAGCTTTGATTAGTTGTTCGAAATTCTTCATCTCTTCCTGGTTTTCAGTTTGTTCTTTGGGCTCATCCATGTCTTGCTGTTTCTTAGTATGGTTTGTAATTTTTTGTTGCTCTCTCGTCATCTTTTTATCTTGATGGGTTTATTCAGTTGATTAGCTCTTCTCTCTGCTCTAGAGTTTTATTTAGCTGCTGGTTTTGTGTGTGTGCATGTATTCTCTTTGACACTTTGTTGTTCTTGTTCTATTTCCTTGCTGTTTTCTGTGTTCTGGTTTTATCTTGAGTGATCTGTCTCATTGTCCAGCCCCTTCCAGATCATTACCCCCAAAGGCTCCTGCTCCGTGGGCTCCCAGAAAGCTCACTCGGGCTGCATCCTGTTCCCAATCAGCTGTCTTTTGCGAAAGAGATGGTGAGCACCCACTTAAACCAACACCATCTTGCCTTCCTTCTCCATTAGATTTCAAAGTCTGAGAGTCATTCTTAAAATGATGGTTTCTTCTCCTTGAGGCCTCATAGGGGCCCAACTTTTCCACAGGCTTGCCCAATAGCCATTTTCTTGGTTCCACCTTCATCAAGCATCTGGGTGGTGACTTAGCTCCAGATCTCACCCTCCAAGAACATTGGGGTCATGACCACACTTTACCCAAATTCTGAGGTAGAGTCTCAGCACCCTTATTATAGTGAAGTGGTGGCAACATTCTTCTTAATCTCTGGCATCCAGGCCCAATCTCTTTAGAGCAGTGAGGTGGCGACCTGGCCTTCCCTAATCTATGAGGAACAGGTTCACCCATCCCAGAGCACTGGGGTGGCAACCTCACCCCCCCCATCCCTTGGGGAATGTGCTTCATGTTCTTTTTAGCCTGGGACAGCAAAACCCTCCTTGAACAGCAGGTTGGATTATCCACCCTCTTCAAATGCTGTGGCAAACTCACTCTCTCTGTGCACATGGGTGGGGTTCCTGTCTTGGCCAAAGGAGATGTCTTAATTCCAGACTTCAGCTTGCATGGCTTTCTTCTTAAAGCTGTTTTTTCCTTCCATCTCTACCTTCTCTGTCTCTTTTCATCCAGGTTGACAGTGGTTTTGTTCATACAGGTCGTGCAAAAAGTTTGTTGGTTTAGCATGCAGGAAGCAGGGGTCCAAGCCATCAGACAGTAAGACTTTCCACAAGTCTTTCATGGATAATTGCATTTTAAAAATCCTGGTTTACAAGTTCCAAGTTTAGCTAATTCCTCAAATGGGGTACTATCATCTGGGGGCTTGATTTGCAGAGGCTTAGAATTTCTGGAATCAGTTTCTGGTTTCTTTGTGCCCAACAATTCAGTAATCAGCTTATCTCTTTCGTCTAGCATTTTGCTATAAGTTACAAGGAGATGCCAAGCCACATTGTCCGAGTTTACTTTGGAAAGCTCTTCAGGTAAATGTCCAGGCTTGCCATTTACAAATTCTGCCTTCCATATAACATCATGAGTCAATCTTGCTAAGTTCTGTGCAACTTTATAACACAGATCGCCTTTCCTCCAATTTCCAATAATAGTTTCATCGTTTATGTCTCAGGCCTCATAAAAAGTCTCTTTAGAGTCCATATTACTATCAACAGTCTCTTCAAAGCACTGTAGGTCTTTTCTACCAAGCATCTCACAATTCCTCCAAAAAAATACCCCTTACCCATTTATAAAATCATTCTAGCATTCTGGTAATTGCAAAAGCACGACCCCACTCTCTGGTACCAAATTCTGTATTAGTCAGCCAAAGGGATGTTGATGCAAAGTACCAGAAATCTGTTGGCTTTTATAAAGGGTATGTATTTGGGGGTAAAATCTTAGTTACATGGTGTAACAGTTTGATATTAAGAATTCCTAAAAGAAATATGGATTATGTTTGTAAACTGATCTGTTCCTCTGGGGACTAATACCCTTTGATTGTATTAGATTCAGCTGAGATGTCTTTGATTAAATTACTTTAAGATTAGGGCTTTGATTCTACCATATCAGTAGGGTGTAACTCAGGTTAAGTTCTTTCCCCCTTGGTGGGCTATATAAATGGACGCTCACTCAGGAAGACATACAGAAAAAGATACAGAAGCAGAAGAAAGAACTTTGTCAGTTTTGATCCTGGAGCCCCGGGGAGAGGTGAGCCATTTGCCTGAGAGTTTACAGCTAATCTTGTGAAGAGAACAGAGCAGCTGAGAAGCCCTGAGAGATGAGCCCTATGCCAGCCTATAGCTGAGATCAGAATAAGTTGGGCCCACGGAGCTTTAAGAGGAAGAAAGAAGGACAGACCAAGAAAGATCACCCACCATCTTGCTTCAACACATGGCATCTGACTTTGGTGAGAAATCAACCTTGAGTTAGACTCTTTAGGGCCTTGTAATTTTAAGATTGTACCCCAAATAAGTAACTTTTATAAAAGCCAACAGATTTCTGGTACTTTGCATCAGCACCTCTTTGGCTGAGTAATAGACAATGTCCTCTTTCGTTCTTTTGCTTATGGCTACCCAGTTCTTCCAGCCTCATTTATTGAAGAGACTGTCCTAGAAAAGTAAACCTGGTAGGCTTACTGAAAATCAGTTGGCCATAGAGGTAAGGGTTTGTTTCTGAGCTCTCAATTCGATTCCATTGATCAATGTGTCTATCTTTATGCCAGTACCATTCTGTTTTGACCACTGTAGCTTTATAATACATTTCAAGGTCAGGGAGCATGAGTCCTCTGATTTCACTCTTATTTTTTAGGATGTTTTTGGATATTTGGGACCCCTTTCCTTTCTAAATAAATTTGGTAATTGATTTTTCTATTTCTGTAAATTAGGTTGTTGGACTTTTTATTGGTATGGCATTGAATCTATAAATCAATTTGGGAAGAGTTGACATCTACATGATATTTAGTCTTCCAATCCGTGAACACAGAATGTCCTACCATTTGTTTAGGTCTTTTTTGATTTTTTTTTTTTAGCAATTTTTTGTAGTTTTATGAATACAGATAATTTATTCTGGTTAAATTGATTCCTAGAAATTTGAATATTTTTGTTGCTATTGTAAATTGATTTTTTTTCTTGATTTCTTCCTCAGCTTTCTCACTGCCAGTGTATAGAACCACTACTGATTTTTGCATGTTGATCTTGTATCCTGCCACTTTGCTGACCTTGTTTATTAGCTTAAGTAGCTTTATTGTAGGTGTCTTGGGATTTTCTACATATACGATCATGTAATCTGCAAATAGTGAGAGTTTTACTTCTTTTCCAATTTGGAAGCCTTTTATTTCTTTTTCTTGCCTGATTATTCTAGCTAGAACTTCTAGCACAATGTTGAGTAACAGTGGTGGCAGTGGGCATCCTTGTCTAATACCTGATCTTAGAAGGAAAGCTTTCAACCTCTCCTATTGAGTACAATGTTGGCTGTGAGATTTTCATATGTGCCGTTTATTATATTGAGGAACTTTCCTTCTATACCTATCTTTTGAAGCATTTGTATCAAGAAAGCATGTTGGATTTTTGTCAAATGCATTTTCTGCATCAATCAATATGATCATGTATTTTTTCCCTTTGATGTGTTAATATGGTGCATTATGTTAGTTAATTTTCTTATGTTAAGCTACCCTTGCATATCAGGAATAAAACCCCCTTGATCGTGATGTGTAAAATTGTTCAGATTTAATTTGCAAGTATCTTGTTTAAAATTTTTGCATCTATGTTCATTAGGGAAATTGTTATATAATTTTCTTTTCTTGTGGTATCTTTATCCGGCTTTGGTATTAGGGTGATGTTGACTTCATAAAATGTGTTGGGTAATTTTTCCCTCCTTTTCAACTTTTTGTAAGAGCTAAAACAGGATTGGTATTAATTATTCTTGAAATGTTTGTTAGAATTTACCTGTGCAGCCATCTGGTCCTGGATTTTTCTTTGTTGGAAGATTTTTGATGACTGATTCAGTCTCTTTGTTTGTGATTGGTTTGTTGAGCTCCTCTATTTCTTGTAGAGTCAATGTAGGTTGTGCATTTCTAGGAATTTGTCCATTTTATCTAGGTTGTCTATTTTGTTGGCATACAGTTTCTCATAATATCCTCCTATGATTCTTTTTTATTTCTGAGGGATCAGTCATAGTGTCTCCCCTTTTCTTCCTGATTTTATTTATTTGCATCTTCTCTCTTTTTTTCTTTTTAGTCTTGCTAAGTGTGTGTTGATTTTCTCAAAGAACCAGCTTTTGGTTTGTTGATTTTTTTCTATTGTGTTTTTTTTCTCTCAATTTCATTTATGTATCCTCTAATCTTTGTTATTTCTCTCTACCTGCTTGCTTTGGGATTGGTTTGTTGTTCTTGTTCTAATTTCTCCAGTTGTTCAATTAGTTCTTTGATTTAGCTCTTCTTCTTTAATGTAGGCATTTAGGGATATAAATTTCCCTCTCAGCTCTGCCTTTACTGTATCCCATGATTTTTTTTTATTTTGTACATTTAATAATTGAAAATATAAACAATTACAAACTAAAAAGTAAACACAGATGAATAAATATATACATTTCTCAATTAAATGTACTGGATACATATAAAAATCTTTTGAATCAAACAATATGTTACACAATCTCATGATTTTTGATATGTTGTGTTCTCGTTTTCATTTGTGTCGAGATATCTACTAATTTCTCTTACAATTTCTTCTTTGACCCACTGATTGTTTAAAAGTGTGTTTATTCTACAGATATTTGCAAATTTTCCACTTTCCTGCCTATTATGGATTTCCAGCTTCATTCCATTATAATAAGAGAAGATGCTTTGTATAATTTCAATCTTCTTGAATTTATTAAGAACTGTATTATGGTCCAACACATGGGCTATCCTGGAGAAAGATCCATGAACACTTGAGAAGAATTTATAACCTGTTGATTTGTGGTGCAGTGTTCTGTATATGTCTGGCAGGTCCAACTCATTTATCATATTGTTCAAGTTCTCTGTTTCCTTGTTGATGTTCTGTCTAGTTGTTTTATCCATTGATGTGAGGGGTGTGTTGAATTCTCCAACCATTGTAGAGACGTCTATTCTCCTTTCAGTTTTCCCAGAGTTTGCCTCATGTATTTTGGGACACTCTGGTTAGGTGCATAGATATTTTTGACTGTTACTCTTTCTTGGTGGATTTTATTAATATATAAGGCCCATCTGCATCTCTTATCATTTTTTTTGCATTTAAAGTCTCTTTTGTCAGATAGCAATATAGCTACTCCTGCCCTCTTTTGGTTACTATTTGTGTGAAATATCTTTTTTCAACCTTTCACTTTCAGTCTATTTACATCCTTGGGTCTAAGGTGAGTCTCCTGCAGACAGCATGTGGATGGCTCAGGTTTTATTATCCATTCTGTGCACCTGTGTCTTCTGATTGAGGAATTTAGTCCATTAACATTCAGTGTTATTACTTTAAAGGCATTGCTTATGTCAGTCATTTTATCATTTGGCTTTCATATGTCCTATCTTATTTTTGTCCATCTTTTTACCTTTTTTGGCTACCCTTTCTAGTAGTCTTCACTTCTACACTCTCCTCCAAGCCTCTCTCTCTTCTCTTTTCTTTTCTGGCTGCAGAACTTCCTTTAGTGTTTCCTGCAGAGCTGAATTCTTGTTTATGAACTCTCTTAGTTTCTGTTTATCTACAAATATTTTATGCTCACCATCATATTTGAAGGGCAGTTTTGCCAGATAAAGAATTCTTGGGTAGCATTTTTTCTCTTTCAGTACTGTAATTATATCATAACAATGCCTTCTTGCATCCATGGTTTCTGAAGTGAAATATACACTGAGTCTTATTGGATGTCGCTTGTATGTGATGTTTCACTTTTCCCTTCCTGCTTTTAGAATTTTTTCTTTACCTTTGGCATTCTGCATATTATGTGTCTTGGGGTAGATCTATTTGGATTTATTCTAATTGGAGTATGCTGTGTTTCCTGGACATGTATATTCATGTCTTTCATGAGAGTTGGGAAATTTTGTACCATTATTTCCTCAAATACTCTTTCTGCCCCCTTTCTCTTCTCATCTTCTTCTGGAACTCCCATAACATATATTGGTGCATTTTGTGTTATCTATCATTCAACTCCCTGAGCCCCCTTGCTCAATTTTTCTCATTCCTTTTTCTCTCTGTTCTTCTCTCTTCAGTTTCAGTTGTTCTTTCCTCTGTATTACTGATTCTTTTTTCCATGATTTCAGATCTGCTGTTGTGTTCCTCTATTGTATTTTCAATCTCATGTATTGTGTCTTTCATTCCAATAAGTTCTGTTATTTTTCTATCTAATATTTCACATTTTTCTTTGGCTCACTCAGTGTCTTCTTAATGTCTTTTACTTCTTTAGCCATGTTGTCCTTCAGTGCCATGATTTGATTTAGGAGATCTGTATGAAACTCATTGATTAGTTGTATCAAGTCTTGTGTCTCATATGGAGCTTTGATTTGTTTATTTGCCTTAGTCATATCTTCCTTTTTCTTTGTTTGGCTTGTAATTTTTTTCTGATATTTAGGCATATGATTCTGATGCTGAGTTTACTTTGTTCAGTTTCTCTCTCTTGCCTAGAGATTTATTGTTAAGTAGCTGTGTGCTACCTTTGTTCTTGACTCTTGGTTCAACTTGTTCTAGATATTTTGGATTGTCCTTGTTTAACTGCTCAAACCAGGGCTAAGGACCCAGTAATGGGGTGCAGGCCAGTTTCCAAGGGCCTTGGAGAGGGTGGCATTAAAGGCTCTTGCTTGTCTCTTTTATTATTTTTCCTTTTTCATGCACTTTTCTCATCTTACTAGCAGATGGCGCTCTTTGACAGACCTCTTAGCTCAGACCCCAGGTGCTAGAAGGGAATGTATTCAGTGTAACTCCTTGGGTGGGTGGAGGGTACAGAAGCAATGTCCTCAGGGCCAAGCAACCAGCCAGGGAAGTGGGGAGGATTTTTGAGAAGGCAAATTATCTTTAGCTCCCTCCAGGATCTCAGGGCAAACAATGTCATGGCCCTACCCAGCCTGGAAGTGTGCAACATCTCCAATGCAGCAGACCAAGTTTTCTGGCCAAAATCTGAATTTGCTGTATGCTGTGTCCCTTCCTCTCCCATTTCTTGGGGAAGAGAACCTCTGCAACCCCCTCAGTCTGCAGCCACTGCAGTCTACAGCCTCAGCAGTAAGCAAACTGCTCCATAGGTGGGGGGAGGGGCACCCACTGCTTCTTTTGCAGCTCTGCTCACAGGATTTTCAGCCAACAGAGGCTCCTTTCCTTTACCCTTCTCTCTTCTGGGTGGTATCTCACCTTTCCCTGATGTCCTGAGCCCCAGAGTAGCTTCTAGACAGTCTCTGCCATTCCTCTATTTATTTTTTTCTGGGAAAGATGTGATCCTTCTGCCTCTAATCCTTCATCTTCCCGGAAGTCCTTAAGAGGAGATCACTGGAATTCACACCAGCTGGGATTCAGTTACTTTTCAGATAGCTACCGAAGAATCCAAAGTACATATGCTTAGCACAAAGTGTTGCAGAGAGCAGGGAAAGAAGTCCCATCACGGCAATCTCCCAGGTGGCCGACAACTGCTCCAGGTTGGGGTTGATAAATGGCAGCTTCTCAAGCCACATTTCACGATGGAAAAAAGAGACCTCATTGACCATAAATTTTTATTTTTATGGTTAAATGCATCAAGATTTTCTCTTAAGGTTTGTGATTTTTGAATTTTGTTTAAGAATCCCTTAATCCCTTTCTTAGCTCCTAAGATAACAAAGGTATTCTCCTGAATTTCTCTGTTAACTTTACTCTTTATATTACACATTTAGAATTTTCATCCATATGGAACTGATATATCATCTGGTATGAGATAGCAATCAATGTATTTTTCTGCCTAATGTGACTCAATTTTCCAACTGCACTATGTTAAATAATATATCCTTTCCCAATTGATTGTTGATTGCATACGTGGATCTACTTCTTGGCTTTCTACTTTGTATCATTGCTTAAATTGTTTGTCCATCATTAGTACATGATTTTTAAATCTTATTTTTATGACTTTAAAATGTCTTTATATCTGTTAGATAGAATCCTTATTATTTGCACTCCTTTTTCAAAATTTTCATGGCCATTGGAGGACTTTTATTTTCCCATATGTTTGGATTTAGCTTGCCAAGTTCCAAGAAAAAAACATGACAGCATTTTTAAAAATTAGAAATGCATTAAACTTGTAGATTATTTTGTGGAGAACTGACAGTTTCACAGTGTAACTCATCCCATGCCTGAGCATGGTGTAGCTCCATTTATTCTGGTCTTCATTTATGTCCTTTAATAAAGCCTTAAAATTTTCTCTATAAACTTCTAGAGGAGCTTTTGTAAACCTGCCTTTGGAACAAGTGCTACATCAAACATGAGATCTTTAATATAATGGATCTTCTGTCCCATGAACATAGTATATCTCTCCATTCTTTTAGGCCTTTCATGATCTTCAGTAGAGTCTTGCCTAGAATGTGAGGTGAAGCAAGCACTAGAAGTGGGGCAGAGTTGGGGAGGAGACTCCTAAATCCTAGAGGAAATCCAGTTCAACTGCTGGAACTCTGTGTCTGGGGCTGCCTTTTCCTTACAGGATCTGTCCTTTGCCAGTTGCTTATGGCTCTGCTTATGTTCATTCAGTAAACATTCCCTAATTCATTCATTCATTAGAACTACCCTGAGAATGATGCAAACTGAAACCCTCTTTGTCATAAGAATTTTCTTGGGTGTTAATTTAGAGTGTCCTCTGCAAGTCTTGTCATCTAACCATGACACTGCTTCTGTCACAACTATTTGGGAACATTTTTACTATTTTTAATCTCTTGATGATTACAGGATCTTGCTATCAAACTTTCAGTTGACTCTGCCTGTTAGCAGTCAGATTACATTTCCAATAATTTTTACAGGTTGGATTACTGGTTGCCTCTTTAAAATAATAAGAAATCTGCACATCAGTGCAAGGTATTGGTGGAGGGGTGATGTATGGAAATGTTGGACATTATGCATGATTGTTTTGTAAGCTCATAACATCTCTAATAATATATATATAAAATAAATTCTTTATGTTTATCACTGAAACATTATAAAAAACATTAGAAAATACAGACTTTCATCTTTGTGAGAATGAATAAAGTAAGAGTTTAATTCTATCATTGTCTTAGAAAACAGATCCAAATTATTCTCATTTTACTTTGAAATATTACATATCTTGGTTGATGCCACAATGGAATTTCAGTTTTGGACATGTCATTTTACAATGTGGATGAAGTATACATGATTATTAAGAAAGCCTAGATTGGAGGCCCAGCTAGCAGTTTGATTGAGTGTTGCAAAGTTGTATCATATTGGAGCACTATTGGGGTTTAATTATTTTAATTGGGAGTGATACCTACATATTATGGAGGAGAGACTGCTCAAAAAGAATGACATAGCTCTGCCCTGATCCAGGATGGCAGAGTGAAATGCTGCACTCTTCATCCCCCCAAAGAAGGTTTGCACAGCCAGCAAGAACTGGTAGAAATATCTTTCACAAAGCTCCAAAAAACAGATAAAGGGCTGTAGTTACAGGGTGAGCACTGATCAAGAAAAAGGCCACTTAAAAATGGGAGGCACACTGGTTGGCCTTTCCCATACCCTTCACTGGCTCGCATCAGGCCCATGCTCCCAGTGTGGATTCCTTGACCCAGCTCTGGAGGGATCAGAGTAACAATCATGTGCATACCAGGAGCATGTATGGCTGGCTCAGTCTTTTGGTGGCCAGAGGACTACCCATCCCAGGACTTAGTTTGCATGTAGAAGGCAGCTATCTGAACTCTTGCGCAGAACTCTGTGGGAGAACAGCCAAGTCATGCTGCCTGGGGCAAGGGATTGCTGGCTGTAGGACATAAAGTACAATGTCCCAGGACTGTGAGGAAACTGTTTCCTAGGGAAGAGGAGACATTGGGAACCATGTAGATAAGAGAATTCCTAGGGCCACACCTGTATGCCCAAGAAGAAAGGAACTGGACTGGCCTCTTTACTTTGACTTTGAGTTATTCTGTAAACTCCTATGGATAAGCAAGGAGAGCACTGCCACAGGTCAATCTGCAAAGACTGGGAAAATTGTTTACTTTTTTTCTTTTTTTTTTAAATGTTAGCTGCTTGCATTCAAGGAAAGCTGTGTCATAACACTAGCTGGATACAAGCTTAAGGAGCAGATGCTTCAGAGTCTAAATTCCAGTGATAACACACTTACATATCAGAATGTCCAGTTTTCAACAAAAGGTTACAAAACATAAAATAAATGGGAAGCAATGGCCCAGGCAATGAAGAAGATTAAAACATTAGAAACCGTCTATGAGGAGGATCAGATGTGGGACATACCAGACTAAGACTTTTAAAAACTGGTCCTAATTATGCTCAAAGAGCTAAAAGAAAACATGGACAAAGAATGAAATCAGGAAAATGATAGATGAACACAAAGAGAATATCAATAGAGAGAAATTATGAAAATGAACCAAAGTGAGGTGAATACCTCAACAACAGAAATTAAAATTACTTAGAGGGGTTCAACAGGAGATTGGAGCGGCAGAAGAAAGAGTCAGTGAACTTGAAGGTAACACAATTAAAAGCATCCAGTATGAGGAGCAGAAAGAGGAAAGAATGAAGAAAAGTGAAAAGAGCATGAGGAACCTGTGGGACACCATCAAGCTTCCCAATAAGCCCATTTGTGGGAGTCCCAGCAGAAGAAAGAGAACATTCAAATAAAAAATGGTTTAACACTTCTCAAATTTAATGAAAGACAGTAATATACACATCCAAGATACACAGTGAATGCCAAACAAAATAAACACAAATAGACCCACACTGCATCATATTATAGTCAAACTGTTGAATGCCAAAGTTAAAGAGAGAATTCTGAAAACCCACGAGAGAAGCAGTGTATCAAATACAGAGGGGTCTCAATAAGATTAAGTGCTGGTTTGTCATTAGAGTGGGGTGATTTAGCGCTGAAGGCAAAAAAACTGCCAGCCAAGAATTCTTTATTGGGCAAATCTGTCCTTCAAAAGTAAGGGTGAAATTAAGACATTCCCAGACTAACAAAAGCTGGGGGAGTTGGTCACCACTAAACTAGCCCAACAGGAGAGGCTAAAGAGATTTTTGCAGGTTGAAAGAAAAGGACAGTAGACAATAGATCAAAGCCTCATAAAGAAATAAAGAGCTCCCATAAGGATAACCACAGGGTAAGTATAAATGCCAGCACTATTGTATTTTTAGTTTGTAAGTCCACTTTTTACCTCCTATAAGATCCAAAAGGCAAATACATAAAATGTGATAAGAAATCAGTGGTTTGTGACTCATAATGTATAAACACATAATTTGTGAAAGTACTGCATAAAGGTGGGGGTATGGAAGGGTATAAGAACATAGTTTGTGTCTACTTTTGAAGTTAAGTTGGTAGCAAAGCAAACAAAATTGTTACAGATTTAGAATATTAAATTTAAGTCCCAAGGTAACTATAAAGAAAATATTGAAGAATATGCAAGTTCATAGTGATAGAAATTATAGTACAGGTTGTCAGGGGTGGGGTGGGAGGAGGGGGAATGGGAAGTTAAAGCATAATGGGTAATAGGTATAGTTTTTCAGTTTGGGGAGATGGGAGGGTGGTGAGGGTACCGCAACATGGTGAATGTTATTAACTCCACTGGATGGTATGCTTAGGAGTAGTTGAGATGGGAAAATTTATGTTGTATATATGTTCCTACAATTTAAAAAAAGAAGGAAGGGAGGGAGGTAGGGCAACTGAAGAGACAATGAGAGTTCTCTGCATGGAGTTCATATTATTTTTGTTAATTGTCCAGTAAGTTTGAAAGTATTTAAAAATAACAATTTAAAAATTACCAAAAAAAGTATGACACATTATCTCTTCAGTGAATTTTGACACTGCACATAAGATTTAAAATAACATTAAAAATATTTGTTCTGTCAGAAATGAAGGTTCTCAGGCCCCATCCCAGACCTTGTGAACCAAGATCTGCATTTCTCTAGATCTTCTGGTGACTTGTGTGCACATTAAAATGTGAGAAACGCAGGCTAAGAACGCAACTTGGTAGCCACACTGCCTAGGTCTACATCCAAAGTCTACACTTATTGGTTGTGTAACCTTTGGCAAAATAATTAACCTCAGTTTTCACACTTGTAAAATGGGGATGGTGATGAAGGTCCTTACCTATAAAGGGATAAACGTGGTAATATATGTAAAACATTTGCAATAGTGCCTGGTACATTGTAAACACTCATTAAATGTGATTGCTAATATTAAAAAAAAAAAAAATTTTGTTCTGACTGCGTCATGGACACTAACTATCTGCATCATTTGCACTGCACAGCATATGCCCTTAGGAGGACAAACATTCAGTTCTTTGATGCCCTGCAATACCACTTACTCATGACACATTAGAATTATCCAGCTGATCTGCTGCAGGGTGATTGGTCTCCTCCCAGTTCTCTCAATCTCACCACAATAAGCGGCATTGAAAAACCTCTCTGTATTGCCAAAATTTTGCCATCACTTAAACTTCTGAGAAGAGTACATCCTCCTTATATCAATTTAGATTTCTTCTGCTATCAATGTTATTAACTAATTATAGCTAAAATTTTTTACCTAACAAGTAATTTTTCATAATATATATTCTTCACACACATGCTTTTCAGTGGCCCCTGCATTAATTTTAAGAAAAATGCAGAAGAAATCCACTTGAGAGTGTCACAAATGCCGAAACTTTCCATGAAACAAGAAGTGTAATCTCGGGATGCTTGGGTGGTGGGGGCTACTCCTGAGCAGATGTTACTCTATTTCAAATTGAAGAATGCAACACTTGTAGACATTTCACAGAAAACTTCATTAATATTCAACTTTATAAATCCTCAAGCAAAGCAAGCAAAGGTGGATTAATCCAAGTATTTATCTGACTTTGTTGGAAAGGTTATTAATCCTGAGATATGTAAATAAATTCCTTGAATTACAATATTATAGTCTATTCTAAGACTCTCTACTATATCCCTAGTTTTACATCCAGAGAAACTCAGAATCTTGCTGCTCTGTTGCTCCTCAGTATATTTTCTCCCCTTGCACAGCTGCCAGGTATCCTAACAGTTAAGACTCCTTAAAGTAGTCCAGGGATGGTCTCTATCACTCTTGGGCCTAACCTTATATTAACTGAGTCCTGGAATAGTTCTCAGGATGTGTTGCACTTTGGTTCTAATTCAGGGGTAAATCTGTGGTATCATTTTGTCCTGAAATATTTATATGGGGAGATGATGGCACATATTGTGTGTTACCTAGGCCCCAGATATGTGTGGCATCAGCAAAATGTCTCAGGAGCATTAGCCTCAGGAGCACAAATTTGATCAGCAAGTCACTTGTCTGGAAAACATTGGTATTGTCATGGAGCCTTAGCTGAAAGTCTGGTAATTTATTTGGGTCCTGGAGGTTTTGAGACTGAGGAATTAAGTGAGGATTCCTTTAACTATGGACCTTATGCTAACCGAACACTGATAACCCATGTCATCATAATTGTCACACCAGACAGTATTTGCATGAGTGATTCTCAACTACAGAGGGCTAATGATTAATTATAGAAATCAATTCATATTGTACTCCAATAATCCATTTATTCAGTGTGCTTTCTTGTGAACTAAAAAATATTATTCCAGAAAATTAAAAAGGCTACAGTGGGTGGGAAAAACACCAACCCCCACCTCTCAAACAAAAGAAATTTTTCTGATCATGACCCTCTTAACCTTTATGATACTTCAGTAATAGAATTTGATGAGATTTTAGATTAGTTCCCATTGATTTTTTTAAAGTACTCAGCAAAGAACTATGCTCTTCTGACTAATTACTTTACATAGGATGGCTGGTTACTCTTGGCCTGAGAGCTTTAATTAATCTTATTATTTTCCAGTATGGGTATGTTCGTCAACTGTTACAAGTTTCTACCCAAGTCTCTCTTTTAGAATGAATTGCAGAATGAAAAAGACACAAAATATGTCAGCAGTCGGGTGTTCCTGCTTTTCTAGGCAATCTTAAGTAGAATGGTCAGATATTTAGAAGTGTATTTTGAGTACCTGGCATAGAGCTGGGAGTTGTTGGAGCTTGCAAACAAATTGGGAGTGGTTGCACCCAAACAAACACAGAAAAGACTATAGTCAATTAAATAAAAAGACTGCGTGATAGAAACATCAAAATTACAATGCCTCTTTTTGTCATAAGTCAAATTTGGGTTGTCTCTGCTCATCATTCTACACCATTATCCATTATCCTAAATTCTGTAGCTTTGTAATAGGCCTTGATAACTAGTAGGGAACATTCTTATAAATTGTTTTATGTTTTTCAAAATTATTTGCAGATATTTCTGGCTCTTTGCTTTCCACAGGACTCTTCTAATTAACTTGCAAAGTTTCACAGAACAACAACAACAACAACATGAACTACTGGGCTTTTTTCAGAATGACATTGAATTTGTAGATTAGTTGGGGAGTGTTTTAGTTTGCTAAATTGCCAATGCTATATACCAGAAATGAGCTGGCTTTTATAAAGGGAATTTATTTGGGGTAAAATCTTATAGTTTCAAGGCTATGAAAATGTCCAAATCAAGGCATCATCAGAGATGCTGTCTCATGGACTCCTGCCACGTGATGAGGCAAAATGGTGGCCAATCTCTCCCAAGGTCCTTGCCTTCCCCCTCCAGGTTTACCTTCTCTTTGAGTTCAGCTGTGGGTGAATCAGGCACATGGCAGGGCTTGTCTCTTTAGCTTTGAGCTGCGCTGTGGGCCTAGCTTCTCAGGGGCCTTTTTCCATACCCCTGTGCTCTGCTGATTCCAGCCTCCGGCCTCTCCCTCAGCCTCTCAGAGTTTCTTTTGGCCTCTCTCTCAGCTGTAGCTGATCCTGGTGTCCTCTTTCACTTTGCAGGGTAAAAACGGCAGCTGTCTTTCTCTCTCTGTTTCTGCTTTCAGTGCTCAGTTTATATAAGACCCCAGCAAGAGGGCAGAGACTTAACCTGTGTCATGCCTCACTGACATAGTCCAATCAAAGGCTCTAAAGTGATCTAATCAAAAGTGATATAATCAAGGTCCCTTAACTGAATCTAATGCAATCAAAGGACCCCATATCCACAGGAATGGATTCGTTCTAAGTACATGATCTTTGCTGGGATTCACAAAGCTTCAAACTCTCACACTCTACCCTATGGATTCCAAAAAGATCTGTTCCTTCCATATGCAAAATACATTCATTACATCACAATATTTCAAAAAGGCTTAAATCATTTCAGTAACAACGTTAAATACAAAATCTCATGAAATTCAGTTATAGGCATGCAGTTTGTCTTGGGGCAGAATTCCCCTCTGGTTGTAGACCTGCGAAACAACACAAGTTATCTGCTTCCAATATACAAAGGAGGGACAGTCATAGCATAAATATTTTCATTAGCATAGGGAGAAATTGGAAGGAAAACAGGCATTATGGGTCCCAAACAGTTCCAAAAATGTGCAGTGCATACGCCATTGTATTTGAAAGTCTGAGAGTCGTCTATTGAACGATGTTTTCTCCTCAGAGCCTCATTGAGGCTGACCCCTTCCAAGGGCTTGCTCAACAACCATCTTCTCAGTTCTACCCTCATCAAGCATCTACTCCACCCTCATCAAGCATCTGGGTGGTAGCTGTGCTCTGGGCCTCACCCTTCCATACTGGGGTGATGGCCACACTCTCCCTAATCTCTGTTACACAGGCCCAACCCCCTCAGAATGTGGGGTGGTGACCTAACTCTCTTCAGTCTCCAGGGAATGTGCCCCACCTCTCTGTAGCCTGGGGTTGCAGAACTCTCCTTGAACAACAGGGCGGAAGGCCCACCCTCTTCAATTGCTGGGGTATACTCACCCTTTCCACACACATGGGTAGGTTCCCTCTCTTGGCTGGAGAAGATGTCTTAAGTCAAGACCTCAGTTTTGCTCTTGAAGTCATATTTCCTTCCATCTCTCCATTTCCTGTTCTTTTAAGTCTAGGCTGACAGTAGTTTTGTTCATACAGATCTTGCATATAACTCATTGGTTTTGCATGCAGTTCTCAGGAGTCCAAGCCATCAAGCAGTAAGACTTTCCACAAATCCTTCCTGGATAACTGCATTTCCAATCCTGACTTGCAAGGAAATGGCTCCCTGTTTCCCTATTACATGGGGCACTGTCCTCTGGGGACTTGCTTTCTGGAAGCTTGGAATTTCCCAAACCATCAACTTCTGGTTTCTTTGTGTTCAGGAGTTCAGTTCAAATATATGATATTGAAACTTCTTGTCCTTGGGCATGGCACATTATCCACTATTTAGGCCTTCTATGTGTTTAAATAAAGCTTTATCATTTTCTGTGTAATGTTTTTGCACATTTTCGTGAAATTAACTACTAAGCACTATACCCTTTATTTTTATGAAGAAGCCTATGCAATTTTATTAAGAACATGAAAAAAGATTGAATAATTGAAGGGACATAACTTTCCATGATGGAAGTAGATAATACCATAAAGATGTATAATGCAATGTTAATAAATTACAATCAGACTATTGATGCTTTTGGATTTAAAATTAATTTTCATAACCATTCAGTTTGAAATATTTTTTTAAATTTCCATCAGAATTTCTTCTTTGACCCACAAATTATTTAAAAGTGTGTAATTTAATTTCCAAATATTTGCAGGGTTTCCAGATATTTGTTTGTTTATTTCTAATTTAATTCTATTGTAGTGTGAAACTGATTTTATGGCCTAGCATATGTTATGTATTGGTGAATGTTATAAACAATTCAAAATAATGTGCATTCTGCAATTGTTAGGGTGTGTTGTTCCTCATATATAAATTGGGTCAAGTTGTTTGGTAGTGTCATTCAAATCTTCAGTATTTTCTGTTGACTTGTTCTCTTGGTCACTGAGAGGAGTGTTGAATTCACCAACTCTAATTGTGGATTTGTCTATTTCTTCTTTCAGTTCTGTCAATTTTTATTTCATGCATTTTGAAGCTTTGTAATTAGGTATATACTTATTTAGGATTGTTATGTATTTTTGATTGACTTTATCATTAAGAAATGTCCCTCTTTTTCCCTAGTAATGTTCCTTCTCCAGGAGTCTACTTTGTCTGCTATTAATAGAGCTACTCCAACTTTTTTATAATTAGGGATGCATAGTATTATTTTTCAGTCCTTTTGCTTTTAACCTATCTGTGCCTTTATAATTAAAGTGAGTTTTTTCTAGACAGCATATAGTTTGCATTTACTTCTTCATCCAGTCTTGACCATCTCAATCCCAGCCTTTTCATTTGATGGTTTAATCCTTTGACAGCTAACGTAATTATTGATGTAGTGAAGTTTAAGACTGACATCTTGCTATGTTTCCTGTTTGTCCCATGTGAACTTTGTTTTCTTTTCTTTTCCTGCTTTCTTTTGTATTAAATGAGTATTTAATTAATATTCTATTTTATCTCATCCTTTGATTTATAAGCTATATCTGTTTGTCTTTTATTTGTTGTTTTAGGCAGTGTTTTAGTTTCCTGGCTGCTAAAACAAATACCAGACAATGGATTGGCTTAAACAACAGGAATTTATAGGTTCACGGTTTCAGAGGCTAGAAAGCTTGCTTCCTCCCAGAGCTGTAATCTTTGAGTTCCTTGGCTTTTCCATCACATGGCATTGCATATGGTGGTTATCTTCTCCTTTGTTTTCTGGTTTCTGTTGACTTCCAGCTTCTCGGTGCTCTCCATGGCCTCTCTCTCTGCCTGAATCACTCTGCTTATAAGGGCTTCATCTATATTGAATTAAGACCCACCCTCATTCAGTTTGGGAACACCTTAATAATAACATCTTCAAAGGTCCTATTTACAAATAGGTTCACACCCACATGACCAGAGATTGGGACCTGAACATGCCTTTCGTGGGGGTACATGATTCAATCCCCAATAGGCAGTTTATAATATGTTTCTTTAATTTATTACAGTCTGCCATGAATTAGTATTATGCAACTTCATGTAAAATGTAAGAACCTTACAACAGTAGATTTTCATTTTCCACCCTTCTGTCCTTTGTGCTATTACTGTCATAGGTTTTACTTATGCATATGTTATAAATCCTATAGTACTTTACATTTAAGTCAGTTATATTTCAAATAAATTAAAGATGGGAAGAATTCTTTTATATACCCACATATATAGTATTTCTTGTGCTTTCCATTCATTTGTGTAGACATGAGTTTCAACCTGGTATTGTTTTTCTTCAACATTTCTAGTAGTGTAGGCATCCTGGCCATGAATTCTTTCAGATTTTGTTCATTTGAAAACATTTTTATTTTTCCTTCAACTTCTTTGGAGGGTGTTTTTGCTGGATATAGAATTTGAGGATGATTCTATCCCCAGCACTTTAAAGATGTCCCATTGGATTGTTCTGATAAGAAGTTAGAGGACAGTCTTATCTTTTTCCGCTGTATTTAATGTGCCTTCTTGTCCATTTTCTCTTAAGATTATCTCTTTATAATTGGTTTTCAGTAATTTTTAAAATGATGTGCCTTGGTGTGTTTTTCTTTTTATTTATTTTCTTGGCTTCATTGAGCTTCTTGATTGTGTTTATATTTTTCAGCCAGTATGGAAAAATTTCAGCCAATATTTATTCAGATACTGTTTCTGCCTCCCCCTTCTGGGAATCTAGTTATATATTTTTTAGATTGCCTGATATTGTTCCCCACTGAAACTCTGTTCATTTTCTCAGTCATTTTCTCCCCACTCTGGTTAGATGGAACTCAAATGTCTTCCAGCCATGTGTGAGCTGTGGCTGATATTTAGTTTAGAATTTATAGTATTTGTTCCTTCTCTGGCCTTGTGGAGTGTCACTTTGCATAGGCAGTCTGGGTATTCAGCCAAAGACTGAAGAGAATCTGCAAGCAGATTTCTGGAACTCTTTCTTTGCCATAGTACTCTTTTTTTCCCTAGTACTTTGCTCCACAAATTCCAGTTTAATTGGCCTTTCTGAACTCTTATCTCTGTCTCTTGAACTTAAGTGAAACCACTGTATTATGTTGGAGATTCTTCTCCCTGAACCACGTTTGAAAGTTGCTTCCAGCTAGAAAGCTGAGATTATTGTAGGGCTCATCTCATTTATTGAACTTATCTGAGGGATCACAATCATATACTGCTTGCTGCCCAATGTGTGAAAACAAGAATTTCCTATATTTTGTCCAGTTTCCTAGTTGTCATGGCAGGAAGGCTATTCCCATATCAGGTATGCCATAGCCATAAACTGCAGTCCCTATACATTTTTTGTTACTATTATATTTTTAAATAAATATTTTCTAATTTTGGTTGATGGTGTGTAGGAACAAAATTCTTTTAAAATATTAATCTTGTATACAACAACCTGGTTGATCTCTTTTAAATTTTTTTAATGATTTGCAGAATCGCTTGGATTTTCTAGGTAGGTGATCATACTGTCCACGAATAAGGACAGTTTTATTTCTTCTCTTCTAATAGTTATTCATTTATTTATTTTTCTTGTGTTACTGCATTGACTAGTACCTTTAGCACTCTATTAAATAAAATTGTTTTAGCAGCCACTCTTGTTTTTTTCTAAATCTAACCAATTCCTTTAATGTTCCACCATTTAAGTACAATGGTTGTTGTGTGTTTTTGGTTTATACCCTTTTCAGTTTAAGGAAGTTCCTGTCTCTTCCTAGCCTGTTATGAATATTTTTTAAAAATCATATATATGTGTTGAATTATATCAAATGTGTGTTCTGCATCTACTGAGATGATCACATGCTTTTTCTCTTTTTATCTGATATGTTAAATTGCTTTTTTTCTGTAGTTAAATTACCCTGATATTTCTAGGATTAACCCAATTTTTAAAATACTCTGCTGGTTTGAGTTTTCCAAGTTTATTTAGGATTTTTTTGTATCTGGATCATAAATAAAATTGGCTTATAATGTCCTTTTTTCTTCCTGACCTTTTCTGGTTTAGTATAAAGATTATACTATCATATAAAATGAATTTGGTGGGTGGCTTCTCTTTTTATCTGTTTTCTGGCATAATTTGTATGAGATATGAGATACCCGTTCTTTAACTTTTTGGAAACATCATATGTGAAGCCATCTGAGCTGTCTTGTTTAGGTTTGTTAAGATTGTTTTTCTTTGGATAGATTTTTAACTACTGAATTAATTTCTTTAAATTTATAGGGTTTATTCAGGGTTTTTTTTTTTTTTTTTTGTATTCTTAATTAAGTTTTTAGTAAGACATATTTTCCTTGAAAATATTGTATTTTATCTTTTTCAAATTTTGAGTATAGAGTTGATCTTACCATTTTTGACTGTCTCTTCTTTCTGTACAATATGTCCCCCTTTCATTCCAAATTGTGTGTTCTCCCTTATTTCTTGATCAATCTTGTGTAATAGTTTTCTACTTTATTAGTTTTTTTTTAAGAAACAGTTTTTATCTGTTCTATTATATCCTTGCTTTTTATTGTATTTTTTTCTGGTGTAATCTTAATTTTTTCCTTGTTTCTCCTTTCTTTAGCTTTAATCTTTTATTTTTTCAATTTCTTGCATTGACTGCTTTGCTCATTTATTTTCATTTTTCTAATAAACATTTAATGCTGTACATTTTTCATTACTGCTTTAGCTGCACCTTACAAGTTTTACTATGTAGTATTCTTATAATACATTGTTTCTCAATATTTTCTAATTTCCAGAGCTCTTTAGGATTTTTTTTTAAATTTCCAAGTATTCGGGGTTTTATATCATCTTTTTGTTACTGATTTCTAAATTAATTGTATTAACATCAGCGAATATGATCTGTATGATAATATCTTTTGATATTTGTTGAGATCTGTTTTATGGCCTACCTGTCTTGGGTGTCCTGAAATTACCCTATGATTCTAGGTGTGGGTTTATTTTAATTTATCTATATTGGTTCACATTTTCCATTCTGAGAAACTTTCAGCCTTTATCTCTTTTACTATTTGCTATCTTCCATTCTTGTTATCCTTTCTGTCTAAAACCCATGTCAAGCATGTATTGGGCCTTCCCATTATGTCCTTCATGTCTCATAACCTCTTTTTCATATTTACCATCTTTTTATCTCTCTGTAAAGACATTACTGTTAATGTCCTTATATCTATCTTTCATTCACTAATTTTCTCATCCGGTGTGTCTAATACATTGCTTAGTCCATCCTTTTGAAATTAATTTCATTGAATACACTTTTAATTACAGAGTTTAGCTTTTGTTCTTTTCCTACATTTGCCTGGTCTTTTTTCATATTTGCCAGTTCCATCTATTTTGTCTTTAATAATTTTTTAAACATACTTATTTTATAATAACTTTCAGATATTTCAGTTATCCAGAGTTCTTGGAAGTTTTACCCTACTGATGTGCTGGTATGTGTGTGTGTGCCCATGTGTCCCAAATCTGGCATATGGCAGATTGTTTCCCTATGTGTTATATAATTTTGAATGGTGAGCTCATCTTCAGCAGTGCCTTACCTGTGAAATCATATGGGAACCTGGATTTAGAGAATACCTCTAGAGAATGATTTTGTCTTTGCTTCTCCTGGAACTCCAAGATCAGTTCCATCTGGTAGCACTTTTTTCTTACCCAGAGAATGAACATCTTGAGACAGACAAGCTTCTTTGATTTCTTTCTTTGATGGTGGGTAGATTTATTTTGATGCAATTATTGCCTCTGGGAGTCCTGGATATATGTTAGGAGAGAGGAGGTGGTGGGTTTTAGTTCAGTTTCCTGCTTGGGATCTCTGTCATACAAGAGGGGCTAAATGACCTGTTAATTTTTAAAAATGTGGGATTGTGAAGTGATCTGGGAATGCTTCATGCAGCATTTTGTGACACGTAATAAATGATATCCAACTCTTTTTTAAAAAAGAGGGTATTGAGACCAAAATAAAGCCCCTTGGTTTGTAGCTCTGCACCCCCACCCCACAGCAACATAGGTTGGTAACCTTTGCTCTCAGTGACCTCTGAGCTTTCCCTTATTTTCTTTAGAGCTTTTAAAGGATGTTTGTTATATTTAATAATTTCTTTTTATTTAACACATATGCATTTGAATATCATTTACTTCTACCTTGAGACTTTGGCCTTGAGATGATGTGTGAGTCTAATTATTCAGTTCAAAGCAGAAGAATGTGGTGATTTCAGGGCCGTTTTTCATATGCCCAGGATTTCTGTGATATAAACAATAAATGTGGATTTTATCTAGTATAGCATGTAGATGCTGGATATGAAGCTTTCAACTCATCTTTCTCTTTGTTTTCTTAAAGTTAATAAAAGTTAAAGGAATTAAAAAAATATGGAAATAAACTTACAAATACTGGTCTTTTGGATTAAATTTTTCCACTTCACAGACTGTTTTTGTAAGATTTACAAATATATTCAGTTCTAATGTTATTGTCAAAAATATTCTTTGGGGATCTCACAATAAAACAAATCTTCAACATCTGCATAGTGTATGAGAAGGTTATTGATACTTAATGAAATTCTACCTTTAAAAGAATTAGGCATTTCTTGAGGGAAAGTTAGTATGTAATTTGGAATTTTGATTAGTTGTATTGCTTTACTGTGATTCACCATAAACTGATTTCTTAGTAAAATGTTGCTTTACTTTGATTTCAGAATTCTTTGTTACATCGCTGAATAATGGATGAGGATCAAGAAAGAGAAAAGAGGTATGAATTCATAACTGACTGATATTTCTGTCAAAGCCCTCTCCCCCTTATTCTGTTCCCATTTCACATCTAGCAAAATCCTACTTCCTTGGGGAAACCTGACTCACTCAGGGAAAATTGGTCCCTCCAGTGGGTTTTCACAAACCTTAGTCCCAACTCAATTATCATACTTATTTAATACATTGCTTATGTACCTGACAGTCTCCGTCATCAAACTCTGCCCTCCATATCTTGCACAGTGGTTGCCAAGAGCTGATACTAAATAAATGGATGTTAAATAACTGACAGGTATATACTCCCTGATATGTTTAGAAGCCTGTTTTTGAGCCTTGGCTTGCCTGGAGCTTAAAGTTCATTTATGTTTGAGAAGATAAATTACCTTATTTTTCCAGTTCAAGCATTTAAAGTAAATTCAAGTTCACTGATCAAAATTTTACAGTATGATCTGAGATTTTTCTTTAAGGTAAAAACCTCAATTTGCACTTTATTGCTCAGCATTCTCTGAGAAGCTGCATTGGCTTGAAAGAGCCTCTTGAGTAATTATATATCATTTAGAAAGACTCTTCTTTAATCAGAAGCACTCTTGTAAAAGTGAGTATAAGAATATAGGATGGAACAAAGACCCACCATTAAATGCATATAAATCTGGGCTTATTTCATTTTATATAATTCTCAGACCACTGTGCTGGGTATTGTGCTGGGCTTTGCTCTAGAGACAAATCAGATATGGTCCTCACTCTCAAGGGACCGACCACCCAGTCTAAGGGATGTGGCATTGACTTTTATTTCGTTTTATAATAATGACACTTGTTCTATGGGTAATCAAGGGACCGAATTTTTGCTCCAATACTGACAATTAACAATGCCCTCTTCCTTTTATTCTTCTGCTTCTATTGTTCCACCATCTGAATTGCCGGTCCCATTCTTTCTACTAATAGCTTTGGTTTTGTTATTGTTTTTGGTCAATAGGGAAGCACATAATGAAGCTGAAAAGAAAAGGAAAGCCCAGTTCAACGTTTTATACAGAGAACTGCGCACAATGCTGCACAATCATGGTTACCCTGTGAAAGCAGACAGGTCTAAGACGTTGCAGAGCACCACGGACTTTTCACGGGAGAATGAAGGTTTGATTTGTGCAGCCTGACCCATCCTCATCGCTTTTTGATTGACCACATTGAAAATTAGCTGTGGATGGGGCAGCCGGGTCTCTCACTCTACCTCAAACATCTTTGGGGGTGGTGGTGGATGACTAGAGAATCTCCTGAAGCACCTTCTAATACACAGATATTTTAGTTCTCTCCCTTCACAAGTTTATGATTGATGCTTAAAATATTGCGGTTTATGCAAAAGTGTAATAAGGAAAATAGAATTAAGAGCAGCACACCTGGACAATACTAATGCAGATTTCTGTATCTTAGGCACTTAAAGGCACATAGTAAATGTGGCTAAGGGAAGCATGGCTCTGAGGCTGTGTAAAATAGAAACCTATAATACTCTTAAGTAGGTTTAACTCAGAGCACCTGGGCAGGCCATATCCATGAGCATATCAGGCTGTAACACTCTCTAACCTTTAAAAAATATTTTCTGGACTCTATGGTACCTCCAGCTATTGCCTTATTTCTGTGCCCCCTTCAAAACACAACCAGGTATAGACTCTCTACTTCCTCATGCCCAATTCTTTCCTCAACCTACTTCACTTTAGTTCCTTCCACTTAAAATTCCTTTTGTTAAGGATACCAGTAACTTCCACATTGCTGGCTTCTTTGGTTCCTTTACTTTTATTGACCTTTCAAAAACACTGGACAGGTGACCATTCCCTCCTTCTTGAAACACTTTTTGCTTCCTGAAAAACACACTTAGCTGTTTTTTTTCCTCCTAGCTCACTGGCCACTCCTTTTATGTCTTTTTCTTCCTCCCCTCTCAACCTCTAAACATTGTAGTGCCCCAAAGCTCAGTTTTGGACCTTTTTTTTCTATATCTGTACTTATTTCCTTGGTGATCTCATCCAGTCCTTTGACTTGAAATGCCATCTACATGTCAATGAACTCTAGCTTCTGAATATTTGTCAGACTTCCCATCTGAGCTCCATATTTAAAAATCATACTCATTATTAAAGTGGCAAGAGGGTTTCCTACTTGATTTCTTCCCTTGGATGTCTAAAAGGCCTCTTAAAACTAACATGGCCATAAGGAAACTCTTGCTCTCCCCTCACTCCATTGCCTCTTGCTTCTCCCACACTCGGTCCTCCCCATATCAGTAACTGGTATCACCAATCATTCTATAAGATGCTTGAGCTAGATATCGAGAAGTCGTTATTATTTCATCCTTTTCTCTCACCCTTCCCCATCCAGTCCATCAGCAAATACTTTGGGCTCTATCTCTAAAATTTATCCAAATCCATCCACTTCTCACCACTTCCATAGCCTTGGTGTACCACACTAATCCAAGCCAACATCATCACTTACTGCTGAAGAAGCTTCCCAGCTAGACTCTTTGCTTACATCATTGTTCCCCACTTTGATCCATTCTTCACAAACAGCCATGATGTTTTTTAAAAAAGATGTATTTATTTCTCCCTCCCTCATTGTTTGCACTTGCTGTCTGCTCTCTGTGTCTGTTTATTATGTGCTCTCTGTGTCTGCTCGTCTTCTTTTTAGGAGGCACTGGGAACCGAACCCTGGACCTCCCATGTGGGAAGGAGGTGTCCAATCACTTGAGCCACCTTCACTCCCTGCTTGTTGGGTCTCCTCATTGTGTATCCTTATTGTGTTTCCTCGTTGCGTCATCTTGTTGCATCAGCACGCCATACCAGCCTGTCATATCAGCTCGCTGTCTTGCTCATCTTCTTTAGGAGGCACCAGGAACTGAACCTGGAACCTCCCATGTAGTAGGTGGGCACCCAACTGCTTAAGCCACATCCACTTCCCAGTCATGATCTTTTAAAAACATATATATTATATCATGTCATTCCCTTTCTTAAAAACATCCAGTGACTTCACTTTCCACTCAGAATAAAATACCAGCTCCTCACCACATACCAAATGTGATCTGGCCCTATCTTTTAGACTTCATTTCCTACTTTTCTACTCCTTGGTTACCCCACTTGAGTCACTTAGACTTCCATTCTGTTCTTTAAATAAAGAAAATCCTTTCCTGCCTCACTTTGCACCTGTTTCCTTTGCCTGAGATACTTTGCTCCCAAGTCTTCACGTGACTGCCTCCTTGTCAGTCAGTTCTTAGCTCAGATGTTACTTTCTCAGTAAGGCTTTCCTCAATCACTCTGTTTAAATTATTGTACTTATAGATATCTGAAATTATCTTGCTTTGTTGTCTGTGTGTTATCTGTCTTCCCCCTCAAACACAATCTAATCAAGGCCCTTAACTGAAGTGATTTAATCAAAAGGTCCCACCTATAATGGGTTTACACACACAGGAATGGATTAGCCCTAAGGACATGATTTTCTGGGGTACTTGAAAGCTTCAAACTGCCATACTAGTGATGAATTGGATACGGTGCCCACCCTACAGGAGCTGAGAATCAAAACCAGAACAAGTTCACAGGTAATAGTAAGATAGAAAAGCATTATCTGATTTATTGACAAAATACATTGGTTCTCCTTTCCTGGCAACATATGGACTTGCCTGTCTATTTTTTTTTTTAATCTCTTTGGAAGGTGTATAGGAGAGGTAAATCAGTGGGGAAATAACTTCGGAAATTGGCTATGAAAGATTGTCATGGGTTGTTCCCTGAGTTTGAGTAGCTGGGCCCACAATTAAGGGAGAGTGGCCAAGAACACTGATCTTGAGGAATTTGTGAAATTGGCATGGTTTATTTTTCGTATTATCCCCATTTCCCACCTAGTTACATACCCTTTTCTCATTCCCTCCTTAAGTGAAACTTCTGGAGCTCTTCTGCTCATGCATAACATCCTCTTTTCCAAATCTACTTATAAGAAAGCAATTTCTGCTATCAGCATTATCCTTGCTACGTTTATCTTTTATGTTTTTGTTAGGGGTCAAAGTTGTCTTATACCATGGTTCTATAATTTTTCTGTGAGGAGAAAGAAATGACTTTTATTAGAATCACTGGAGATTGAAGGGCTGTGATAGTGAAGTGCCTGGGGTAGGTGGGTTTGGAGGAGGTGGAGGGGACAGGTGTTGTTAGCGAGGGCTCTGAGTGAGCACAAGAGCATAAACACTGCCCATTGGGAAAACCAGAGACAGAACAGTGCCAACAACTTTGAAGAACTGTGAGCGAGGGTGCAAAGATATTTTAGTTAAGGGCCCTTGCTCAGGGTGCAATTAGATGAAACTAAATAATGGAATTCTCTATTTTATCCAGTGGTTGGGGAGATTTTGGGGGAGTCTGAGACTGTCTAGAACCCTTGACACAGGCCATGCCTTGTCTGGCATATTATGGATACCAGGCTTCGGTCAGATTTAGATGTAAACAAGTCAAAAGAAGGAAAGAACTGGAGGGTGAAAGTTGGAAAGTTGCTGGAGGGGTCATAATGTGTAAAATAGAAATTGAGCTGAATGGTCTTCAAGGCCTTTTTCAATTCTGTGCACCTTTATGTTTATGACAATTTATGAGGAATTATTTAGTCTACATCAAATCTATCATTAGCTTTCAGCATTTTCTCATGAGTTTTTTCTACAAGATAATTTTGAAAAAATGCCTAATGCTAATCATTTTAATGTGACACTTTTCTATCCTTTCTTCCTGCTTTTAAGAAGATGAAGTGAACCCAGAAGCCTCTCAAGAGAAACCAAATTGGAAGCCATCATTTCGTAGCTATGAAGAATTTGTCCATATGACTCTACAAGTAAGAGCAGTTTTGTTCTCTGATTACTTCATATGTAAATTCCATGCAGTAGAAGATAGAGATCAGCGTTTCTCGAATTGCATCACAATCACATGGGGAGTTTGGTAAAAGTACAGATTCCTGAGCCTCACCTTAGACTCTCTGAATCAGAATCTTGAACCTGGTAAGGCCAAAATCTTCATTTCTAACAGGCTCCAGATGATTCTTAGGCCAAAGAGTTCTGAGAACGACTGATCCTGTGTGATGACAAATACAAACAAGTCTTTGCATAGACTCTATTGAATATAGCTTCAAGCATTTTTTCCTTCAAGGACATGAGGATACTTATGGCTCCTGTCTCCAAGGGAACTGGCTACTTCCACTAAATTCAAAGGCCACATAGTGCAGCCTGAAGGACTATGGCCCTTTGAGTTAGGTAGATAGGGATATGAAGTTTGCCTTTGTCACTTAAGTTACTTAAGAATGAGCCTGTTTTCTTTGTAAGATGGGCAAAAATTATCTCTATTTCATTCAGTTGTGAGAATAAAATAAGGTGAACATGTGTAAAATATCTAGTGCAGTGCTTCACACATATTTGATGCTCAGAAATTATGAACCAGGCCTTTTGCCCTTTGGTGCTGGCTGACCAACCAGCAGATCTATTATTGGTCATTGTGGAGTCCATGAAAGGGATTTTGTAGGTGAATCTTTTCAAGCCTATCTCAACATGCTGGAGGCAAAATTTCACTGAAGGCAGATAAGAGTAGTCATTTTTTCATATTCTCTCCCTCATCTTTCTTCCTTTCAAGCAACAGACCTGCTCCCTCACTTTCCTTAAAGTTTTTGTTTTAGAGATAATATACCCAAACATTTGCTATATAAGGGCTTTAAAATGTGTTATGCAAAATCCTGTTACTAATTTCATGGAATTAGAGGCTTATTTGAAATATTTTCGAAGCTAGACAAGGTGTAACTATACCCTGCAGAAATATCTTGTGTGATTCCTTCCTCTCCACATTTTTTCCCTCTTTTAGGTGTTAATAACTTCCCTGGAAAGGCCTGTTCTTTCTTTGTGAAGTTTTTTCATGCATCAAACAAGCTAGCTCAGTCTGGCTAATCAGCACTAACTTCAGCAAAAAGATGAAAACATTAGGGAATCTGAGAAAAGGGGCAGTAGATTTGTTATTTCTCTTCATTTGCCAGTTTCAGTAAGGCTCTAGCCACTCTTGAAGCATGAAGAGAGAAGTTTGGGGAGAGGGAGAACATGAGGTGCCTTGTTCCTTATGGCCGACATTCCAGAGCAATGACCCTTGCTTTGGATGTTTCTTTCCTGTTTTTCCTCACTGCTGGTCAGAGGTAAAAGATGCCAAAGCCTCCTGACATCTGCATAGCAACCTCTACACAGTGCTTTCACATACAATAGCTGAGTTTCACAACAACCCTGTGATGTAGTTAATGATAATGTTGATACTGCTTGCTTTAGGAAAGAAGAGACTAAGGTTGGAAGAGTTTGTGCCTTACCCAAGTTCAGGAACTATTGAATAACAGAGCTGAGACACCATTGTTACCTCTACCCACCCTATACCACATTGTAGTCCAAAGTCATTCAGATCAAATCATCTAAGCAAAATGTTGTCATCAAAATGCCAAAGCAAGCTGGCACAAAGAAAAAGGAGTAGAATTGCAAAGCAGAGCTACCTAGGTTCTTTGGGTGAACCCATGTTTCTGGAAGATCACTTCAGGCTCATGGCAATTTTGGACTTCAGCTTTTCATGTTAAATAAGAAATAGTAAATATCCATTTTTTTAAAAAAGTTTTTATCTTAGAGTTTATCTCACATACAAGAATGTATATAACTTATAAGTACAGTTAAAAGAATTATAATGCAATTAACACTGAGCTTAAGAAATAGAGCATTCCCAGAACCTTTGAAGCCCTTTGATCATAATCTCCCTCCCAACCAGTTTCTGAATTTTGTGTCAATCATTTCTCTTGTTTTTCTTTATAGTTTTACATATCGGTATCTCAAAATGATGTATTTCAATTGGCTTGTTTTTGACTTTATTTAAATGGAACATACTGCATTTATTCTTCTGTGACTTGTTTTTGCTCAACATTTTTTTTGCAATTCATCCACGATATTGCATGTAACACTAGTCCATTTATTTTCACTGCTGTATTGTTGCTTGAACATATTGCACATTTATTTATCCATTCTACTGTTGATGACCACTTGGGTTGTGTTTTAGCTCAGGTTCCTGAGAAAATAGAGACTACAGCAAAACTTACATGGTAAGGCTTTAGTGTAATATGCAACCTTAAGATAGCAAGAGTGAAGGGAAAAGAGATGTAAGGCAGGGATGGAAGGAAATCAAATATAAGGTGGTTTATTATCAAGCTGGATACAGCTTCACAGCTGGTTGTTTAGCCACTCGGGACTTCATCCAGTTAGACTCTGTGAAGTACCCTTCTTTGGAACAGTCAGTGTGGGGAAGGAAGGGAGATTTTATCTGTCAGCTCCTTCCTGTCTTCTTTTATTTAGTCAAAGGTCCCACACAGGGTGTTAGGACAGTCCCCTGCCCTTTGGGTTGTATTACCCGACTCTTCTGGATAGCCACTGGGGTAGCCAGATTCCATGCCCAGAGGTGGGTGAAACCATAGCTTTCATGGATCCAGTCACATTGGACAGATACTAAGGTCCCTGCTGCTGTTGATATTAAGAGACCATGCCTGGGCTGCAGTAACAGAGCAAACATCCATGACTTGTTGAGAGGTAGGGAAAGACTGCCGAGATGCAAAAACTGGGTTTGTTATAGGTTGTTTCCGGCTTCTTGGTGTGGTGAACAATGCTACTATGAACATTTCTGTCCATATCTCCTGTTTCATGTGTGCGAGACTCTCTAGGTGAATACTTAGGAGTGGGATTGCGGTGCTTGGTGATATACACATTCTCAACTCTATATGATAATGACATTGTTTTCCAAGTAGTTGTACCTTATTTACTCTCCCACTGGTAGTGGATGAAAGTTCTTGCTCCACACCCTTGTTAATAGTTCCTAATAGCTGATTTTAATATTTTTTCCATTTGGTAGAAGTGGAATAGTATCTTATTGTTGTTTAGTTTGAATTTTCCCCATTACAAGTGACAATGCACATCTTTTCGAATGTTTTGGGGGATGTTTCTGTTTACTCTTTTGTGAAATACTTGTTTTTATCCATTGCATAGTTTGTTTGTTTTTTAAATTGGATTGTTGCTCTTTTTATTATTTATATCTTGAATATTTCTAAAATAGATTCTGGGACATAATAATTTACTAGTTATATGTTGCAAATGTCTTCACCTAGTTTGTTGTTTGCCATTTCACTCATTTAAGATGTCTTTTGATGAACAAATTCTTAATTTTAAAGTAAAAAATTGAGCAGTCTTTTCCTTTGGCCTGCACTTTCATGTTTAAGAAAGCCTTACATAACACAAGGCTTTCTTAACTTACCACACCCTATATTTTCTTCTAAAGGAGTTAAAACTTATTCTTTAACATTTAAGTTCTGGAAACATTTTTATTTGATTTTTGCATATGGTATGTGTATGCTATGAGGGAGGGCCATTACAAAGATAAAAAGTTAATGTTTTAAACTAATGTTTCAGCACTGTAATGATCACAGGCTTATCCATAGTTTCTCTTCATGCTTGAGTCAGTTTTGGTAATTTATATTTTTCTAAGAATTTTTCCATTCACTTACGTTTTCAAATTTATTGCCATAACATTGTTCATAATATTCTTTTTTTTTAATTTTTTTAATTTTCAAATTTTTAAAAGATACTTAGATTACATAAATGTTACATACAAAATATAGGGATTTCCATATGCCCCACTCCCCACACCTCCCACACCCTCCTACGTAAACAACATCCTTCATTAGTGTGGCACATTCATTGCAATTGATAAACGCATCCCGGGGCATTGCCACTTCATAATGTTCTTTTATTATCTTTGTAATGTCTGGCTCTTCTGCAGTGATGTCCCCTTTTCATTCCTAATATTATTCGTGCTTCCCCTTTGATTTATCTTACCAAAAATGCTTCAATTTATGGTTCTTTACAAAGAATCAACTTTTGGCTTCCTTGATTCTCTCTATTGTGTCTTTATTTTTATTTTATTAATTTATGCTCTTATCTTTATTATTTACTTTCTTCAACTCTTCTGGAGTTATTCTTTTGTTCTTTATGCAGTGTGTTAAGTTAACTATTTAGCTCATTGATTTGTAACCACTTTTCTTTGTCTAACATATGCACCAAAGGCTAAAGATTTCTAAGCATTGCTTTAGCTCCATTGCACAGGTTTTGATAAGTAGTTTTAAAAAATCATTGTATTAAGATTATTTCCTAATTTCCGTTATTATTTCTTTTTTGACCTAGTTTTGAAATAACTTTTTAAAAATTGACATTTACTTAATTTTAGTCTTTAGAATGTATTGAGATTTCCTTTGTTTCCTGGAATACGATTGATTTTATAAATGTTTTGCATGAGATGGAAAAGAATGTGTACCTGTCACTTGTGGATTGCAATATTCTATATATGTCACATAGATCAAGCTCATTTATTATGTTTTTTTAAACCTTCCTGTTCTTAACTGACTTTTATGTGCTTGATCTATCAATTTCTGAGAAAAATTAACTCTCGCTATGAATGTGAATTTGTCCATATCTCCTCTTGACCTCTCAGTTTTATCTTTATATTTTAAAATATATTTTTATAAATTAATTTTTAATTGTGGTTAAGTATATCTAACATGAAAAATCATTTTAGCCATTTTAACTGGACAGTTCTTTGGTGTTAAATATATTGTCAATGCTGTGTTACTTCCACCACTATTTCCAGACTATTTTCATCATTCCAAACCAAAACTCATACTCATTTAGCAATAACTCCTCATTCCCCCCTGTCTCCACGACCCTGGTAATCACTATTCTGCTTTCTATCTCTATGAATTTGCTCATTCTGAGTATTTCATATAATAGGAATCATACATTATTTTTCCTTTTCTGTCTGGCTTATTTCACTCAACATGTCTTCAAGATTCATCCATGTTGTAGGATGCACCATCATTTCACTCCTTTCTATGGCTGAATAATATTCCATCCTGTGGATAGTCCACATTTTGTTTATCCATTCATCGGTTGATGGACATTTGTCTTGCTTCCACCTTTTGGTTATTGTGAATAATACTACTGTGATCACTGGTGTACAAGTATCTGTTTGAGTCCCTGCTTTCAATTCTTTGGGGTATATACTTAGGAGTGAAATTGCCAGGTCATATGGTAATTCTGTGTCGAACTTTCTCAGGAACCACCAAACTGTTTTCCACAGTGGCTATACCATTTTACATTCCCACCAACAATATATGAGGGTTCCTGTTTATCCAAATCCCCACCAACATTGCCTAATATATTTGGAATGTTATTAGGTGCATAAAAGTTTAAAATTTTATCTTCTTGATGTGTTGGAACTTTTCCCTATATAAAGTAATCCTCTTCAATATAAATATAAATATAAATGCTTTTGATCTAAAGCCTATTATGTCTGCTATTATTATAGCCACATCAGCTTTTTTTTCTTAGTATTTTCTTGATCCATTTTTTACATCCTTTGACTTTAACTTTTCTGTGTTCTTATGTTATGGGGTTTGTCTCTAGTGAACAGCATATAGCTGGATTTTAAAAGAAATCTAATTTGACAGTCTTTGTCCTTTAAAAAGAGAGCTTGGTCAGTTCTCATTGATTAATTCTAAGGATGCATTTCTTCAATCTTATATTTTGCTGTCCAGATTTTTGCTACTTTTTCTGTTCCCCCCACCCCTTTCTTGCAATGTTTTGGATTAAACAGAGATTCTTTGCCCCCACCTTACTATTTCTTTACTCTGTTTTATAATTTTATTCTATTCTAGAAATATTAAAAATGCTCATTTGACCTAAGAAGTTTAAATTTATTCATTATCTTTACTTTTTACCTGAATAATACAAAGATGCTTTAATCATAGACCTGCCTCTTTACTTACATAATAATGCTGCCTGGGTTTTGAGTTCCATCTTTTTTTTAACGTTCTTAGACTTTATTGCTACTGATTTGTACAGTTAATGTCTGTTTAGATTTGTCTACAAGTTTACTGTTTGTTTTGCTTACTATTCCTTGTACCATCACAGAACTTTCTTCTGTAATCATTTTCACTCTTCCTGAAGTATATCCTTTGAACGTTTTTCAGTTTGTGGTTAATACAATTTTTGTCTGAAAATGTCTTTATTTAACCTTGATTCTTGAAAAATAGGTTTATTGGATATTTAAAAATTTAGGTTCACAGTTTCTTTCACTTCAAAAGTGTTATTCCACTGACTACTGGCTTCTTTGCCAGTCATTTCTTCGTAGTTTTATGTGTCTTTTCCCTCTGGCTGCTCCTAAGATCTTCCTTTTTTCTTTGTTGTTCTTCAGTTTTATTACCATGTATCTAGGTGCAGATTTCATGACTATTTATCTAGATGTGGAATCATGCTTGAAGTTATTTGGGTTTCCTGGCTTTCAAGATTGGTGTTATTCCATTACTTCTGGAAAATTTTCCAACCTGTATCTCACTATTGCCTCTTCTCTGTTTTATTATCTCTTTTCTGGAACTCTGACTAGAAATATGCTGGTCTCCCTCACTCTATCCTGCATGTATTTTAATTTCTCTTGTTTTCCATTCCTGTGTCTCTCTGTGCTGCAGTTAGAGTCATTTCTTCATCTTTACCTTCCAGTTCAAAAATTTTCTTTTCAGCTGTGTTCTAATATGCCAACTCTTGTGCTTTGCCTTTTTGTTTTTGATGATAAAGTTTTATTTCTAGATATTTTGTTTAATTCTTTTTCAAATGTTCCTAACCAGTTTTAATGGTCTCATCTTTTATCATGTTTTCAATATTTTTTAACTGTACTTATTTTATATTCTATATCCAATAATTCCAATATCTCCTGGTTTTTAAATCTTATTCTGCATTTAAATATTTCTCTTGCCTCTCATTCATGATGGCTTATTTCTTCTGTTTTTATTTATTTTTATTGTAAACTTATGTTATTTGTAATTTTATCTGCATGAATTATTTGAGGCTTGTGTTTAAAATAATTCTCTGGAGACTATTTGGATTTCCTTTTACTATATACCTGGGGTCAGGACCATTTTAAACCAATTGCTAGACTTGAGGTGTCCAGGACCACACAGGGAGTTTGTGAATTCCAGCCCCAAATCTGTTTCATAATACAGGAGAGGCTATTTCTCTTCTTACTCTAGCCAGAGTTGAGGGGGAGGCAGGCATGCATCTGCCTTGTTTCCCTTTGTTGGGTGGAAGCTTTCCCTTTCCCTTGTTGATGGCATCACCTCTTGGGAAACCTGGTTTTATTCAGTGGACTCTGATTTCACCTCCCACCTTGTGCAGGTCTCAAGCTTTGGTTTTGTCCCTAAGCTCTAAGCCACACATGTGGGGAAGATACTCCCAAGGCAAATGCAGGCTCCAGTATTCTCTTAATTCCCATGTTCCAGTCCTTTCTGACATCAGAATGTTTCCCTTACTTTACCATATATTCAGTCATATTTCTTAAAAATAAATTTTTATATATTTTACCCATCTTGTTAGGTGCTCTCTTCCAGGAGGCATTCTCTGCATATCAAATCTATTATATATATATATCAGGAAAGTGATGGCAGTGTCCACATATATATGTATATATGTAGATGAATAAACTAATCACAAATGAAAACTCCCTCTACAATATTCTTAGCATTTCTGAAATTAGGTATGCTTAAAGTGAAACAACCTACACACAGAGATGAATCTTCCTAGATTGTGTTGCAGAATTTTTTGTTAATTAGAATGTACATGGAATTTGTTAGTCTAAGTGACGGATAATTTGGTAAACATCTCATGCTTAAGGTTAAGTAGAGTCTGTGCAGGATGCAGAAAAATTGTTCTTTTTTTTTTCAAAATACAAAGTGCAATTATTTGTTTTCAGTAAAACAGGAGAACCTAATAATATTGTCAGTAGATACAATATAGCTTTGATGATAAAGACTGAAACTGCCATAACAAAGGCTCCATTTCCATCTAGTTTTCTTAACAAGGTTTCTTAACACATCCACAAAAACAAAAATTAGAATAGAATTGATAAGCTCAGCCAGACTTATATTAGCAGTGACATTCAATCACATGCATAATATGGAAATGAACTGCTCCATCTCATTGAGATGTACTCCCAATGCTATCAAAATGTGTAACATATTTGTTTCACCATACATATTATATTGTAGATGAACATCAGTGAGACTGAAGTATAAGGTATACTATATAGTATATAAAGAGGAAAAGAAATGATATAAAATTTGCAGAAAGATATTTTTTAAAAAATAGAATATTCCTCTTTAGAATCCATTGGAGAGTTTTGTAGTACACCAGAAACTATCCCCATTGAAATTATTTAAACTTGATGGGGAAAAATTATGTCTGCTTTAAAATGTGAAGAGAGTGGGGTATGAGACTGTAAGTGTGACGACAAAGGTATTATGGTATACTGCACCTAGAGAACTGACCTGGAATTCCCTATTAAAGAGAATATTTGATTGACTTATAGCAAAGGTATATGAGACAGGAGATTATTTCACTCCTGGTAAATGGTTCTAATTTATATTCACTATGGATATTAAGTGTTAACGATCTCCCTCTTATCCCGAGTTTCAGGTCTCTACCTCTCATGGTAACAAATAACCATTGACTTCTTAATAGCAACTGGAACCCCATAAAGCCCCTAAATGATTAAAGTACCACATTACATTAGATAATCTCAACAATTCAGTGTTAGCTCAACGAATCAAATCAAATATTCAAAATGAGTAGAGTACCCAGAAGACTCATCAAGCTATAAGAGGAGTTTAATAGATGATACCTAGTTTATTTCCCTCCCAAAAGACCAGTTGCAACCAAATGAAGTGACCATAACCTCAAGATTTTGTCATAATAAAACAAAACACAAAGGTTAAAATTGGATCACTTGACTCACTCTCCTTTTGTCTCCTTCCAGTTCAAAATGTCTGCAGTGGCCAATATTCTCTTAGATCTGCAGTGGGGCTCAAGACATTCAAGCCCAGCACACTCTTTGCTGTAATTTTAGCAGTGTTAGCCTCTTCCTGTCATAATTCCCCTTTCCCTTGCCCTCCTTGTAGTGTGTCACTTTGTGGGGTAAGTGCTTGCTGCACTTCTTACAGGAAGTCCACCAGGTTGTAGGAGTGTTCACCATGTTTATGGGAGTGCTATCAGCATGAAAACCCAGAATAATAGAATTTTAATTAGGTCTTTGCCCCCTTTTATTAATATTTAAGAACCACAATATATTTTCAGTGTGCTGTTGTAATTATGTGTGCATTTAGAATTAAAGCTGTCATTTCATTATTGTTCCACTATTTAATTATATTATTATTCTCTCTTTATTAGTCATTAGATGGCTTTATGATTATACTGAGCACAGATGGAGTGATCATTTACGTGGCTGAAAACATCTCTTCTCTCCTTGGCCATTTACCAGTAAGTTCTTTCAGCTTTTGGGAAACCGAATGATTCTGGTTCTTTGTTAGAGGTTCATTATTTTTTTTGAGAAGCATATGATTCATCAGAGAAGACATTTTCCATGTTGTCAGCAGTGTGCCCTGTTTTTATTGTTATTTTCATTAGTTTCACTTTTCAATCTATAAAAACAAACTCTGCTATCATGTAATGAAACATGTATTTCTTGGTTTGTGATTTGAAACCTGTCTCTGAAGGCAATCCCCAAAGAAGAGTGTAGTTTTTGAAACAACAGTCTCCTTAAGATCAGTGGATAGTCCCCAAAGTCCCAACTACCTTGAGGGGAGGCAGCCCTCACTGGGAAGAATGTATGTGTTCCGGAATGTGTGTTTGATTTTGTACATTTCTTTAGAGTCTACTACATACTGATTACACAGTGAATGCCACGATTTGTTTATGCTGGGTCATTCTATCCATTTCCAGATCTGACGTGTCATTTGTTTCTTTATATTGAAGAAGAAATCATGTTCTCACAGGCAAAAATATAGAAATGATTGCATAGCTTAGTGATGTCTCAAGTACACATGAGCTGTAGTCAGGATCTCTGGTGTCCAAAAATAGGTACTAATTCTTGAGCTGTGCCCCTCTCAGGCAAGCTTTCTCCCTCTTCACAGTGCTATAGACTCAGAATAAATGATTCTCTACCACTGCAGTCTTCCAGGCAATAGATAGTGGTGAGTTAGAATAAGGTGAAAGTAGAAGTGATATTAAACTTATCTCTGAAATCTGCCATCATAATTTCCCAATCATTGGTTTCCTTGACAGTTTTTCCTTGTGGTTGCAACCTCCTGTTCCTAGTAGCCTGCTCTCCCACTCACCCTACTCCAGCACTTCCCCTGAAATTAAAATATGGGAAAAATGTAGTTGTTCTCTTTTATACTTCCTAAGCAGACTGAAACTTCTAAAATATACACTTCTTCATGGAAAGTTTCTTAACATTCAATGTTTAAGAGAAGAGAACTTAGCAGATGTTTAAAAAAAGAGAATTTAACAGGTTTTGAAAATCAGTCTAAATTTAGTTTGTGACCATTGTGATGAGGTTTGTTCCTTTCTCCCTGAGAAGTTTACAGCACAGTAGAGAGTTACTAGTGATGAGTCTCGTTCGATTCAGGATCAAGCCTAACTCTCTAGCAGGGGCTCTTTCCCTTCCTGGTGCCCTATCCAGTTCAACAGTTTTCTAATGCAAGTTTAATGTGAATGGCTCTGGTAAAAAAAAAAAAAAAAAAAAAAAAAGCTTCTTGCATAGCATCTCAGTAAATGTCATAGACTGGGGTAAAGTCATTCCATGTATTCTTGTTTAGCATGACTGAAATTCACCATAGTATTTGTGTGGCATCAAATAAATATTTGCAAACCTGGCTTTTGAAAAACCTCCTTGCTTTTTACTGGCATTTATCCTTGTTTTGTTAAGCTCTGAATACGTTGCTCTCTCTGCCTTGTGTAACAAGAAGAGCAAATGCCAGATTTACAAAAATATTATGATGTTGATAATGTTTTCAGGGCTCTGCCTTATTTCTAACTAAGGAACAAGATCACTGGAATGATTTTTATGGCCACTGTTTTAGATAGTTATGAGGCATTTGTTGCCAGTGTCCCCATCCCTAGATATAATGTAGTTAATTAATAAGAAACTATTGCCACTATTCCCATCCCAGGAGAAAGTAGACTTTCAAAAGACAGTTTACTTTGAATTCTTTTATGTAACAATGTCATCTTTCATTTTTCTAATATTGAAAGAGCTGGTGAGTCATAACACTTTTTCTACACCTCTTATTATGCTATACTTTGCATCATAGTTGTTTGTGCACATCTTACCTGCTTTGCTAGACTAGATGCTCATTGAAACTGGAGTTCATGTCAGTTTCATCTTTAGTAACCATATTAAGTACTCAGTAAAATTTTGTTAAATGAATTACTTCATGTAGAATGTCCAAAATTTAGAAAGTGGCACATTAGAAAATGGGACAGAAGAAAATTATAGTGTAGTGTAAGGAACAATGAACCTGGAATTGGATTGAGTTAGGTGTGAATCTCACTTCCCAACAACTGGACAAACTTTTAATTTACTCGTGAATAAAATAGGGGATAATTCATCCTCTTACGGGGCATTAAGGGAGCTAGTACGTGTGAAAGCACCTAGCACAATGTCTGGCATGAATCAGTTCATTTTGTGTTAGATGAATGAAGAAATGAGTGTTCTTCCCTGATCAGAGATAACTGGATTTGGTAACTACATTTTATTTTATAACTAAATCAATAAAAATATTTTTTAGAAAAAGTTAAATTTAGTGAATAAAAATCTACATTTCTTTTGGAAACTCATTTTTTCAAAGTGTGACTTTCACTATCAAAATATATTGCTTGTTAATTTCATGATGTTTGTTCACTAAATTAAAGTAATGTTTCGGGAAGCGGCTGTGGCTCGATCAGTAGGGCTCCCGTTTGCCATATGGGAGGCCCCGGGTTCGGTTCCCGGGGCCTCCTGGTGAAGGCAAGCCCGCCCGCACGGCGTGGTTGGCTGACCCAGCGAGCACAGGCAGCAAGGGGGGGATAAATGAATAAATAAATAAAATCTTTAAAAAAAATAAAATAAAATAAAATAAAGTAATGTTTCTACCCTGACTTGAGCCAGGCTTTTTCTTGACTGAGACATGATCCATCTGCTCATTTGAGCATTGGCCAGCATATAGGCCAGCTTCTATGAATGAATGGACCATAAAAATATATTTCTGAATATTGGCTTTAGATTATTAAATACTAGTTAAAAATTTGCATTTGTGATTCATCACCTAAAGCCATTATTCAGCTACAAAGTATATTTTGCTTATTACTTTGTTCCTACCACATTAAAAACTCATTACTTAGCTTAATATCTGATATTCAGTTTATCCATGTGTCACCATATTTCACAACAAGGTACAGCATTATTCATTCATTCAACTGATATTTATCGTGGGCTCACTTTGTGCCAAGAACTGTTCTGGGTGTTGAGGATGCAGTAGTGAATGAAACAGACAAAGTCTCTGTTCTAATGCAATTTACATTTCAATGGGGGGGGCAACGCATAATAAATATATAAACAAATGCAAACTCACTATTATATCAGGTGGTGATAAGTGCTATGGGGAAAAATAGGCAGGTGGAGAGTGTCAGGGAGTTGCTGCTATTTTTGATAGTGTGGCTTTTGAGTAGAGACCTGAAAGAAGTGAGGGGAAAAGCCATTGCAGATCTCAGGTGCCCTGAGATGAGCCTTTTCTTGCTGTATTTGGATATGAGCAAGCAATCCAGTGTACTTGAAGTGTAATAAGCAAAAGAGAGAGAGTAGGAGGAGATAAGGTTGGATGATAGGTAACCATGGACCAGAACCATAAAGGCATTGTAGGGACTTTGAATTTTACTCTGAATGACTTGGGAAGCCAGTGGAAAATGCTGAGCAGAGGAATAATGTGATTTTATTTATGTTTTGAAAGGGCCACTTTGACTATGTTGTGGAGAATAGATTGGCAGTGGGAAGGGGGACAGGTAGAGAATAGAAGCAGGGAGACCAGTGAAGGCTGTTGAAGTAATCAAAGCTAGAGATGATGATGGCTTGGACCAGGTAGTAACATGTGCCCTGCTTCTGTATATACTTTGAATGTAGAACCAACAGGATTTGCTGATGGGCTGTATGTGGGGTTTAAGAGAAAAAGGAAAAGTCAGGATGACTGTGGTTTCTGAATGAGCAAAATGGGTAAATCGTGGTGCTATTTACTGAAATGTTGGAGACTGAGGGAGAAGCATGTTTTGTTGGTGAAAAGATCAGAAGTTTTGTTTTGGATATCTTAAAATTTAAATCCTATTAGATATCCAAGTTGAGACTTTTAGAAAAGTTCAGGGGAGAGGTTTGGGTCAGAGATATGAATTTGGGTGTCATTAACAGTACATGGTATTTAATGAATTGGAACTAACTGGAGGAGACTACCCAGGGAGACTGTTTAGTAAGTAAGAGTTCCAGGGACTAAGTAAGCCATGGGCACTCGTGTTATGAAAGAAGAGAATGATCCAGCAACAAGATTGTGAATGAGTGGCCTTTGATACAGAAGGATATCCAGATGTGTGTGGTGTCATGGAAGCCAAGTAAAGAAAGTATTTCAAGGAAGGAGTTAGGGATCAATCATATCAAATGTTGAGATGTTAGGTAAGATAAGGACTGAGAATTGACTATTGGATTTGACAATATGGAGGTCTTTGGTGACCTTGATAGAAGCAGTTTCAGTGGAGTGCTTGGGACAAAAACTTGATTAATATAGGTTCAAAAGAGAGTGAAAAGTCAAGAAAGTGGAGACAAGAAACATAGTCCCTTTCAAGGCCTTTTGTTCTAAAGTGGACCAGAGAAGTGGAGTTTATAGGTGGAAGAGGGGATGTAGTATCAAGGAAGGTTTGGGGTTTGGGGAATTTTGTGTTGTTTTTGTTTTTAAGATGTCAGATATTATACTATCTGTGATACAGTGCTTTTATGTTGATGTGAAAGACCCAATAGAGAGGGAAAGCTTGATGATATGGAAGAATGGGGGAGAATTTCTGGAATGATGTCCCTTAATAGTTGAGAGTGGATGGGAGCCAATGCACAAGTAGATTAATTAGACTTAGATAGCAGCTTATCCACTATAATAGGAGGGAAGCAGGTCTGTAAACACAGAGACAAATAAGTTAGTAAATTTTGTGGCAAGAAGATGTTGATATTTCCTTCCTTTTCTTTTCTTTTTTTTTTTTTTACAGTGAAATAAGAATGATATTAAATATGAAATCAGCTTAAAATGAGGAGGACTATGTGGCTTGGAGGCTTGAGGAGGGAGGAAAAGGCAAGAAGTAGTCACATTGAAGAACAGGAGAATGAGTTGTCTAAGGAAATAGAACATGATTTCTGGGCAGAGCTGAGTGCTCATTAAGAAAAATATACTGCATGGTTGTATATTCTTTTCAACCAGTTGCTTGGGTGAAAGTGTAGGTAGGTGAATTGTTGGAAATAACCAGATTTAGCATTTTTCTGGACAAGTATGGAAGAAGCAAAGAGCACATGGGAGTGATTATAATGGTAGACCATGGAATCTGAGCTGGATAAGGAGGAATGTGAATATTTGAGGGAGATAATGGACAGAGAAAATGTGATAGAAACAGACTGGAGGTCTCAGTGGGTGGAATTACTGTTGGAGAGATGGGGTACTTGCATATGTGCACTGGAGAGACAAGAGGTAGTAGTCAGAGAGTGGGTATTGTGAATTGTGGTTTTCAGAAAAGTAGCAGGTATGAACATAAGTGGTTGAGGTGGGGCAGAGGAAAAGCTCATTGGAGGAACTAATGAACAGTATCATCAGGTATAACAAAACTTCTCCCCTCTTCCTCTCTCTCTAGGCTGAGGTCATGGGCAAAAAATTATTAAGCTTTCTGCCTGATGAAGAAAAAAATGAAGTCTATAATAACATTACTCTCAGATTTCCTTTGTCAAACTCAGGTACAAATTTTTTTTTCCCTAATCTTAAGTTCTTAGATTTTAGGAGAAAATAACAATCACTCAGTGAGGTACTTAAAAATAAAGGCAATATAAGAAATAAAGCTAATATAGGTATTGATCTTATAAATACTGTATTAATAAATGTGTCATTGTTGATTTCACAAATTATATTTCTAGTGTCAAAAAAAAAATCTTCCCTCCATTAAATCTTGTTCTTTGCCAGGAATCCTGATCATTTCAGTGTTTATATAATTGCATTACTGTTGTATAAATGATATACCATTATGCATAATGTTCTAACTGGTATCCTATGCTATAGATATAGCTACGTAAGTGCTAATGTTCATGGAAAGAAAATAATATTTTTATAAAATCTAGTTGAAGTAAGACATTAATCATCTGAAATAATTCAGCAGAATATTGTAAAATAACAAATATAAACTTGTTTTGTATTTGTTTTTCTTTTTAGAAGAAAGTCATATTGAGTTTTGCTGTCATTTCAAAAGAGGAAGCATTGAATGTCGTGATAGACCTACTTACAAATATGCGAAATTCATAATGAATGTAAAAGATATATGTCGTGGTAAGAAATTCAGTTTTTAATTTTATCTAGATAAAGTTCATGAGTTTTGTAGCCTCTTATTGCTAACATAAATTCCCTTCTACTCGTGGTACTCTAAAACTCTCTGATAGCCCCCTGACCACAGTTTTTGGCTACAGACATTAATTCAACTTTTGAATGAAACAAGCTTGCTATTTACAGGAGTCCAAAACCCAAATCTGTGATGTGTGCATACAAGATGTGGATTCACAAATTTTTGAGGCTTCAGGAATTGTGAGCTGAGAAACTAACATAGACGATCATTTGGGACCATTGAAACATCTGGGGCTTGAATCAGAAGTAAATAGCATTTTCACAAATAAGGGCAAATTAAAATCAGTAGGCAGAATTTTAAAGATGACCTCACAGCCAAGATTCCCATCTCCTGGTTATTCAATCAAATGCTAATCTAGGTACTACCGTGAAGGAATTTGGCAGATGCAGTTAAGGTTACTGACTAGCTGACCTTAAAATAGGAAGAGTGTCCTGGATTATTCATGTAGGCCCAATATAATTGTATGAGCCCTTAAAAGCAGAAGAGGAAGGCAGAGGGGGCAGGAAAGTGGTACAGGGCACATGTACACGACCAGAGAGAGACCTCTAGGAGCCAAGGATGGTCCCCTGTTGACAAGCAATAGAAAGCATAGTAAGCGTGTTCAGTTACGCTACTATGCTTTCTGTTGCTTCTTCTATCTCTTTAAACATTCAAAATGTTAATTATTTTATAGTTTCTTTCAGATTGCTCCATTATTAAAAGGTCTCGTGGTGCTATTTTTTATAGATGTGGCTTCTACTTTAACATGCTCATTCATTTCCCCATGTGGTTTATAATTTTTATTGTGAATTCATCTTCAGTGAGGATTGTTTGTTCTGTAGGCATCTGTACTAGTTTTCTATTGTTGCCCTAACAAATTATCACAAACTTAGTTGCTTAATACAACACAAAATGTGAGACAATAAATTTGTGTTGTATGTTTGTGGGGAAGAAGCAATAGAAAGCATAGTAGCATAACTGAATAGATGAATAAAGAATAGACAATTTTGGAAAAGACTCTACTAGAACACCTCAGTTGGAAATAGTTACAACAATTTAAAAACTTGGTTGACAGGACATCAAACCAGACAAAACTAAATAAAGAATCAGCAAAATAGTGGCCACTGGAGGTACTGAGGAGCGGGAGAGGGAAAAACAGGTATAATATGAAGGCATTTTCAGGGCTTAGGAATTGTCCCAAATGATATTGCAATGACAGATATAGGCCATTATATCTCTTGCCATAACTTACAAAATTGTACGGGAGAGAGTGTAAACTATAATGCAAACTATAATCCATGTTTAGTGACAATGCTCCAAAATGTGTTCATCAATTGTAACAAATGTACCACACTAATGAAGGATGTTGCTAATGTGGGAAAATGTGAGAGGGGTAGGGAGCAGGACATATGGGAATCCCCTATATTTTTTATGTAACATTTATGTAATCTAAGTATCTTTTTTTAAAAATTAAAAAGTATATTAAAAATAATTAGCAAAATGGAAGAGAGATGAAAATATCACTCAATGTATAACACAATGAGGAAAAGTTGTGGAAAATATGAAAAAGCATTAGGAGGAAAAAAGATTGAAAAGTTCTAATCAATAGTTTAGCAGCAGTAGTAAAAGTTACAGGAAAGTGTAAAGAAAGTGAAAGAGAGGAAATTTTGGAAGAAATAATGCCTCAAAATTTTTCCAGAATTTACAAAGGCCATGTCTTTTCATTGAATTCCTCAAATATTTTCATTGAATTCCTCAAATACAAAGTACAATGAATAAAAATCCAATACATATCTAGAGATATCATTGAAGAACTGTGGACCTGCAAAAACAACAATAAAGTCTTAAAATCCACCAGAGAGAAAATACAGATTATATATAAGAAATGACAAACTTTTAGCAGATTTCTCATCAGTAGCAATAGATGCCAGTTGACAACAGAATAATATCTTTAGAGTTCTGAGACCAAAAAAATTTGTCAACCTAGAAGTTTATACACAGGAAATCCATGACTCAATATCAAAAATGAATTAAATACATTTTCAGACAAACAAGAACTGAGGGTTTACTACTTACAGACCTTGACTTTAAGAACGCCTAAAAGGTGTTTATCAGTAAGAAATAACCTGTCCCAGAAGGAAGAAATGAGAAGAAAGAAGCAATTATGTATAACTAAATAAATAAAAATATTGCAAATGTAAATAAATGCCAAATGTAAAAGTGAGTGATGATAACTTTGACTAATTTGCAGGAGTTACAAATAAGGTAGAGATAAAATACTAGAGAGATGCAAGGAAAGAGTTTGGAGTTAAAGTATTTTAAATCCTTATATTATCGGGGAGGAGGATGTAAATAGTGATAAGTTTTAGAATTTTCAAAGTCAAGTATGCACATTAAAACATTAAAAAATAATTTCTAAGAGAATATAACTAGAATATATAATTTCTAAGACCAGTAGGAAGAAAAAAAAAATAGAGGAAGTAAAGAAAAATTCAATCAGTCCAAAAAAGGCAGGAAAAAAGAAAAAGAAGCAAAGAAAATGTATGGCAAATATGTATAGAAAATAAAATAATATATAAGTACAGTAAAATAAAATAGTAAAAATAAATTTAAAATGTTAGTAAGCACGATAAAAAATGTTGTAGCTATAAGTTATTTAAAAGATAAATAAAATATATTGATGCAGAAAAGTAAAGAAATAGGGAAAGAAAACTGGGTACATCAATATTAGACAAAATAGACTGTCAGGCAGTAGTCATTATTTGGGATAAAGAGATCACAATAGGAACAGTTCATTCATTAAGAGGATGACTGTAAGTTAGCAAAGGAAAGATAAGCTGTCTGTCTGTGGCTATAGATTTGGGGGAAGGGTTGGGAGAAGTGAACAGCATAAAAATCCATTTGTCTTTGATAGCACCTCAGTATCCAGGGCCATTTCTCTCCTTTTTCCTAAGAGCAGACCAATCGGTAGAAAGATTTTCCACCATTGACATTCAGTGTTACAATGTAAAAATAAAACAGTGTTCAAATGAATTATTTTTCCAGCTCTCAAGTGCCTCAGCCTGCTTTCCCTCTACTTTCCAACTCGTGTTCATGAAGTGGGCATTGACATGAAAAAGAACAGTATTGAAATAAAAAAATATATAAAAAGCCCACAGATTCAGACAAGATAGCAAACTAGCATAGGATGCTGGCTACCTTCCATGAAGCCACATGAGTTAAAGGGAGAGATTTGGACCTAATCAAAGATGATAAAAAGTTAGCGCCTCTGCAAAGAGATGAGAAAATGTGGGGTGATATATAAAGGGTTTCAGAACAAGGACATTCCATAGGGTATGAGAACAGAGTTCCTGCTACAACCATGTGAAGCATACACGTGGGGTGTGGTGATGTTCACCAAGGACGTTTACGGCTTTGGGAAGATCATAGTTTATGATAAGATCTATGCATTCTCTCCCCTCTGGGGAAGGTTGTTAACCTTTAACTTATGTCCAGGTCCTGCATGCTGAGGACTTAGAGGGGCCCTGGGTCCCCACAGTCCACCTCCATGCAGCGGCCTACATTGACCAAAGGACAAGCATTGCGTCCACATTCCACAGTAACAGTATAAAAGACAACAGAATAATAGAAGTCCTCTACTAAAAGCTATTAGACCTATAAAAACATGTACACAACATTGAACATTAATGAGGGCACAGGTCTCACCTTGTGATGCAGTAAGAATATCTAAAGCTAACCTGTTTCATAAAACTACCTTTTATAGTTGGGTAGTTTCTTTGTTTAGTAAGGAAATTGTTACTTTGGAGTCATTAAGGGCTTGAGCAGTGTGATTGGCTAAAGCCATTATGTGTTTTTCAGTGACAATTGCAGTTCCACCTGGCACAAAAACAGCCAATGGGTAGAACCACCAGGGGATGCACTTTATTCTATATCTAGCCTTGATTGTAAAATTACACAACTCAGGGGTAACTGCCCCACATCATGGATTCCCTCTTGTCATTCTATGCCAACAGGGGCGATGTGATCTAGGGCCACAGACTCAGTCATTAACCATCCTAAACCATTATATACAACATATGCTAATAAAGGCCTGGGCTTATTCACCTCTTCCCTTACAAGGGAAAAAATATAACTACGATTCTAATTGAAAGACAGCAGCTGAATCTGTCTTAAATGAGAAGGTCTTGTTCCAAACTTGTCGATGGGTCATATTCTACCATGCCAGCAAGGTGTTCCACACTGTCCAATGTGCAGGAGTTACCGTCCAAGGAAGCCAATAGCATCTGAGGATGGTAAGTCTGTGCAAACCCAACATTGGGTTCGATTGTGGGCATGGGTTACTGCCAAAGCCCACTGTAGAGAAGTATTGGCTAGGGACTATAGGTGAAAAGAAAGACGTTTATGGGGGAACAATAAGGGACAGATTGTGCTGGTCTAACAGAATACAAGCAAAATTTCCATTAGTAGATAACTAAGTAGTCCAAGACTTTCAAACTGGACCTTGTGGTCTTTGGTGGGTTTTATTCTGACCAGCCACCTTCCCTGTTTCCTATACTAACCTGCCTCAACTTCCCCCTCAGAGATTTTGCACCACTATTCTTAAGGGGGAGCTGAAGGGTGATGGACATTCTTCTGTAGTTGCTTCCTGCTGGTTAGGGGCAGTAGACCCTGGCTGATGAGGTGTGGAACTCTGTGGTTATTCTATTGAGGTTGAGGGAAGGTGGGTCTGGAACTGGATGAAATCCCAACACGACTAGTATCTTGTTCTGGAAGGCACTGATTCTGGAAGAAATAAACTTGTTAGAATTTTGAAGTTACACAGTCCTACTAAAGAGATAAAGAAAATGGTGGTAACCAGCGGTCCAAAAAATGGGGGCATCCGTGACATACTGGACCATGGGAATGAGAAAGGCCAGGTGCCTCCAAAGGCTACATCCTCCCAAAGCTGATTGGCTTGATCTTGTAAGTTTCAAATGTTGTCTAGGAAACTGCCACCTCCAGTTTCCACATCAGTGATTATGCCTAGGACAGCTATGAGAGGTATGGGTAGAGGCACTGCCCTAGACATAAACTCACAAAGACAATATAGGCAACAACAAGATAAGCATATGGCAAGCAAAATGAAGACAATACTTAAGAGAGCCATTCTTCTATCTTATAGGCACATTCATTAATTACTTAGAAAATGAATTAAGTTTACCAAGACTTTTAACATGTTCAATATCCCTGTGCTTATGATCTAGAATAGAAGAGATACTATCATATTCATCAGGTATATAGGTAGGTACAGTACTTAATACTAATCAATGCACTGATCAATGCAAAAGTTCCTCTTTGAGATGCAGTTAATTGATCTAAGTTCCAGGTTTGCAATACCATACTTATTGTCTCTCTATGGGAGCAGTCTGTCTCTCTATGGGAGCAGGCCATAGAGAGACAATTGTGTCTGTTTAGGTTCTACTCACATTACTCTGTTAATTATTGCTCCACTTGGTATGTCCTTCACACAGCCAGCATGCTGCAGCACCATTGGCACTTGGAGGGAAGCTCCAGTGTTTCACGGCCCTTTGGCACTATGAAACAGAGCTAGACTAGAGGCAATGTCCATTGTAAGTATGGCCATATCAAGCCATTGGAGGCTGCTGCAGGAGTTCGAAACTGCAGTGTACTCTCCATCCACTTCAGGAGCATAACCAGAGATATGGTAGATACCTTTATTGTTTTAAGGGTCAGTGACCAACCTAGCCAATAACTCAAATGGAGAGGCACCATGCAGGGTATTTGGGTCTGGTCTGAATGCATGAGAGAGTTTGATGACATTGAAATCTATCTTTTAATTTTTAATACACTTTCTAAATACTTCCAATGCAGTTTATAACATATTAAATGGACTTAACTATTTTTAGTACTTTACTTTTTACTTCTACACTTTTACCATAATTATGTTAATTAACGGATATTTTACTTTGGCAGTATAGGAAAAACTACTTTCTCCATTATTTTATGAAAATCTAAGATTCCCAATGGGATGAAGATTATCTTCCCCCTACCAACACTTTAAGATGCAGATTGATGTGGCCTCTGACAGGTTTCCCTGTTATGAAGTTAATTTTTGTTATCAATATCAATTCAGCTTCTGTTTAATAATGGCTTCCTGGAATTACCCATTTAAATACTTCAATTTAGACAATGCTTTTACAAACTTCTTATAATTAACCATAAGTTACTTTTTGTTATTAATATTAACTCCTAGATTTCTACTTAGTAATGATTTCCCAGAATCAGTCGCTTACATTATAATCTTTCAGTTTAGAAAATGCTTTTTCAAACTTCCCACAACTATCCGTAACCACATAAACTATAGTTATTTCCTCTCAAGACAAATTTCACCTTTATAAAACACATTCCCTTACTTAATGTTACCTTCTATAATATCTTCTACAACTTTCTATATTCATTCAAGCCTTGTCTTACATATTTCCACCCTGATTTTATGAAAACCAGCCATCTTCTCTTAGGACAAAACACATTCCCTTAAACAAACTTATTATCTTTTCCACACCCAGCCCATCCCTTTAGTTTCCTCAACTGGTTTTACTGGAATTCAGTCAAGGTTAGGAGAAAACCCTGGGGGTAGAATAGGCTATAGAAAGATAATGAGAGAATTCAGGATAAACTTTTTAGTTTCTTTTCTTTAAATAGTATCTTTATTCAGATTTTATGTGACTTTTTATCCTGTTATGGCTTCTCCAATTTGAGCTTCAGGAGTACTCATTTACCAATATAAGTGCTTATTTAATTTTTAACAATTTGAATAGATCTCTTCTAAGAATTTTAATTTTTAAATTTAATATTATCTTTTGGAGGTATAAAAATATACACCGAATTAACAGAGAAACACAAAACAGTTAAGACACACCAATAGAAACATGAAGCTCATTAATTTGACTTATAATTCTCACTCCTTTGGTATGGCTGTGTCCATCATTCCACATCTCTGATTTTCACTGCTTTTAAGATCCCTTCTGGAATCAGTGTTACCTGTAATATGCAAGCTCGTTCTTGGAAACAGTTTTATGAGCAATCAGCAACCAGTTAGGAATACTTGAGCAGTATAAATGCAGTTAAGCATTAATTTAGCAGTTTAGACAGACAGACATTTAACACATATATATTTTATATTACTCTTCAGGAGTACACTTAGACTGGAAGTTCAGGAGTAAGCTATTGATTCAAAACTGAAAGTTCCTTTTAACACCTTGATAAAAATTCTGATCAAAATAAAATCTGAATAAAACTTAAAACATTGTCAAAATAACATCCCATTTAAACTCTTCCACAGTTTGCACAAGTATTATGAACTTTCAGTTTTGTAGTATATATTTAATTGCAGGCTTACAAAAGCTGCTAGCATTTTTCTTCTTTTTTTCAGAGTTGTCTGGTTCAAAGCTACTAAACTTTAACAGCACCAATTTTGTTAATGTAGCTATCCAGATCTAATGAGAATTAACATGGAAACAGAACAGAGAACATTAATGTTGCTAAGTTTTTCTACTTCTTCAGCAGCTAAACTAATTCCATCAGCCCCCACTAGTCCACAGTCACACCATCCAGGCAGCAGGGGGTTTGCTGAGTTGCTGCTGGAATGTTTTCCCTATCTCAGTTAACTGCTACTCCCATCAGTGTTTTCGGGGTGCCCCCATACTTAATGCGGAGTTCTACAACAATCAAGCAAGTGGGCTACCCCATATTCTCTCGGTGGTCCCCACTCATCCAGAAGGGCAGCCACCCCTCCCCACATGGACGTTATAGGCCAACCCAGGATTTCCCTCGCGGATTCTCCTTTCCCTGAGCTCATGTCCACTACTTCCAGTGGTCCTTCGGACTCCTGGCTGGCTTGCCAATTGTTACAACCCAACTTCTGAAGGGCATGAGTTGGTGAGGCCATGAGACCAAAGAACATACTTGACATTTAGTCAGCATAAGCTTTTTTAGGATTTATGGACAGAAGAGAATTTCTGATTGTGGTGGTTCAGAGATTGAAGATAGTGCTCCACAAAGAGAAGAGAAAATGAGGGGTGATGTATAAGGGCTTTTGGAACAAGGGCATTTCATAGGGTATGAGAACAGAGTTCCTGATAGGGTCATGTGAAGCATGCACATGGAGTCTGGTGATGTTTTCACTATACTCGTAGGAAGGAGGTTTATCTAGGACCTTTACTGCTTTGGGAAGATTATAGTTTACGATAATATCTATGCATTCTTTCTCCTCCGGGGAGGGTTTGTTAACCTTTAACTTATGCCTAGGTCATGCAGGTGGCTACATGCTGAAGACTTAGAAGAGGCCCTGTGTCCCCACACATGCATTTGTGTAATGCCCTCTAATAGAGTGCAGGTGAGACCTCTGACTTGCTTCTAAGCAGTGAACTGTGGCAAAGGTGAGGGATGTCAGTCTTGTGATAATGTTACCTTCTGTAGGACTCTGTCCTGGCCAGCTGGAGAGATTGTCTTGTTGGCTTGGGAGCAAACAGCTTCCTATGGAGAGGGCCCAGGGCAGGGAACTGGGAGCACCTCTAGTTGCTAAGAGTGGCCTCCAGCCAACAGCTAGCAGAAAGCCAGGGCCCTCAGTCATTCACCTTCCAGGAAGTGGTTTCTGCCAGCCACTGTGTGAGCTCATAAGAAGACCCTAAGCTCCAGATGAGAAGGCAGTCTGAATGACAGCCAGGTTGCAGCCTTGTGGGACCCTGAGTAGACAACGCAGCTAAGCCATGCCTGGGACTCCTGACCCAGCGAAACTGTGAGATAATAAATGTATGTTCTTTACAACTCCCAAATTTGTTACACAGTAATAGAAAACAGATGATGTGTGTGACATTGGAAGAAATAAGGATCAGATCAGTACCAAACTTTGCAACAGTAACACTGGAGGTAAAAGAGGAAGGAGAAAAATACTTAAGGTATTGAAGGAAAAGAATTTTGAACCCAAGAATTATCTCCAGTTAAACTGTCATTTAAATACAAAGTAAGAATAAAGATCTTACTTCTTCTTAGTAATATAAATAGAAAATCAAGATAAGATGACAGAAATAGACCTAATACAATAAATCTAAGTGGGTAAACTCAGTAGTCAAAAAACAAAAACTTTCAGATTTGTTACAAACCAATCCAAGATCCAGAAATGTTTTCTACAAGAGAAACCTTTAAAACAAAAGGGTAGAGAAAGATGATAGCAAATGTCTGAAAAATATTTGCCAAGAAAATATAAGCCAAAAAATAAACAAAATCCATGGTAGCGGTTATATCAGATTAAAAAAAAAAGCAAGGGACAGAAAAAAGTGTTATGTACTAGTAAAAAGACCACAAGTGATCTCCGGAAGGATTTATGACATAAATATGAAATGTAAATTATAAAATTCTTAGAAAAAAAATATTGGAGAATTGAGCCAAAAAACACAAACCATAAGGCAAAAAAATAAAATGGTTAGATTTTTACATAGAAAATTAAGGATTTGCTCTGAGGAGCTCTGCCACATTCTCTGATGGAACAGAAAGAAGCCCCCAAGTACAGAAGCAATGGCTAGTGAAGGAAGATGGTCCATTGACTGGCCCTTGATATTGGTGACTGTGCTTATGAACTTTTACTCTTGAAATTGAAACTTAGCATAGTTTTACAGGGTTATCTCCTGAAAGCCACCTTGTTGCTCAAATGTGGCCTCTCTCTAAGCCAAACTCAGCATATAATTGCAATAACTTACCCCCAGCGTGGGACATGACTCCCAGAGATGAGCCTCTCTGGCACTGAGGGATTACTACCAAGCACCAACTAGCAACGCAATTGGAAAAAGACCTTGACCAAAAGGGAGAAAAGGTAAAGACAAATGAGTTTATATGGCTAAGAGACTTCAAAGTGAGTCAGGAGGTCATTCCAGAGGTTATGCTTATGCACATCTTAGCAGGATCTCATTGACTGCCAAATTAGACAGTACCTTAAATAGTGGAGCTCCTGAGGGCTCTGGAGACACCCAGGCACTATGGTCAGGGCAGATAGCCCATGAGTTTGGTGTCTTGCCATTAGTCCCTACTTTGGGGTTTGTGCTCCACGGTGTGTCAGAATTGGACTCAGTTGTGGTTTCCCTTCACATGGCTCTTCGGTCCCTTCTATTTGAACTTATAGTTGTTGCTGGAGTTGGTAGGTGTACGTCCAAGAGAGTTGAATCTTTGGACTCTCCATGTACCAGCTGGGTCCTGAACCTCAACGGAATTGCAACAGCTACTTTCCAGTTTGTTGGACTCACCCAGGACAACTAACAAGGAGGTAATGACGGACAACCACCATACCAAGGAACCAAGAGAGCATACAACTGCAAGCAAGAGAGTCCACTGAAGTCCCCTCTCAACTAGAGGTGGAGTGGACATCACCATCTCAGAATCTTCAGGATTCGAGAATGAACTATGGACTAGAGTGGACATACTGGTATTCTAATATAGACTTACTGTGATTCTAGCAAGGGAAGATCTTATATCACTGATGTGGAGGCAGTGGCTCCTGGAAGTTCTGAGGGCAGGGAGAGGGAAAATAGGTGTAATATGGGGGCATTTTGGGGACTTGGGAATTGTCATGAATGACATTGCAATGACAAATACAGGCCATTATTTATCTTGCCATAACCTACAGAGTCATGAAAGAGAGTGTAAACTACAATGTAAACTATAATCCATGCTTAGTGGCAATGCTCCAAAATGTGTTCATCCATTGCAATGAATGCACCACACTAATGAAGGATGTTGTTAATGCGGGTAAATGTGGGCAGTGTGGGGAACAGGGCATATGGGAATCCCCTATATTTTTTATGTAATCTAAATATCTTTTAAAAAAATAAAAAAGTATAATAAAAAATAAAATTAATTTAAAAAAAAGAAAATTAAGGATTTGTGTGGAACTATGGACAAATTTAACTAATAGAGAAAGATCGTAATAAAATACTTCCAGTGCCTAAAATCATCAAGGTATTGATATTTAATGTTCTCATGCAAATTAAGTAAAAGATAAGGAAACCCAATGTAAATATGGGCATTTCACAAGCAGGTGAAGCCCAAATAGCTAACAGATATATGAAAAGATGCTCAAACTCACTGGCAAGCAAACAATGAAAAATTAACAAAACAATGAAGTAGCACTGCACACCCATCAGAATGGCAAAATTTAGAAGCATGAATAATACTGAATATTGGTGAGGATGTGAGAAATGAACACTCTAATGCAGTGCTGAGTAACTGAAACTAATGAAGCCATTCTGAAAAACAGATCAACAGTGCTTGGTGAACTTAGGTATGTTGATTATCCTATGACCCAACAATCCCAACACTGTATGGAAATATCCCAGAGGTGGACTTGTGGAGAGATCTGTTTCTAAGGGGGCATGTGCCCTGTTATTGTTTGTGGTTGCAGGGAGTTGGAGGCAACCTAGGTGTACATTATAAGTGAAATGGACAAATAAAATTTGGTAAATATACAACCTGGAATACTTTGCAGTAGTTCAAAGCAACAACCCCTACATCTACATACCACAACATGGTTAGATCATCAAACTATAGGTTTGTTTGGAAAAAGTAAGAAATAGAATGAGACCTGTAACAGTGCCACATTTGTATATTAGAACCACATATACCTAAATCAGACCACATATTTTACAGGGATGCATGTATGTATCAAAGATGTTACACTACACTATAGTAGGTTGCCTGTGGGTGGGGAGGTAGGGAAGGGATAAAGGAGAGGGAAAAAATAGAAACGAGATGAGGGCTTTGTATTCATAGTGTGCCATGAACTAAGAGTATAATTAAATAAGTTTGCTGCCACTGAGGTCTAAAAATAGAACAAATGAATGAATGAATAAATAAAATTGGAAATTAGCCCATATAAGGGTTGGCTGACATGTTTCTCATGTTTCTTGGAAATTAAAGGTCAGGCACTTTAAAAAATCTTACCTGGCTACTTACACACACAAATTACACACACACACACACATTTAATATCCATTAGCTTTTAATGAAAGAGGAATTAAATTTCTTATAGAGTCTTAAAAATAGTCCATTCACAGGGTAACAATACACAAAACGGAAAACCAGCCATAACTCGCAACAATAACAATTGATTCCCAGTAATGACTTCTACATATTTTGGGCAGGGAGCAGGATGGGGAGAATGACTAGAAAGTCAGGAAGACAAGGAAAATCCTGTGGCTCAGATTTTTTGAAAGTGAGGATGGGCTGACAAGGAGCATGCTGATAGGCAGGTGCCTGTATTCTTGTTTAACTGGTCCACCTCTCTGTTAGGTTATCACATGTGTGTCTTTATCTCCCTTAGAACCTTTTGTGCTTTTCGGTGGCTCCTCCTACAGCCGCCTCAGTGCTGGGTCCTCTGCTTCAAATCTTCCCACACTGCCTTTGGAGGAACGGTTTTATCTCGTGGGGACTGTTTGTATTCTCAGGTCTCAGATCCTATGGGTGAGTATCCTGTGTGTGGTGATGTGGGCTCCCTTTGAAGGCCTTGTCCCTTTTCGTCTCTCATCCACTGGATAGCATTGCTAAAGCACCTGATAAGTGTGCCTGTGTTTCAGAAGGTCAGCATCTCAGTGGGGACTTAGACTCACCTGAAAGAGATGCACAGGTGCAGGTACAGGTGGTTTTGATAAAATATAAAATAGGTATAACAGGTGCTGGGAACATATTAAGAGAAGCCAGCATTTTGGCAGGTGGATAAAGAAAGGCCTTTTGAGTTTGGAGTAATCTGTTTTTCCACTAGGTGACTAGGTGACTGACTGCTTTTGTTCCCTTACTGTTCTCTTAATACTAGCACTCACAGATTCTGTTTCCAAAAAGAAAAATCAGTATGTAGAACCCATCTGATCAGTTCAGGCTCGATTTATTCACTTGGTAACATATATAATAATCACCTACTATGTGCCAGGCACTGTGCTAGATGCTGGGCATACATTAGACAATAGACAAGAACTAAGTCTCTCGCAGCTTGACAAATGCCATGGAGATGATAAAGCAGAATAACACGCTAATGACTGGCAGGGGGTGGGTCAGAAACAGTCTCTCTGGTGTCTCTGAGACTCCCCTTGGTCCATACCTAATGACGATAAGGTGCCAACCTGGAAAAGAAGGGAAGACAATATCGTGGTACAGGGTTCAGCAGTTGTAAAGACCCTGAGGTATAACTAGCTTGGAGAGTTCCAAGAAACCAAGAAGGCCATGTTAGAATAAGGTGAATGAGGGAAGGAATAATGGAAGATAAGATCCAAGAGGTAGGCAGGGGCCCAGATTATGTAGAACTTTGGGATCCGTGGTAATGAGTTGGGGTTTTATTCCAAGGGCAGTAGAAAATAGGAGGGTGGCGTGATCTGATTTTATTGTTAAAAGGTCAGTCTAGTTTCTGGGTAGGAAATGGACTATAGGGGAACAAGAATGGAAGCTAGAGGACCAATGTGAGAGACAATAGGGGCTTGGACCATGATTGTAGTGATGAAGATCAAAGATATAGATTTGGTATATAGTTGGAGACAGAGCCCAAAGTCCTTGCTGCTGGGAGAAGGGAGAGAAAAGACTCAAGGATGACTCCTAGATTTTTAACCTGAGCCACTCAGTGAATGGAGGTACTGTTAACCAACTTGAGTAAGACTGGGACAGTGTGGATTGAGCAGTGTGGGGGACCAAAAGCAAGAGCTCCATTTGGGCCATATTAATATGATGATGACCTTGTGACATCCAACACATCCAACCCTCTTAACCTTACAAGGGAAGCCTCTGGATCCAGACCACCTGGGCTCAAATCCTTTCTCACCATTTACTAGTTGTGAGAGCTTGGCCAAGTCACATAAATAAATCTTTTATTTTCAGTTTCTTTATCTATAAATGGTGATAAGGGTACCTCTTTTTGGGGATTGTTGTAAGGAGTAAATGAGATGGCACCTCATATGTGCTCAGGCTTTTATTTGACCACATTTCAGAGACTGTGAAGGGAACCTTTATATTTTAAATTTTAGAATAGTGATATATGTCATCATTTCCCCAAATTTAAGCTGGTGATAAAGGTGGTATAGAGAAAAGCAATTTGAAGAAAGTTGTATGGTCTAGTTGCCCATTCATTATTCCTTCCTGGAAGCACACTGGGGTTTGAGCTCAAATTTCTGCCATGAGAAGGTAAATGTCCCCGCTTGGGAGCCACTCCCAGTGTCTCATTCCTCCTCTGAGGTGAGTGCCACCACCCTTGCAGTAGTCCCCACCATGACTTGAGGAGCTCTATTGGTGATCTCTTACAGTTTGACTCTGGGTTTCTAGGACATTTGTTCCATTTTAGTAGCAGTTTTGAGTACAAATCTTGTGAGAATAGAGGGCTTTTTGGAGGAAGAATTTTTTTTTTTAACATTGTGACAGTGTAGGATTTTGGGAAGAGCAGGGAGCTAAAGTTCAAACTTTTTGAAATTCTGCTCCTGGATATGTCTTGGGTGAAATCATTATATCTCTATAAGCCTCTGTTTTCACGTCTATAAAATCGAGTGCCTTTCTAACCTCAATATGAAAATTAGTTGTGACATTGAATATGAAAATACTTTGAAAATTACTACATGCTGTAGCAATGGCAGATATTTTTACTATGTGAATATATTTTAAGTATCTAAGTATGCCAATTTTTCGGCAGGAACTTTGTCCTGGGAAGGACGAAAATGAAGAAATTCCATTGAGAGAAAATTTGGATGAGGAATATGAATCAGTGGACCACAGGTGAGAGGATAGTGTTGACATGAGTAATGGATACCTAGAAGACAGTTTTATTAAACAGAACTAAAACAAGAGAAATAATATCAAAGAAAATTTTAAAAAATCCAAGTGAATCTAGAAGAGTAACCTCTAATTAGTCTGAACTACTTTTCCCAGCTATTATAATTTTTATTTTCTAACTGAATATAAAACACAGGTGATTGGCTTTTATATAAAAAAGCAATAAGTAGAACAAACTTAACTGACACACATATTTAATAATTTTCAAATTTAGATAATATGTATAGCACTTGATTGCTTTTTTCCCTTGCGAGTAAAGATAATGTTTAGACACTCATAAATGGTGGAAAAGCAAGTATATATTGTGGATAGCTGTTAATTAAACAGATGTCCCTCCTTTTGTGAATCTAATATTTTCCTTAAAATTTGTTTGCTAACAAATTTTTAGAGAATTAGAAGCCTATATTCCATTATTTTAAATGAGAATAAAAATACATTCCTAATCCGTAGGAAAACAGCAGTCAGTTTTCGCAAATATCACTAAAACCCTAACACCTATTTAACAGTCCATCAAGGATTTCTGCAAAAGAGAAATTATTTATAATGCTAATTATCTAGCTATTTAACACTTGATAAACGCATTGGTGAGTATGTTTGTATGCAGTAGGCCACAATATTTGTACATTGTACACTCTATGGGGTACAGTATTGGAAATGTGTTACATTTTCCTTCTACCTCACAGTGTACAGGTCCTTCTAACTAAATAATAGTGTAATACGTTAAAGATGTGCACTACATGCAGATAATATCTAGCAAAATAAAATTAGGACACGAGACCTTTTCAGGAGGTTTCTGGTGATTGAAGGGGGGTGCCTGTGTGGAGTCTGGTGGTGAGAGGAGACAGCTGGAGGCTGTGCTCACTATTACTGTTCAGTTGGTGGGAGAAGTTAAAGAAGCAAGAGCTGGTGAAGGAATGAGTGCAACAGTATATGTCTGAATTTCATCTGTGTCTGGATCTAAGGAATCAGTAGAATCTTCCAGAGGTAGATGGCTGTGAATCATTGAACCGCTGACCGAAGTGGGATGAAAAGCAGACTCCACGCTGGCTGTCTGCCTGCATACCCTTTGCTTGGAGTTCTACAACTCTTGCTAACATATCACATTTGTAATTGTGTGTTGAATGTGACATATATGCTTACCCCATGATCACATTCACTTGCCCAGTGTAGTAAGTTGAGGGATTTGGGTATAACCACTAGATGGCGGTATTGTAAAACAAGCTAATTATTGGGGTGACACTTTGACAAGTTGCTTGTGAGGGGCAATCCTTCTCAGCAGGAGACCTTCCAGAGGCTGTGGTATAAGGGACCACCAGAAGAGAAAGAGGGCAATGGAAACTCCTGGGAGAGAGAGGAATCCAGAGAGGGAGCTTATGTGTCTAGATGATGATGTCGCTCAGTCAGCACTCAGGGAGTCTCTGGATCAGAGAGCTCTGAGGGGCAGAAGTGGCTTAGGGTCTTATAACTACAGTGTTTTATCTTACCTATGACTCACAGATATTGGGTGCAGTTTCACAGAGTATGCAAAATGGGTCAGGTCTAAATGGCTAAAAATTGCTTATTTGGACTATTTTTAAAGCAATTGAATTAGTTAGATTTGAGTTTGGCTCTGGTGGGCTTTTTGGGCTGATGGTCCCAGGATGCTGTAAAGAAGTAAACAGCACACAGGGCCAGTACCCAGGGACCATCTTTGTTTGGTTCATTTATATAACAACCAGCATGCATTTATTTTGCAGAATCTAAAATTTCTTATAAAGATTTGACTTCGTATTTGTGGTTCCTAGGAGATGAGGCCGTGTGCATGGCCAAGCTTAAGGCTTTTAGCCATGCAACTCTCTTACTGCACTTTCTCCTTCCTAACTTCTATTGTAGTCATGGGCTTATGCCAGCCTTTTAGGCTCGACTGTTTCCTCCGTTGGTTTCTCCACTTTCTTAAAAGAACTTAACATTGTAGGGAAGAGGATTGCTATAAGACATAACATGTTTAAACATCATGGACATGAGACACTATTCTCCCAGGAGAATGGCCAAGATACAATTGCAGCTCACCCACACCCTTTTGCCTAGGAATGCATGGCTTAAACATGTTCTTGCCTTCAACTTAAAACAGATTTGTTTAGTAAGTTTGGGTAATGAATTTTGGGTGAAAAATGAGCAGATTATTTTAGCAAATAGTCAGATAGTGAAAGTTAAGAGAGCAGAAGTACTTGTATTTTATTTTTAAATAGACTTTAATTGGAGGAAAAATATTCTGATGCAGAAAGTAGGCAGCTACTACATCTATGACACCATTCTTCATAGACTAGAAGAAAAACTTTTTCTTAAGGCTTAAAATGATATCTTTTCTAATATTGTAAGGAATTATGACTTGAATGTAGATGAATGCACTATAATTTCATCTATTCTATGCTTCAATAAATTTTACTAAAGCCCTTTCAAAAACCAGGCAAGGGATTGTTTAACACATAGAAAGTAAGATGAAAATATGACACTTAGGAAAAACAGCATTTAACAAAGAAAATTCTGTTTAATTTCCCCCAAACCTCCTGTCCCTCTCATCTTTCTCCACTCTCCTCCATATCTGTGGCCATAACTCTGGCTGCAGCCTCCTCAGTTCTCACCTAATTGATTGTTAGTGGACCTGACTGGCCCATTACATTGAGCTCTGTAAGGCAGGACCTGTCACTTCCTCATCCCTGGCTAGGATGGGGCCCGACCTCGAGTAGGCAGAAATGAGTATCTGCTCATGCAGTGAATGACTAATTGATTTTATCAAAATGAAAATCCATTCCATGCCATGAGACCTCTCAAACCTAAAGCACTATTGTTATAAATCAGTGCAAACCAGAATTGCCTGTTTTTTCATGGACTTGTTCCCTTGTCTTTGTGACATTTTCAAATACAAAGAAAAAGAAAAGAGATTGTGGCATGTCAGGGGCACTCTAAGCAATCTTTGATATTCTGGCTCCCCTTTTACCACCTGTGCCAGTTTGCACCTTTCGTGGACCCCAGAAATTATGTTCTTAAACTAAGCCACTCCTGTGCATGTAAACCTATTGTATGTGGGACCTTTTGGTCAGATTCAGTTAAGGGACCTTTTGAGCAGATCACCTTTGATTAGATCACTTCAGTTAAGGACCTTTGATTAGATTGCGGAACCCAAGGTGGGTCCAAATCCTCTTACTGTGGTCCTTTATAAATGGAGGACTAAAAGCAGCAGACACAGAGAAAGAAGTGGCAGAAACAGAGAAGAACCGAGAAGCTGGAATCATTGGAACACAGATGTCAAGAGGAAGCCACTTTAGCCTGAAGCTGAAAGACATGAGGCCCGAAGGAGAAGGGAGAGACTAACTAACCATGTGCCTGATGGCCCACAGCTGAGCTCAGAGAGTAAGTGAGCCTGGAGGAGACAGCAGCTTCTGGCTACCATTTTGCCTTGCCACGTGGCAGGAATCTAGGATCACCAGCAGCTGACCTTTGGTGAGACAACATCTCAGATGATGCCTTGATTTGGACATTTTTCACAGCCTCAGAACTGTAAGCTTTTATTTATTTATTTTTTTATTTTTATTTTTTAAGATTTTATTTATTTACTTTATCCATTTTAAATCCCCCCTTCCCCATTTGCTGTTTTGTGTCCATTTGCTGCGCAATTCTCCGTGTTTGTTTCCTGCCATCTCTTCTCATCCTCCTCCTCCAGTCTTCACCAGGATTCGATCCTGGAGACCTCCGATGTAGGAGAGAGGTATTCTGCTGCCTGCGCCACCTCAGCTCCTGGCTTCTGGAGCTTTCGGAGCATCTCGTCCTGTCTCTCCCCTGTTATGTCATCATCCTGCTGCCTGGCTCCCGGGGCCCGACGGCTCAGCGGCACACACAGCCTGGCAGCCCATGCGCCTTCTATATATATATATATTTTTTTTATTTTACCGGGAGGTCCCGGGGAGCGAACCCAGGTCCCTCCATATGGCAGACGGATGCCCAACCATTTGAGCCACATCCGCCCCCCTGTAAGCTTTTAAGTTAATAAATACCCATGATAAGAGCCAACCCATTTCTGGTATATTGCATTGGCAGCCTTTAGGAAACTAAGACACCATCTGAGAGATGGTTTAAAAAGCAATCAGGTACCAAAGTCATAGGGGCCTAGAGCTCCAAAATGCTTCCCATCACTCTGTTAATTCCACATATTTTTAAAAGGTTAAGAAGCTTTTTGCTAAGAGGCTTGAAGATTTTATCCATGCTACTGAAAGAAACACAAAGAGGAGGCTTTCAAGTGTTTGGAGGCAAGGGTCTGTTTCCATGTAGGATCTTCCATCCTTGCACATTTCAGATTTGAGGCTTAAAGAACCTTTCATTCCAGGAGAGGGACTTGACAGCTGGAGTACTTTCCATTAAAGCTAGAGATGCACTGGAGTGGAAGGTCTTGCAGGCTCAGGCCCTGAAGGTAGAATGAGGACAGGGACACATGAGAGTTACAAAGGGACAGGTAGACAAGAGAATCCTTAGTAGCCTTCTCCTATCTTAACCACTGCTGGAGTCAGAAGTCCACAATAGGTGCTGTCTTAGTTTGACCATTATGTGTGTTTCAATAGACTGTAGAGACTAAAGCATAGGTTAGATGGTGATGAGGTCCTTGGGAGCATTAAGCAATGAAGGGGAATAGGGAATGGTGTGTGTGTGTGGGGGGGATAAAATTTATTAGGTTTTATCATATGAAATTCACATTTTCCCAAGTTAAAAATGGTCTAATATTGGCAATTCCCTATGGTTCGACCTAATATATAGTGTTTTAGTTTGCTAAAGGCTGCCAAGCAATATACTAGAAATGGGTTGGCTTTTACAATGGGGATTTATTAAGTTAAAAGCTTCCAGTTCTGAGGCTGTGAAGGTGTCCAAGTTAAGGCATCATCAAAGATGCTTTCTCCCTGAGCTGCAGCTGTGGGACATCAGGCACATGGTGATGTCCGCTCATCTCTCCCCTCTCCTCCAGGCCTTGTTGCCTTCAGCTTCTGGCTTCAGTGACCTCCTATCAGGTTCTGTGTTCCACTGATTTCAGCTTCTGGTTTCCTAGGCCTTCTCTCAGCTTCTAGGGAGTTTTCTGTTTCTACAGCCCCTCTTTCTGTATTCATCTGTTTATAAAGGATTCCAGCAAGAGAACTAAGACCCACTCTTGGTCATGGCTCAATGCAGCGATCCAATCAAAAGCCCTTAACTGAAGTGATCCAATCGAAAGGTCTCACCTAAAACAGGTTCATGCCCACAGGAATGACTTAGCTTGAAGGATATGATCTTCTGGGATCCACCCAGCTTCAAACTGTTACAGATACGGTGGCCAGAAAAGGCCTCAATAAGAATGGGACTTTTGACTTAATACCTGAAAGAAGTGGAGAATATTTAGGGGGGAATATTCCAGACAGAAGGAAGAGCAGATGCAAAGTCCCTGAGGCAGGAGCACAGTGTGTATGCTCGAGAAACAGCAAGGAAGCCTGTGTGACTGGAGCTGAGTGAGCAGGGTATGAGTGGTGGGCCAGCAGGGCAGAGAGGAACAGAGGATCAGATCATGTAGGGTCTTGCAGACCACATGTACCCAAGAAGCTATGAGCCTTGTAAAATGTCACAAATTCAAGTTAATTTTTATATTCACATTTTATATTATGTTTTAAAACTGTACTATTTCCACACAGAGTTCTAAAGACTTTAAAGAGCAAGGGGCTAAGTTTGGAAAAGGCATATGGTCTAAAGTCTTAGTCTGGTGATTTCATCAATACCTTTATTATTTTTCTATTAATTTAAGGTTGTTCTTTGTTGTTGCTGTTTACAGCCAGCACATTTCAAAACTCCATCCTTAAGGGAGAGTTTTTTTTTTAATCTATTAACACACAAATTGTTTCATGAAAAGTGTCCATGTCTTGGGGTGGGGGAGGGCTCCTGCCAAGACTGAACATGGTGGAATTCCCAGCTCCAAGTAGATGATTCCATGCTCTCACACCCACCTGAGAGATGCTCACATGTTGACACCTGACATTAGCAAATGAGGCAAAGAGTTGTTTTTCAGCCTGTCATCAAATAAAATAATCCTCAAGCCCATTCCAGTGCAGCTGTCGTTGTTTGATTTGGAGCCTGCCTCTCAGTTTCCACTTAACTCTTCCTTTTGGCATGAACAGGGCTTGGTTCTTCAAAATAGAAGACATCAAAAGCAGTAGGTAGAAGAAGGGACAGTCCCAGGCTTTGGGATTTTATATTTCATTGTGCTTATGTGCCCTCCAGCCAACCCATATTCTATCTTCAGCTACATGACAAATTATTTTGATCATATAGAAGCATAAAATCATTAGATTGTCTATTATATTTAGGATTTATAAGAACAATTTAGTCATTAAAAATATTTTTGAGAAACTGGATGTAAGAGTTTGTACTCAGAACTCATTGAAGCAACACAGAAATTACTGACGGTTTAAAGACTCATGAAAAGGAGTCTAATAAATATCAAAGCTTAGAAAAATCTGGGCCAAATTATCTGAAGTATTAGACTATTTAATGAAAAGTAATTTTGGGTAAATATGCTGGCAGCTGCTTTTTCTATTCAGACAATTAACTATGTGATTTTTTTTTTCTCATGGTATTAATTTGTTATCCTGCAATGAAGATGTTGGGCTGTGTATTAACCATCAGAAGAAGTGGGACAGGATCCAGCTGTCTTTTAACTTAATGCTTTTTGCTTTTCTAGTTTTTATCCTAGAGCAGTCCCTTGCTTTGGTGCCATTACCTTTTTTTCTTTTCATATGAATATTGCCAAAAACTACCATATGTATACTCCTTTACCAAGACTCACAAGTACACAAGTATTGCTTCTAGGTACTTTCAGAAGTAGGAAAAGAATACACACACTTATGCATGTACATAACTGTATATGTATAGGTTTATGTATATGTATATTTATATGTATATGTATTTTATACATATATATATGTATATTTCATATCTGTTGATATTTGTGAGTTCCTTTGTTTGTATGTTTGCATGTGTATAAAATAATAATAGTAATAAATAATAAAAACCATGAGTTCATACTGATATCTCCAATTCCAAACCCAACACCACAGGTTTCATTCTAGTCTTCCAATAGCCATACTTCTTCAACACTCCTCTCCAGCAGTCAGAGAGTCTTGGCTCCCATGAGCCTCAATATATTTCCTCACTTTTTCAAGTCTAGAATGCACGGAAAGTAATTTTAGGGTTGCTAGCTCATGTCATTGTGAAAAATACAATATTTTTTTTTATATAAAATAATATAAAAACATGAGTTCATACTGATACCTCCAATTCCAAACCAACACCACAGGGTTCATTTTTATTAAAAAATTACATAAAATGAAATGCACAGCTCTTAAATGTCTTATTCCAGGAGTTTTGACAAATGTGTAAACCCACGTGACCCTAAAAGTTTTGTAGTTCAGGGTTTTGTATTTAGATCTATGATATTTTGCGTTAATTTTTGTACAAAGCTCATTCGTTGGACTTATGGATGTCAGATATTTTGAACACTATTTGTTGAAAGGACTGTCCTTTCTCCATTGAATTGCTTTTGCACCTTTATCACAAATCAATTGGCATATATATGTGTGTCTATTTCTGGCCTTTCAGCTGAGTTTCTAGCTGGTCTCTTAGAATGTCTCCCATACGTGCACATTTCAAGTATTAACCAAGGATTTTGGGGTTTCCCTTATGTGTTTCCCTCCTTTCAAGGATTTCCTTTTTCATTTTCCAGCCACTCTGGCATCTGGAACTCCATTTTCTGACTCCTCAAATGGAGATCCCCCTATTGCCTTTTTAAAAAATTAGAGCAATTATAGGCTTACAGGAAAATCATGCAGAAAATACAGAGTTCCCATATACTGCTCCCTCCCACAGTTTTCTCTGTTACTAACACTTTGCATTAGTTTAGCACATTTGTTAAAATTGATGAACCAATATTATTATAATTACACGATTGACTATAGCCCATAGTTTACATCAGAGTTCACTCTTTATGTTGCCCAGTTCTTTAGTGGTGTTATTGTAAAAAAAATTGTCCTGGTAACATATATACAACCTAAATTTCCCATTTTAGCCACTTTGAATTATACAGCTTAGTGGTGTTAACCACCATTGCATTTTTAACCTTCCCAGCATGCTTATGGTGAAATAAGTAGTAAATATTGATTTGCATCCCCTATACAAAGGTGCAAAATAAAGCACAGTAAAAGTGATTTTTCCCAGGTTTCACTCTGTCTTAAAACTAGAAATCTCTTCCATGGCTCCTGAATTCATCCTAACATAACTTTTGTCTCCACTACAGTTATTGAAATCATTAAATAGCTATGGAGAGTTTACTGTGTTCTCACACAGTTTGAAAAGTGTTCAAGAACCTGGAATGCTACAGCATACAGCATTTTGAGGTTTTTTTTTTTTTTTAAAGATTTTTTATTTATTTATTCATTCATTCCCCCCTTGCTGCTTGTGCTCGCTGGGTCAGCCAACCACGCCGTGCGGGCGGGCTTGCCTTCACCAGGAGGCCCCGGGAACCGAACCCGGGGGCCTCCCATATGGTAAACGGGGGAGCCCTACTGATTGAGCCACAGCCGCTTCCCGCATTTTGAGTTTTTATGAGAAATATTTATTTTCTACCATGCTCAGTCCCAAACCTCTTCCAAAATTAAAGCCCAGCTTATTTATCATGCTTTGGACCTCCAACCCAGCTCACTTTTACAGATCTGTAAGAAGTGTTATCTACATTTGCTTTCTTAATTGCTCTGATGCCTGCACTACACAGACCACAGCAGCTTCACTTGGTTCTAACATTTTACAGCAACTCTTGGGCTAAGGTCTTCAAAAGATTACACCATATTGCCAAACCCACTGGTCACTTCTCTTTCCTTATCGCAGTTCTTCTCTTGAAAGGATTTAATACAGTTGACTGTTCCTTTCTTGAAATCTTCTCTTGGCTTCCTTAACAATCACTCTCCTGCTTACCTCCTACCTCTCTGGCCAGCTCCTCCTCCACTACCTGAATCCTAAACCCAGAATTCTTCAAGGCTTTGTGCTAGACCACTCTCTCATCTCTGCCCCTTTGGATGATTTCACCTTGGATTTAATGTCCATCTATGTACTATTGATCAGTTTAAATCTCTCTCCTAAGCCTGTATGACACCTCTCCATGGACAGGTATTGCAAACTTAACATGGCCAAACAAATTTCTTGATTCTTTCCCTAAAATTTGTGCCTTCTGGTAGGTAAGAAGGAGTATGGCATAAAATGAGGTTTGAGAAAAAGACAGGGCTATCATAAATAATGACTCCATATCAAGTCAGTGTTTAAAGCCAGGACGCTGAGAATCATCAATGATAGCCCTGTTTTTTTCACCCCTCCACACACATAGAGCCCAGCTTTAGGTTCTGCTGATTATAAGATTTTTCTCTTACTTGATTCAAGCCACCATCATCTGTCACATGACCTACGGAAAACAGCCTGCTCACTTGCTTTCTTGCTCCTCTCCTATTCATTCTCCATCTGTCACTGTGATAGATCTTAAATTGAAATACGATCTTGCTGTCTTATGCTCAGAAACTTTCAGTGATTTCCCATTCTACTTAGTATAAATTTCAAATTCCTTCCTATGGTCCATAAAGCATCCATGCTCTCATGCTTATCTACTTTTCAAACTTCAGTTTTTGCTGCACTCCCACTTATCTACCATACTCCAACCACACTGGACTCCCCTCTATTCTGTGAATTCTGAAAACTCTTTTCCAACCCAGGGCCTATGCACAAGTATTTCCTTAACTGAAATACTTTCCCACTGTGTTATCCCATGGTTGGCTCATGCTGGTCCCCTTAGGTCCACTTTTGGCTTTCTCCCATAGCACTCTACCCTTTTCCTTCATTATGCTATTAAAATGTATAATTTTATACCCATCTCTGAACTATTTGTTCATTGTATGGATTCCAGTGCCCTCTGTGCCTGCCCTCATCAAATTTACTGTCTGGTGGGGAAATGGTCAAGTAAACAAGCAACCATAGTAAAGTCACCATAGCATATAAATGTTGTTTAGGCTCTTTCTCTGTACCTTTGTTCCTGCTTTCTCCACTGCCTAAAGTGCTCTTCCTCTCTATATTTCGTACAGTCAAATCCTCCTCCTCATTCAATACCCAGGTCAATGCTCCTGCTCGCTGAAGTGCTCCAGATGCTGTGGTTGGGAGACCTCGCTCTTCCTTGCTCTCCCTCTCCTTTTGTCATTCTCCACTTTGTCATGAGGTCCCAGCAACTGACTTAGCTCTTCTCTTAAAGAACCCTAATCTCCATGAGGACAGGATCCAGATTGCATTCAGCTTGTGTCTCCCTCAGAACGGAGTAGCCACTCTGCATATCTGATTAACTCGTTTTCTGATTTCTAGTATACAGTCATGTGATAGCTGTGTGTCCAGCTTTGCCAGTAGAAACTAATGGGACTTATTTGCAGAATGAAAAATAAATTTTAGGCCAAATTTAAAGTCATATCTCCTATTTATACAACCAACGCTTAGGCCATCAGTGTTTTAATAAGCTCCAAAGACACATAAAAGGCTTTTTCTTTTAAACCTGTTCTGGGACTTGGCCAGTCTCTGTTGCTTTATTTCTCCAGCTGGCTTAATAATCATCCTATAAAAGTAACAGAAGACACACCTTGAATGTCATCTTAGAGAAATGATTGAGTGAGTGGATTATAAAGTAGGAAGAATGAGATGCCAAATAAAACATGGACTGCTTGGCAAGCCTTACCCTGAACATATGTACCAGGGCCAGGCCCTCTGAAGCCACTGGCTGTATTAAAAAAAAATTGTCCTGTTGTGTTTTGTGATGTAAAAATGTGTGCATTTCCTTCCTTTGAAGTGCTGTGTCAAGGGAATCATTTTGAAAAACAGTAACAAACTTTAATGCATAAAATAGTTTTTGGGCCATTTCATGCTGGAAAAAACTTTGATAATACATCTAAATATGAAGTTAAGAAACTATGCAAGCAAATAAAGTACCAGATGAATTATAAAAATCACATCTGACCTGAGTCCTTTAGACCCCCTATTCTCTTAGACTGGGTGATACATCCCTATAGAACACTCTTGTCTTCAGCTGGAAGGCTTGGCCTTAAAGGCTTATTAGTTAGTGGGAAGAGAGCAAACTTTCTTTATATTTTACCACACAGTGTTGGTCTTAGTATAGTCTCCTGTCTGATTTATGAATTTCTCCTGGAATTAATTCTCCACAAATACATGATGGGAAACTGTGCAGCCTCAACGTTCATTTTGCCTATGAATGTCTTTAGTGTTAGCAACTGGGATCCAGGCTGGGATCCAAGCATGTTCCAGTGACAAACCAACCAACACTATATGTTGCCTTCTCTACATTTGAAAAAGGGGCAGACCATAGGACACTAATCAGATTCTAATGGTGCTTCCTGTTTGCTTAATATTTCTACACTGTTCAGAAGAAGTGAATATCAACAATATTGTTTTTGAGATGATAAACCTTGATATATTCTTCGATCATTGCAGTAGGGTTTTCACTGATCTGATGTTTGTTTATTTGCTTATTTTCTTTTCTCGTTTTTCTTTGGCATTAGGGTAGTGCTTATCATAAGTTCTTTGCCCTTTGAGGTGCTGTGGACATCAGGCTAGGATGGTCTGTATCTACTTCCTAAGTGTTAGGAATATTGTGCATTTCTTGTTTTTCCATTCTGGTGAGGAAATACCAATGAGTGCTGTTAGAGGTTTTTCTTCTTTTGATGTGTTTGTGGAAATCTGGTCTAACCAAAAGTCACATTAGAGGCATTCAGAATCACCCTTTAGAGAGGAGTGTTTTCTATGAAATGGAGTGGACTCCATCCATTGCAAAGCACCTGAAATATATGAAAGGTGGAGCATTGGAGTTTTGTTCCTTTTTAGTTATGTAATAACAGTAGTTGGAAACAAGTCTATTACTCTACAACTAAAACAGAATTGAGTTTTCTTAACTATGTGATAAAATCAGTTGCCTGCCAGATGATTTTAAAAAGGACCACATATTCTAAATTGTTGAAACTCAACATTTTATTTGTTTCAGACCCTCCTTTTTTAACATGTAAAATCATCTGAACTATCCTGTATGCTGTAGGTTCACTTATACAAATATCACCCATATTTGTGGCTTGAGCAGGAAAAAGGGAAGATTGAAGTGGAAGGGTGCCATTGGCACATTTGTCATCCACTTGTGAGCATCCATCCTCTTCTCACTGTGGCTAGGGAACAGCAAGGACTATAGTGTTCAGGGCAGGGAATTGGAGAGGAGAAGGGCCAGTTATTTCCCAAGCCATCTTGTTTCCCTTTTCTTATCTTCCAACCCCAATACACACGCACACAGGCACACACATACGTACACACACCAATCCATCCTTTTTTGGCTCTGGAGTACTGGGTGGAAAAAAAGCCATACTCTATTTGCCAGAACTTGCACCTGAAAACTGCCAGGGTCTTTACTCCATGGGAGTAGACTTAGCAGATTCAAATAGCCCACTCTTTCCTCCAGAATATCTGAATGAAATGTCATACTTTCTCTCTCTCTCTCTCTCTCTCTCTCTCTCTCTCTCACACACACACACACACACACACACACACACACACACAGTCAAGAAAAAAAAAGAAGAAAGAAAGAAAAAAAAAAATTGCAAGACTGAAAATGACTGCTTCAGCAAAAGCAAAAAAATAAAAAAGTCCTGAAAGCAGTCATTCAGAAAGTGCTTACATATGCAAATGCTAAAATGGTAAAAATTGATATTTCTTGTCCGTTGGTTAGCAAGAAAATGGGATCTGGAAGGAACTTCAGGCCATCAAAATCTTTCCCAAGTTAGAATTGACTAGACTTCTCAGATGGGGCTCTCAATTTTCCATTGCCTTCAGCAGTCATTAGGGGGAAAGAAACCTTAACCTACCTGTGTTGTTTTCAAATTTTGAGATGTCTCTTTATCCCTAGTCTTTCATTGGCGAGATGTCATGACCAGCTCCAGATGAATTCACCAAAAATAAATTGTTGAGAAGCCTTCTTCAAAATGACTGGTTTGTCCAGTAGCCAAATAGCCAAAAATTAATTCACCAAAAGGCAATCCACTAAGTGACCAATTTTACAAATTTACTGCTGCATTAAAAAGCATGTGTTAAGAAATATTCTTCTTGAATATATTTCAATGGTTGGAAAACATTTTCTCTGAAAGCAACCAAATAGTAAATATTTTAGGGTTTGCAGGCTATAGCAGGTCTCTGTAGCATGCATAATTTAAATTTTTTTCTTTATTAGAGAAGCTGTGGGTTTATAGAACAATCATGCATAAATTACAGGATTCCTATATACCATCCCACCACCAATATCTTACATTGGTTTGAAACATTTGTTACAATTGATGATAACATGTTTTTATAATTGTACTATTAACTAAAGACCATGGTTTAATTTATGATTAACTGTTCGTGTAGTGTAGTTCCATGGATTTAAAAAAATTTTTGTTCTCCTACTATATATACAATCTTACATTTCCCCTTTTAGTCATATTCAGATACATATTTCAGTGCTGTTCATTGCATTCACATTATTGTGCTACCATCACCACCATCCATTACCAAAACATTTCCATGATTCCAAATACGAACCCTGTACGTATTAAACCTTAACTTCGCATTCCCATTCCCTAACCCCACCCCATCCCCTGATAATCTGTATTCTAGACTCTGACTCTATAAATTTGCTTATTCTAATCGTTTCAAATCAATGAGATCATACAATATTTGCCATTTTGTGTCTGGCTTATTTCACTCAACATGATGTCTTCAAGGTTCATCCCTGTCGTTGCATGTATCAGGACTTCATTCCATTTTATGGCTGAATAATATTCCATCATAGGTATATACCACATTTTATTTAGCCTTTCATCAGTTGATGGACACTTGGATTACTTCTGTCTTTTGGCAATTGTGCATAATGCTGCTATGAACATTGGTGCACAAATATCTGTCGGAGCTCCTACCTTCAATTCTTTTGAGTCTATTCCTACTAGTGGGATTGCTGGGTCATATGGTAGCTCTATACTTAACTTTCTGAGATAGCTGCCACACAGAGAGCAATTTACAGTTCTTTACCATAATTGATCAGCCTCTTCCTCTTGCTCTTCCCTGGATGTTGTACAGTGTTCTTCTGGCCCCCGGAGTTTGAAAATAAAATTTTCAGACTATTCCTACCTGTATAATAGTTGTTTGGTGAGTTCTGGACTTCCCTGCACCACCATTTTCCCTAGAAATATATCAGCATGCAGATTCTTAATTGGTTTATTTTACAACCCTTTAAAAAAGTTAAGCATTCTTAGCTTGTAGGCTGTAGAAAAACAGGCCACTACTGATTTTGGCTTACAGGCCATAGTTTGAGGACCAGACCCTTATATTGTTAAATAATTTTAATATTTTTTCATATGGATATATTATTATTAATTGTATGCAATGACTACATTCTTGAATATAGTCTTGTTATCAGCATTTTAAGGAATGTTCAATTTGTCAAAAGGTAAAAGTCCACGGAATGTTTTACTGTTCTTCTTATGAATAAAAACAAAATTTTAGCATTTTATATGAGTTTTTTAGTTTATACTAAGGCAGTATTAATTATTTTAAGAATTCATTTTCTATTTTTTCAATGATTTAGCATCTTTCAGTTTCTATCACCCATGTCACTAAAGGTTCATTTGCCAAGTTTACCAGTTTGCCCAAACTGTTGTTTATTTTCACTCTAATAAATTTCAGTGATTTATAGTAGCTTGAAAGGTTTTAACATCTTTTGAAGACAGCAGCGATAATTTGCTTCATCGTTTTCCCTATTAGCATTTTAAGGAAGGTTCCATTTATCTTTAGCCTAGCTCTGTACTGCTACAGCTAGGTGGAGCAGGGGTCAAGAGAGGGGAGCTTGTGCTGGGAAAAAGAAATAAAGGAGAGCCCAGCATCCAGCATAGCCTAGGCTGCCCACCACAGGGGTTGGCCGGGTAGACTAGGGTCCAGGAGGGTGTCTGCAGGCCCTAGAACCCTGAACTCTTGATTCCCTGTCACCAGCTTAGCTCTTCCAATCCTAGACCATTCAGCAAATTCATCTTTTGGCAAGTTGGCTTTTGGCAAATTGGATGTTAAGAGATTGACTTTTGATGAATTGGTCTGCTCCCATCTCAAAAAGCAAAGAGAAAAAAAACAAACTATTTCCAAAAGTGAAGTGGAGAAGGAGCCAGCAGTGACTCCTTTCTGGAAAGAAAGGAGAGAATGGTAATGTGCACAAACTATTTGGCAGAATTGGTAAAAGCTCACACTCAACTTCAGTCGATTCTGTGGAGGATGTGTGTTGGTTACCTTGTGGTGTGACTGTAAAGGAATGGTACTGACCTTAACATGCAGCCCCACTCACCTGAAGGACACACACACTTTGATGTCATATGAAAATGAAGTCATATTGAACAAGTGCATGGAAAAACTGAGACATTTCTGGCTGGAGTTGTGCAAAACTAGAGACTGTCTTTTCTCCTATTCCCTGATGGTGGTGAGATCACTATTGGCCACAATGTTATAAGAAGTCAGGAAGCCTGGGTTCACATTCTGGTTTTTCCACTTACTATGTTATGACCTTATTTAAGCTATTCACCTTGTGGAGCTTTATTTCCCTCATCTAACTGAGGATGATAGTAGAACTCATGTCATTGGGTTGCTGTAGGATCCAAAAAGGTAATATGTGTAAGAAGTCTGATGCTTAGCAGGAATTCAATAAATGATAGCATTGCCCCTGCCTGATGGCTAAGACTAGTGGTGGGTAGGGGATAGGGTTAGTCAGCAGTTGCCTTAGGATAATTGAAGGCCATAATGAAGTACTTAATTCAAGTTACTGATTCCCTGCATCCATCAAAATTATCCTCACTGCCTAACTTTCTGTGTTTGGATAAGGTTCTTAAAATGAACTTAACTCCATCTTTGACTAATTCAAATGTATCAAGATGACATTCCTCAATGAGTAATTTACAAAAAGGTGCTGTATTGAAAGAGAAAGTGCTAGCAAATGTTTAAAGGGCAGGGCAACTGTTTCCTGTTAGGAGGGGGATCAGGATATAGGGTCATTGAGTAAGCAGCTACAGACGGGCATTGTATGCAGAGCCTGTATGCACACAATCCCCGCCCCCCAAAGTGACGGGCTTAGCCTAGATGATCTATAGCAATGGCGACACTTGAAACTCTCTCAGTGCATAAGCCATACTCTTAGTCCCCAGAGTGCGTCTCTTTCCACTGGAGAGTCTGCTTCTTGACTCCAAAGGAATACAGAAACGATAGCAGATCTAGAACTCATTTTTGAGGAACATGTTTTCTAGGGGAGAGAATTAAAATCACAAAAGAACAATTTTAAAGCAAGTTTTACAGTATTCTAAGTCCCAAATCATACGTTTAAGTGGAGAAGAAACTTAGAGGACGGGAACGATCAGAGGGAGAAGGGTTAATGAGGGCATCCGAGATGGTCACATTTGTTGTATAGGTCTGTACAGTAGACTACAAAGCACTTTTTCCAAGTGTTATTTTATGTTTCCAAGAACCCTGCAAGGTGTGTATTATGAGTCCCACTTTCAAAGACTAGGAAATGGGGGCTCTGAGAGACAAAGAGATTTGCTTCAAGCCCCACAGTTAAATAAGTTTCAGAGCTGAGGTTCAGACCCAAGTCTGTGTGACCCCAAATTCTGTCGAGTTTCCATGGCATCCCAGGAATGCTGGGCACAGATAGTGTGGGCTGGAGCAGACAGGGGGCTGTTTCAGCGTGGTCTCTAGGGAGTCACTTAACAAGAATCCTCTCCTAAGAACATGGTGATTCTGAAGGTGGGAGGACCAATACAGTTGTCAGGGCTGACTGAGATGTACTTGGGCCTGGAGGGAAAAGAGGATGCCTGCCACTTGACCCATGATTTCACATTACAGGCTAGGCCTGGTGGTGGGAGCTTGAAGACTAGCCTTGGTGTTAGAGTAATCTTAAAAAACTAGCTCCTTAAACTTGGGTCAAAACCTGCAACCAAGAAGAGAAATCTGGTTTTCCTTTCTTCCATGGCTTCAGATTAGATCATCTCATCTGTAAGTTAAACAAGGAGAGACATTTAGGATTGTATTTTTTACTATCATCACTTTCCTGACTCTCTGCCACAAATGTTCAAAACACACCTTGGTTTGTACTCCATCGACATATGAAAGGACAGTATTCATTCAATGTCTTTTTCATATTTACAGCTTCATTTATATAGGAAGTAGAAGTAGATGATTTTTTGAGCCAAGAACAACCTTCCATTGAAGTAATTCAGCAGTGTTGAGTACTTTACCAAATGGAGGCATAGATTTAAAATGGAGAAAGTATGAAACATCAAGGTCCCAATATTTTGAGATTTTATCTAATGAAACAGAGGTACTTTCCTTTGTTGAATTAGAAGGTGTTTTGGTTTTGTAAACACAACCAGCAAAGTGCGCTTTGATCATTTCCTTTCTCTTTTTGAAAATAATGTGATCCAGTTTGGAAAAGGAATGTTCTGTTTGTATCTATTCCTTACCAAATGTTAGCAGTGGCAATAGCTGCAAACCCTCTATTGCAAAAAACCTTCTCATATCTTCGAGCTAAACTCATTTTACATGCACCAATTAGGTAGGCATGAAACAGTCCTTAATGCTTTTTTTCCAAAATGTCTGTGCTTACTTGTCACTTTTACATGATTGTAAGTCAGATATCTGCCACCTATATGGACTTATAGAAATACATGAACTTAAATTCACTGAAGAATTTGGGAAACATTTGCTTTCCTTTACTTATACATCTTTGATATCCAAGTTAGTGTACGTAAAACAAAGCATAATCACCTAATGTTTTGTTCTTAAAGTATCTTGTCTAATAAAAGTCTTCACTGCATCCTTTGATACAGCACTGTCCAATAGAAATTTCTGAGATGATGGAAATGTTCTGCTCTATCCAGTATACTATCTGGTAGCCACATGTAGCTACTGAGCCCTTGAAATGTGGATGTGCCAAGTGAGGAACTAGATTTTTTATTTAATTTAATTTAAACTCATTTAAATTTTAATTTATCAAGCCACATGTGGCTAGTGCCAACCATATTGGATAGGGCAGCAATACCTTTACATGTCTTTTATCTCAGATATTAAAGACACTATTTAAAAGCCAGTGTGGAGCCATTAAATTGCTTTTGAAGAACGGATAGAATCCTCAGGTTGTCCTTGAAAACAATTGACTAAATTAAGTCAAAGACTGAAAAAAAATTTAAAATATACATATCTTTATCAGGAATATTATTTTTAATGACATGGGAAAATTTATGGGTAACTCAGTTTGTATTTAAGTTACTTGACACTGAAAATCATGTTAGATAAGAAAGATATGTTAGATACTTTCTAGTCCAATACACACACAGGTGACTGAATTAACCAAGTTCTTTCATGTTGTGTAAACAAATATTTCCTTAATAGTACATGTTTAAACATCTAAAATACATCTTTCAAACTCTTCTTAATTTACTAGCATTAAAAATGAATATGTCAAATGGATTTTTGGCTGGGGCCTGTAAAATTTAGAATGGAAAATTTCTCTCTATTGGATAAGCATCCACATTTTGAAACCATACAAAATAATAAAGTTATTTCGTTAATTTGGGTCTTCTGGATGCATTGGAAAGGTTCACATATATCACCACCTTGCTCCTCTGAGATCTTGGTTTATTTTCATGTTTACTATCAGACTTCAGTTTTCTCATTTTGTGGAGTGATGGTGCATTTCACTCTGGTTTGCAAAAGAAAAATTCTTGAAAACAAAATGCATCATTTCAATAACAAATTCTCAGTTATTAAATTTTTTTAGTCTTGAAACACTATTCTCAATATTTAAAACAAGTTCCATTCTCTCGCTCTACCATCTCTTCTTCTCTCCCCCTCTCCCCCTCTTTCTCTCTCTCAGCTTCCACTTAATTGGTGAAAAGTAAGCTAGTATTTAGACTCAAGTGTTCCATGGAGCTGCAATCTCACCTTAGGCATGGAAATTCTAATTTTGATAGAAATGAATTGTTAATGAACCAGAGAATGGAGAGGTTCTCTAATTACAGGAAACAAAATTAAATTTGACCTGAAGGCATTCTTTGTCATTTCTGTTGGTTTAAAATAGGGAAAGAACTTCACTCATGCACCTTGGCTTTTTTTTTTTTTTTTTTTTTTTTTAGCTTTCTTTGCTCACCACTGTCAAAAAAGAGGCACTAACAGTGCTAAAAGGAAACAATAATAATAATAATTTTTTTTAGCTTTTATTGTTTATTTTTTTATTTTTCCCATTTTTGAATGTCCCAATCCTTTAATTTTACTTTATTTTAGGTTTTTTTCTGAGTTTCCATGTATTTTCTCTCTTACATTCAAGCTTATCATTATTATTTCATTTTTCTATTAATTGTATTTGGCTATTATATGGGCTTCATCTTCAAGGAAGGTTTAGATCACAGAAGGGTTACAACGGGGGCAGCAGAGGATCATTGGTGGGGGGTGTCTGGGATGGGGGTTTCATGGGAGGAAGTTCACCTGAATATACATGAAAGATATATAAAATTGTTCAAATGATCAAGGGGTGGGGCATGGTCACAGTGGGTGGACAATCACTCAATAAATGAGAGAAAACTGAATTCCCAGCTTGGAGAGCTCTGCCACATTCTCCAAGGGAACAGCAACAGTCCCCCGAGTGCAGGGGCAGTGTCTGGCAAAGGAGGATGGTCCACTGATGGGTTCTTGTTATTGATGAACTACCCTTACGAGTCTTTGCTCTTGTAATTGAAACTTAGCCTACTGTTATGGGGTGCCTAAGGGTTGCCACCTGAAAGCCTCCTTGTTGCTCAAATGTGGCCTCTCTCTAAGCCAAACTCAGCATATGAATGCTTTACCTTCCCCCCAACGTGGGACATGACTCCCAGGGATGAGCCTCCCTGGCAACAAGGGAATAACACCAAGTGCCAACTGGCAATACCACTGGAAAAAGACCTTGAATAAAAGGGGGGAAAGGTAAAGACAAATGAGTTCATATGGCTGAGAGACTTCAAAGAGAGTCGGGAGGTCATCCCAGAGGTAACACTTACGCACACCTCAGTAGGATCTCATAGAACACCAAAGTGGATATCACTCCACACAGAGGGGCTCCTGAGGGCTGTGGAGACACCCAGGTCCTATTTAAGGGGGGATAGCCAAAGAGATTGATGCCTTATCAGTGGGCTCTACTTTGGAATCTGTGCTCCTGAGATTGACAGAGTTGGACTCAAATAAATCCTCCCTGCACGTGGTCCATCAGTCCCTTCTATTCAAACCTATATGTGATGCTGGAGTTTGTAGGTGTACTTCCAGAGACTGGAGCCTCTGGCCTGCCCATGTGCCAGCTGTGCCTGGAATCTCGGTGGAGCTGCAACTCCTACTCTGCTGCTCAGTGGACTCCCCCAAGTCACCTGGTGAGGAGATGATGATGGACAACGGCCATCCTAGGGAATGGAGAGAGCCTGCAGCTGCAGGCAGGATAATCCCATCCACCGTATCCATGGGATATAAGCCCCCTCTTACTTGAAGGTGGAATGGGCATCACCATCCCAAACTCCTCAGGATTGGAGGAAGAGCTATGGACTAGAGTAGACTTAATGGTATTCTGTTGTAGACATATTGTGATTCAAGCAATGGAAGAAATTACAACAGTGAGGTGGAGCCAGTGGCCACTGGACAGTCTTGGGGCAAGGAAGGGATAAGTAGTTGTAATACAGGGGCATTTTCGGGACTTGGGAATTATCCTGAGTGACATTACAATGACAGATACAGGCCATTTTACATTAGCATATACCATGCAGAACGGTGTGGGAGAGAGTGTGGTCTACAATGTGAACTATGGTCCATGCTTAGTGGCAAAGTCCCAGGATGTGTATATCCATTGCAGGTGATGTGCCACACTAATGAAAGATGTTTATGTAAGATGTTATGGGAGGTATGGGAGGTATGGGAGGTGGAGATCATGGGAATCCCTGTAATTTTTGTGTAACATTTATGTAATCTAAGTATCTTTTAAAATATGGGGGAAAAATTTTTCCTTTGGTAAAACTGGAAAAAAAAAAAAAGAGGCACTAGGTCCTGAGACCTGCAGCAATCTTCACTCTAATGAGGGTCCAGATGATTTATTTTGTAGATATGGTGAAAACAACTTTCTCTGTAGGATAAGTGAGACTTCAATCAAAGACGGATGTTAATATGTATTAAGGAAACTAAAACAACTACTTTTTCTTATTTAAACATTATTTTATTGCATTATAGAGAATTTAGACTTAGATGGAAAGTGAAATAGGCTTACCATCTCTCTTTTCACCTACTTATAGACGCTTTCAAGATGAAAGAAGAAATACGAGAATGGAGGCTCGGCCTGCTGAACCTGCTGATGTCAACCTCAACGTCAATGTATGTACATTGAGAACCACAGACTAAAAGCTTGGATCCTTCTCCTGGAGTGTTGATTCTTTAGTTAAAGTGTGTTATCAGCATATAAAGGTCTTACTTTTGAGAATTATCCCATAAGGGCATGGTATACAAGCAGTGTCCCACAATTGCCATTTTGTAGACATTTCTTATTAGGAGCCAATAGTAGCCATGTTTGAAATGGCCCCTGTAGTAGCTTACTAAAGACATTGTTTAAGATCTTTCTGCCTTATGAGTACATTACATAACAAAAGTATTCTGACCTGCCTGCTGTATTAGGCTACATGAGTAGACTCATCACACTGCATCACCCATTGTGGGCAGAACCCAAGTCCCGAATTAGCCATCCTTTCACTAAGCCATCCAGTATATTGTCCATTTATTCATTCACCAGATATGACTGGAAAGAATCCTTTGTCCTCTAGGGATACACATTAATATAAAACCTGGATCTGCCCCCAAGGATCTGAAACTCTAGTCTGAGAGATACAATGAGATTAGAAGAAGAGAGGTCTAGAAGGACAGAAGAGGCAAAGTGACAAGATTGTTTTTAACCTTACATGGGTGCATGTAACACAGCTGTTAGGCTGGATTTCTGCAGTAGTGACAGTGCTACAGAGGTGAAAGAATGGCCTGGACATCAGAAGAGAATGTTTCCTGATTCCTCCACTTAACAACTATGTGACCTGGGGCAAGTTATTTTACCAAAGAGAGCCTCTGTTCCCCCACCTGCAAAATGTGTGAAATAATCTCTGCCAGGCTACCTCATAGGAATGTAATAAGACTCAAAGGAATCCTATTTATTAATATATTTCTGAATTCCTGCAAGCTCTTTGAGAGCAAGTGCCTGTCTTGTTCATCAGCATTTCCTCAGCATCTTGAATAAGGCCTGGCACACATAGTAGGTACCTAAATATCAGATGCACAAATGAAACTGTATGCTAAAATTCTCTGTTATTTTTATAGCACTCTACAAATGTACAGTAAAGGCATGTGGAGAGCAGTAGTAGACAGGCAGTGTGAATGGACTCTTAATTTGGTTTTCAGGCTTCAGTGTGATATAGAAAGGATTTTCTTGTTCCTGGGACAGCACAGACAGAAGATCCTTTCAGTATTTAAGTTCCCCTGTAACATAGAGATATTGGTAGCACTTATTTTAAATATGAAGTGCTGATTTTATATTGTATTTTTCAACTGTTGCTCATTTAACGAGCTCTTTCTACATAAATAAAACTCTCCCTTCTCAAGATGCCCCTCTGCTTGACCTAACATTCTGCTCAAGAAAGCATGAAAACAGGGAGAAAATTAAGCAGAAGAGGGCTAATTTAAACAGAGAAATGTTCTGTTTACACACAAAATAATTACAGTTTTCCTATGAAAAAGAAGCTGAGCCGGCCATATACCTCTGGCCATCAGTCCAACATTCATGCAGCTGTCAACCTACTTCATCAGTCAGTCAACAAATATTTACTCAGGTCTAAAATGTGCTATGTGTGAAGAATCCAGAGTCCTTCAGCCCCGTGTATTTTGAGAAAGTTGGATTAAAAACTTCTCATTTTAAAGGAAAGTTGTTTTTTAAAGGCACCCATAATCTCTCCCACCCTAGCACAATTGCTTGTTTAATTTTGCTTATTCCCATTCAGTCTTAGCAAACATAGATATTTTTCACATAGTTATAATGACAGCTTGCATGCTACTACATGCTCTGGCTTTCACTCACCACTTATAAGTTTGATTTTTCTACAATTCTGATTTTGATCATTTCAATAATGGTACAATATTCCATGGAATTGGGGAACTTTCTGCTTCCATCCAAGATTAACCTTCCTGCCTGAAACAGCCAAAAATAACCAGACAAAATATATGAAATAATGCTTTTCAAGATAATGGACATCAGGCAACAGAAGACAATGACCCTTGAGAGATGGGAAAGAAACAAGCTGATCCTACAATTGCCACATCTTAATATCTAGTGCATTTCCAGGCCATGTAGCAGAGAAGAAGAACACAGATGGAGCCCAGTGGACTGACCGAGTAGAGGAGTCAGAGCTGAGAGTCAAGGGAGGCTAAAGTGACTGGAATTGAGGGGAAGCAAAGAAAACACCCCAGAGTATCAGAGAGTAGAGTATTGTGTAGAGATGGAGTTCCAGAGATCTGTGGAAGGTCCTTCTGGAGTATTCAGCATCTCTGTTGATTAATGCATGCACTTGAGGAAGCTACTTGGAGTCAGAGATAGAACTCTCCAAGAAGATTAGAGGGAAACACTCTCACAGAACTGAAAAGAGTGCCTGTTCCAACTAGCCACACTGGAAATTCTCATAATACACAGGGCATTAGGTAAGAGTACTTAAAAAGGTCTTTTGCCTCAGTAGTGGAGAAAAATTAGCCCTAAGCTACATGCTGCTCTGGTCCCTGCTATCAAATCATAACAGCAAGACCCATAAAGATCCAACTGTTCCCAGGTAATTGAACTACATTCCAGAACAAATATCGAGATTATTTTTAGAAACACAAAAATATCTAGTACCCTGCAAGGTAAAATTAACAATATTTGGCATTCAGTCAAAGATTACCAGAAAAGTATGACCCTAATTGAAGTGAAAAATCAGTCAATGGAAACTGACACAGATTTTTAGAGTTAGTGGACAAAGACATTAAAACAGTTCTTATAAATGTATTACATATGTTTAAGAATTTAAATAGAGACGTGGAAGATAGGAAAAAAATCTCAAATTGAAACTTTAGAGATGAAAACTACAATTCGTGAGATAAAAAATACACTGGATGGGATTAACAGCAGGTTAGACATTGTAGAAGAAAAGATTAGTGGATTTAAGACACAGTAATAGGAACTACCCAAAATGAAACATATAGAGAAAAAAATTAAAATTAAAAAAAGAGCATGAATAAAATGCTGAAAACTTCAGACGGCTAGATATGTTTGTAAATGGAGTTTCCAAAGCAGGGGAGGAGAGGCAGAAAAAATATTTGAAGTAATATAGGCTGGGAAATTTCCAGATTTTATGAAAACTGTAAACCCACAGATCCAGGGATCTCAACTAAAACGAAAACAAAAGAAACATGAAGAAAATCACACCAAGGTGTACCTCCTGATAAAGTTGCTCAAAACCAGTAAATGGCAATGTACTATTTAAGAGGCTTATTGTATATGTGAAATGGTGTACTATCACTTGAAGGTAGACTGTGGTAAGTTAACAACTTACATTGTAAACTCCAAAGCAATCACTAAAATAATACAACATGAGTGCTCTAATATGCCAACAAAGTAGATAAAATAGAATAATAAATATGTTCAATTAATCTAAAAGAAGGCAGAAAAAGAGGAAAAAGGGAACAAAGAGCAGATTTGACTAACAGAAAACAAATAACATGATAGATTTAAAACTAACCCTGTTAATGATTATATAAGAAGATATAAATTATATAAACACTTAAAGTCAGAGATGGTCAAATTGAATTAAAGAGGTGCAAGATCAACAGTATGCTGCTTATAGGAAGCATATTTTAAATATAAAGACATTTATAGATTAAAAGTAAAACAGTAGAAAATTATATACCTTGTTAACATTAATCAAAAGAGATCTGGAGTGGCTGTATTAATATCAGACAAAGATTTCAGAGCAAAGAATATGACCAGAGATAAAAATAGTCATTTCATAATACATGATGCCAGGATTAATTAATCAGGAGAACATAACAATCTTAAATGTTCACGTCCTTATTAATAAAAGATTCAAAATGTATGAGGCAAAAACTGATGGAACTGCAAGAAGAAGCAGACAGAAACACAAATATAGCCAGAGATTTTAATGCCCTTCTCTCAATAATTTGCACTCTACAGATCCTGTACATGGCTTGTTAGATTTGTACTCACTTATTTCATTTTCTTTGGAGTGATTGTAAATGGTATTCTGTTTTGAATTTTGGTTTCCACGTGTTCATTGTTAGTATATAGAAATGTGATTGATTTTTGTGTGATTGATTGTTGTATCCTGTAACCTTGCTAAACTCACTTATTAGTTTTAGGAATTTTTCCTTTAGATTCCTTGGGATTTTCTTCCTAGACAATCATGTTATCAGCAAACTGGGGCAGTTTTATTTCTTCCTTTCCGATCTGTCTACCTTTTATTTCTTTTTCTTGCCTTGTTACGCTTATTAGAACTGAATGAATGAGATGTTTAATGTAATATTCCATGGAGGCTGTGAAGCCTCTGATATGCATTAGCAGACTTTTGACCATCCTTTCAGCCCCCCGCTCTCTTGGTGTGCCCAGTCTGGTTGAGAGTGGCAGTGGTGACTTTTAGTGCAAGGAAGGAGGGCTTGCACATCTGTGTTTTCACTACCCACACACATGTACCCTGTGGCCTCTGTCTCACTACTGTGAAGTTTCTAGAGTGTCCCTCCCCGCCTTCTGCCAGAAATCACCAACTTCTGATCTGCCAGCTGTTGTAGACAATCCTATATTTAAAGAAGCATTTTCTGTTGAAAAGAGCTGTTGCCTGGTGAGGAATTGAGAAGAGGGTGGCTCTATTAGGTACAAAGTCATCTTCACAAAACCACCACCTCACCATTTGGGCAGCAGTGTGTAATGCAGCATCATTGCCAATCCAAGGCAAGTTCTTCCTAATTGACTCTGTCCTTAATAATTTCTTTTGATGACAAGTTTAGGTGACTTACATTACCAGTAACTGACATTTTACCATCCATTCCTAGAGATCTCTTGCTCCTAGACTGCATTAGAGTAAAAGACATGTTTCGTGGAATTGGAGCTTATACCTTATTAGGTTATTTCTTACTCAAATCCAATGTGACAGGAGGTAGCAGGCGAGTCTTCAGAAGCAGCTGGCTCTGAGCAGGAATCAGCGGCTGGATAAGGTAGGAGAGCCATAGTACACATCAGACTAGGAAGCAGTCTGCCCAAGATGATTATGTGTAAATGGATAGGAAAGAACAAACCTGACTTAGAGAGTAATCATGAGAGCAACTTCTGTTGATTTTACACCTATTATGTGGTAGGCACTTAATCATTTATTCATTCAACAAATATGTAAGTGTCTAAAATGTGGTCTGAGAAGGTCAGCCTTCATTCAATCTGGAGAAGGGTTTGGTACTTATAGAATAAGAGTAATACTAATAATTAAAGTGTATTGAGGACTTACTATGTATCAAGCGTTAAGCTAGGTATTTAACCTCCACCACAGTCCTATGAGGAATTGTCATTCCAAGTTTACAGATGGTAAAACATGGGCTCTTGTTATGGAAAAGCATGCTCACAGTCACACAATAAGTGGCAGAGCCAGGATTCTAACCCAGGGCAGTGTGACACAAAAATCTATGTTTCTTATGTGCACAATGGTACATCTACTTTCAAAGCTACCAATTTTTCTACATTGTCCTATTCTTTGTTATGTGGCTTCCCTTTCTTTCCTTATATCTTTGAACACTTTAAACTTATTTATTTTAAAGACCATTTCATAGTCATTCATTAAACAAATATTTATTGAGCACCTACCATGTACTAGACACTGTTTTAGGTGAGGGGGTGGATACAGCAGCTAACAAAAGAGTGACAATTTTCCTTGCCCTGGAGAAGCTTGCATTCTAGCAGGAGGAAATAGACAGTAAACAAGATAAGCATATTCAATAAAGAAATCATATATTAGAAGGTGATAAGAGCTATGGGAAAAGAGTAGCATGTGATGAGGAGTATTGTGACTACAACAGGTGGAAGGCGCAGTATTAAATATGGTGAAAATGACATTTGAGCAAAGTCTAGAAGGAGGTGAGAAAGCTGGCTATGAGGATATCTAGGAGAAAGACTATTCCAAGAAACAGGAAAACCAACCCAAGGCCTTGTGGTGTTTAGAGGAATAACGGGGAGGCCAGGGGGCTGAAGCAAAGTCAGAAAAGGTGAGAACAGGTGTTGATGAGGTCAGAGACATAGTGGAGATTGAGTTGAGTAGGGCCTTGGACACCACTGTACAGACTTTGGGTTTTACTCTGAATGAAAGAGAAGAGGGAAGCGGCTGTGGCTCAATCAGTGGGGCTCCCGTTTACCATATGGGAGGCCCTGGGTTCGGTTCCCGGGGCCTCCTGGTGAATGCAGGCCCGCCCGCACAGCGTGGTTAGCTGACCCAGCGAGCACAAGCAGCAAGGGGGGGATAAATGAATGAATAAATAAAATCTTTAAAAAAAAAAAAAAAAGAAAAGAAAGAGAAGAGTAAGATGATATGACTTGGTTATTAAAAAGAGTCAGTGTTCCGATAAGGGTTTGATTTCAATGCTATATAACGAGATCATACAACTCAACAATAAAAGAGCAAGCAATCCAATTAAAAATGGCCAAAGACTTAGACATTTATCCTAAGAGGAAATAGAGATGGCCAATAAGCACATGAAAAAATGTTCAATATCACTAGCAGTTAGGGAAATGCAAATCAAAATGACAATGAGATATCATCTCACACCTCATAGAATGGCCATTATTAAAAAATCCAGGGAAGCGGCTGTGGCTCAATCAGTGGGGCTCCCGTTTACCATATGGGAGGTCCCGGGTTCGGTTCCTGGGGCCTCCTGGTGAAGGCAAGCCCGCCCGCACGGCGTGGTTAGCTGACCCAGCGAGCACAAGCAGCAAGGGGGGGATAAATGAATAAATAAATAAATAAAATCTTTAAAATAAATAAATAAATAAAAATAAAAAAATAAAAAATCCATGCTGTGGCATATGGGAATCCCTTATATTTTTATGTAACATTTTATGTAATCTAAGTATCTTTTAGAAAAAATTAAAATATATATATATATTAAAAAATGAAACAGAAAACAACAAGTGCTGGAGAGAATGTGGATAAATAGGAACACTCCTTCACTGTTGGTGGGAATGTAGAATGGTGCAGCCTCTGTGGAAGACAGTCTAGCAGTTCCTCAGGAAACTACATATAGAACTGCCATGTGATCTGGTAATCCTACTAGGAATATATCCAGAAAAAATTGAAAATAGTGACATGAACAGACATTTGCACACAGATGTTCATAGCGGCATTATTCACAATTGCCAAAAGATAGAGACAACCCAAGTGTCCATCAACCACTGAGTGGATAAGCAAAATGTGGTATATACATATGCTGGAATGCTATGCTGCTGTAAGAAGAAATGAAATTGGGACACATATAATAACATGGATGAACCTTGAGGACATTATTCTGAGTGAAATAAGCCAGGCACAAAAGGACAAATATTGTATGTTCTCACTAATGCAAACTAAGAAGAATAAACACATGGAGTTAAAACCTAGATTATAGGTTACTAGGAGATAGAATGATGACTGAGAAGGGGTACTGATACTTAATTTATGTAGAATTTTCTATTAGCTTGACTCTAAAAGAATGGAAATGGATAGAGTTGATGGTAGCACATTATAGTGAGTATAACTAACATGGCTGGTTTATGAATGGGATTGTGGCTGAAAGGGGTAGTCTAGGGATATAAATGTCTATTGAAAGAAAGCTAGAGAATAATCTAGGGACTGAATAACACAGTGAACCCAGAGGTGGATGAAGGGATTGTGGTTAATAGTACAAATATAAGAATGTTCTTCTATGGACTAGACCAAATGTACATCACTATCACAAGGTGGTAAGAATATAGTGAGGCATGGGAAAAATACAATTAATGTAACTTATGACTATAGTTAACAGCAATATTGTAATATTCTTGCATCAATGCCAAAGAAGGTACTATATCAACACTAAGGGTCAATAATTGGGGGGTGTAGCAGTTTGGCATTGTTTATGAATTCCAAAAATAGATATTGGATTATGTGTGTAAACTGGTCTGTTCCTCTGGGCATGGTTAAATTATGATTAGGGCTTTGATTGGTCCATGTCAGTAGGGCGTTGAGTCCCTGCCCCTTGTTGGGTGGGGACTCACAGATAAAAGACATGCCAAAGGACAGAGTTGGAGTTCTGATGGAGAGTTTTGAGCTGGAGCCCAAGAAGTGAACACACAAAAGAACACAGAGGAGTAGAGATGGCTCTTAGACAAAGCAGAAGCCCCGGGGAAAGAGACAGAGCCATTCGCCTGATAGTCTACAGCTGACTTTGTGGAGGAAACAGGAGCTGAGCCCAGAGAGAAGCAATCCCCGGGAAGAGAGGAACCCAGGAAGCCTGAACCCTGGCAGATGTTGGCAGCCATCTTGCTCCAACACGTGGCAATAGACTTTGGTGAGGGAAATAACTTATGCTTTATGGCCTGGTAACTGTAAGCTTCTATGCCAAATAAATACCCTTTATAAAAGCCAACCGATTTCTGGTATTTTGCATCAGCACCCTTTTGGCTGACTAATAAAGGGGTATGGGATTTTTTCTTTTGGACTAAAGAAGACATTCAGCGGTTTACTGGGGGTGATGACTGCAGAATTCTGTGATGAAAGTGAGAGCCACCTAGTGTACACTTTGGATAGAATGTACAAGGCTTGGAACTCAATAACACAGTGAACCATGTGGTGGAAGATGGACTGTGGTTAACAGTACAAATATGAGCGTGTTCTCTCATGAACTATAACAAATGGTCAATACTAATACATGGTGTTAATAATAAGGGGTGTATGGAAAAAATATACCAAGTGTATGCTGTGGACCAGAGTTAGTGGTAATAGTCTGATCACGTTTTTTCATGATCTGTAACAAATGTTCCACAACAATGTAAGGTGTTGGTGGAGGGGTGATGTACAGGAATTCTGCATATTGTGTGTGATTGTTTTGTAAGCTCACAACCTCTCTAATAAAAAAATGAAAAAAAAAAGTCAGTGCTGAGAATAGACTTTGGGGAGAAGGAGCAAGTGCAGAAGCTGGTAACCCAGTTAGAGAGCTCTCTTAGCAATCCAAATGAGAGATGATGGTGGCTTAGACCAGGGTAGTAACAGTGGAAGTTGTGAGAAGTGACTGGATTCTAGATATCTATTGAAGGAAGAACCCACGGGATTTGCTGTCATTTGATGAGGGATGTGAGAAAAAGAGAGGAGTCTGGGATGACTGAGGTATTTGGCCTGAGCATCTGGAAGGATGATGTTTCGTTAACTGAGATGGAGGAAACTGCAGGAAGAAAATGAAAATTTAGGGGCATTTGTGTGTGGGCAAGTGGGGTAATAGCAGAGACTTTGTTTTGGAAATGCTTATGTCTGAAATGCTTACTAGATGTTCTCTCCCCATACCCTTCCATACTCCACCAAAACTTGCCTTGACAAGGCCAGCAGTGGCCTCCAGGTCCTAAATCTAATGGTCACTTCTCAGTTGTCACCCCACCTAACCTATTAGCAATATCTGGTGCTGTTCATCCTGTCCTCCTGGAAGTATTTTCTTCACTTGCCTATCTTTTTATTTCTTCTCAGTCTCCTTTGCTGATCCCTCTTCTTCTCCCTAGTCTCTTACCTTTGGGAATACTTCAGGGCTCAGGGCCTTGGTCCTTGTCTCTGTCTACACATACTCCTTTGGCGACCTCATCCCAGGAGTATAGTAGCAAATGGCTGGAATTGAGGTAGTCTGAGTTAGGGGAAAGAGCACTGGGTTAGAGGTCAATGGGTTTTGTCTCTTGTTCTGTTCCTCTTTGACACTGTCAAAGAGCTAGATGCTCTGCAGGAATCTTTCTATTTCTCTGATACTATAATAAAGGTACTTTTTCTAATAGTACTTTCAAATTGAATCTGCCTAAAGAACATGCAGTAGTTGTTAAGCAGCCCCCAGTTGGACTTTTTTCCCCTAACCTGCCCCTGCAGGACCTCTGGAAGAATGGCCCCATTAGTGGTAGTGCAGTTCTCCCACAGCCTCCCCACCTGTCTTTGACCCAGTGGATTTGGGTCTACCGATGAAGAACAGAAGATGAGTAGATTGCCATCCTTGACTACCATGCAGCCTTTGACCAATACCACAAAAAGGCTTTTTTTTTTTTTTTTTTTTTTTGCCATGCCATTGATCTCTAAACATTTTTCTTATACTTGTGCTTTTAGCACATCTGTATAGTGCTTCTAGACTTAGTTTTGACAATGTATAGCACGAGGCACCCATAATTTCTGCTTGTTTTCTTCCAGCCATATTTTTCAAAGACATGTTGGATGGTGGCTTTTTCTTAGTTACTCCACTGATTGAAGCAGGGGTTAGAAATTGGCACTCTGAAATGAATAAGATTTTCAGTGTTCTGCCTGTATTTCCTACTGTTTATTTATCTCTTTATCTCCAAACTGAAATGGCATGTTCTCCTTCTCTTTTGGAATGTCAAAGATTCAAAAGGACAGTGCAGAGATGGAGCACTATGGATCACATGAAAACATTTATGAGGTTGTCATTAAGGAAGAGTCTGAATCATCTGATGAGGCCAACATGCCCCCCACAGGAAAGTTTCCTGATTTTCCAGGTAGGTACATTGGGTTATTTGAATGAGGAATATCAGAAGAAAAATAGTGGCCTACAAGGTAGTTACAGTTTTTCAGATGAAGATCGTGTTCTGTTTTATAAGGGTATGAGATGACAAGAGTGAATTCTTTCTTTATCTTTTGTAAGTTTTTTGAGTTGGTGATTTGAGAGCAGGAGAATGGATATCTCATCAAGGGTTCAAGTGCTTGGAAATGATATTATTCTCTCCCATTTAATATTAATCTTCTAAAGATTGGTGCTAAATCTCAGTCCTTGGAGAAATAACACTTAATCTTTTCATACTCGTGCAGGCTATTCTGCTATGGCACAGTAGTTGCATTCCAAAGAAACCTCTTGTTATAGACTGTACTGTGCTTCAGCAGCACATACACTAAAACTGGAATGATACAGAGAAGATTAGCATGGCCCCTGCGCCAGGATGACACGCAAATTCGTGAAGCGTTCCGTATTTTTTATGAGCAACATATTCATTTTCTGCTTTTGGTAATATTTTTTCATGTGAGGTGATTTGTGATGAAAATGGTTCCAAGGGCTGTAGATTTGTACCCTCTGAGACACAGGAAGCAGTTGAAAGAAATGAAAGAAAAAAAAAGAATGGTATGCTTCTAAATGATAGTAAAGTATTTGTTGAACAATTTAAGTCTTATAAAGAACAAGAAGCAGAACTCAGAACTAGGGCAAAAGAGTTCACCAATGTTTTCATCAAGAATTTGCAAACCTGGATGATGAATGCCTTAAGAATCTCTTTGTACCTGCCTTAAGTGTGAAAGTCATGACAGATGAAATTGGAAAATCCGAAGGTTTGGGATTTGTGCACTTCAAAAGGCATGAAGATTAACAGAAAGCTGTGGATGAAGTGAATGGAAAGGAGCTCAGTGGAAAACAAATTTATGTTGGTTGAGCTCAGAAAAAAGTGTCATTTATCCTTCCCAGTGCCTCATATCAAGGGCACATGGTGTTGATATATCTTTTTACTGGTTTTTCCACTGAGAATATGCAAATACCCTGTTTCTTCTTAAACTTTCAGCCACTAAATTAAGCACCATCAGTGGCTCCTGCCTGCAGCAGGTATTACTGTGTCTTAATGGTGATTTTCTATGTCCCTCGTTTTATTAACTGGAATCCTTCTGTAAGGAAGAGTTGTTCCTTATTCTCTAATTCTTTTTTTTTTTTTTCAATTATTTCTTTATAGCAGGATGGATTTGTGGATATTTATTTTATTCCTTGGTTTGTAACCCAATACCATCATTGTGTTTTGATCTCAATTTGTTCCAGCTGTGGCCATCAGGGGCTTTTTCAGATTGGCTCCCATGTCCTTATAACAGGCCACATCTTTTTGTTTTTTCTTTTTGTACTTCCAAACCTCTGGTACCACAAGATGCTCCAGGTTCACCTGCCCCAGCCCTGCCATCAGCCTCTTCTCCAAGGAGCCCTTGGTCCTTTTATTGGAGAGTGGTATATAGAAAGGTCAGGACTTTGGATGTGCTCTTGGCACTGGTGTGTCATTGCTTCTGCGCCTTCTCAGTTGACAAAGCTAGAAAATAGATGCATGCCTACTCATCCATGCATGCACACTCACCCACCCATATTTATTTCAGTATCTCTATAGTCGTATGTCGATTTAAAAGAAAACAGCAGGAGTTCACATCGACACCTTCTATTTCCAGTCCAGCACCCCAGGGTTCATTCTAGCCTTCCCCCTTTTCTTATCAATTTTATCTCTGACAGAAATCTGGCTCTATTATCTAGACTATATTTACTAACTTGTTCAACACTAGGTATACCTAAAAAGTAGTTTTAGCGTTTCTAACCCACACCCCTGCAAGTTCAGCATATATGTGCTTGTTTTTGTCTTTAGCTTTACAATATCCAGGCAAAACACTTTTCCAAAGTTACTTAGGTCACTTTCTTTATTCCTCACCCTTTCAGTGTGGATATGTCATTCATTTGTAATATGGTTAGATTTATTTGTCACAGTTTGCATTCCATCTTGGGATTGCCCCCACATCCTGGTAGATTTATTTTAAAATTTGCATGTAGTAAAAATCACTGTGGGGGGTGTACAGTTCTATGGGTTTTGACAAAGGCAAAGAGTTGTGCATCCACCACCACATACCAAAAAGAACAACTCTATCACCCACAAAATTCCTTCGTGCTGACTCTCTGTAGTCAACCTTTGTCCCCTGACACCTGGCAACCATTGATCTCTTTTCCATCTGTATAGTTTTGCCTTTCCCAGAATGTCATGTAAATGGACTCATACAGCATCTAGCCTTTTTGGCCTGGCTTCTTTCACTTTAGTAAAATGCTTTTAAGATTCATCCATGTTGTTGCATGAGTCAATGGTTCATGCCTTTCTATTGCTGAATAGTATTCCACCTTATGAATATACCACAGTTGTTGTTTTTTTAATCCATTCACCTGTGGAAGGATATCTGGGTTGTTTTTAATTTTTGGTGATTATAAATAAAGCTACTATAAACATTTGCATAGTGGTTTTTATGTGAGTATAGTTTTTAATTAAGTTGGGAGTGGGACTCACCTAGGAGGGGGCCTCCTATGTGTCATATGTTGTGGTGTGTTTAGCTTTATTAGAAACTGCCAATCTGCTTTACAAAATGATCGCACCATTTTGCCATGCCCCCACCAGCAACGTATGGAAATTCTAGCTGCTCCACATCATCATCAGCACTTAGTTCATCATATATTTTGGTTATAACTATTGTAGCCATTCTAGTATGTGTTCAATGGTATCTCATCGTGGTTTTAGTGTGCATTTCCCTAATGAAAGTGATGCTGAGCATCTTTTCATGTACTTTTTTCAATGTCCATATATATTCTTTGGAGAAATGTGTATTCAGATCTTCTGCCCACTTTTTAAAATATATATTTTTATTATAGAAATTGTGAACTTATGAAACAATCATCATGAACAAGTGTAGAATTCCCATACAACAACCTTACACCAACACACCATTCTGTCCACTTTTAAAATTGGATTCTTTGTTTTTTAGCTCTTGAGATTTGAGGGTTCCATATACAACCTTTATCATGTATATGCTTTGCCGATATTTTCTCTCACTCAGTAGCTTGTCTTTTCAGTGTCTTTCTCTTAACAGTGTCTTTTGCAGAGCCTAAGCTTTGTAAATCTTTGTGAAATCCAATTTATCAAAAACTGTTCTTTTATGGATCATGCTTTTTGTGTTGTATCTAAAAAATTATCTGTGAAACCCAAGGTCATGCAGATTTTCCTCTATCTTTTCTTCCAGAAGTTTAACAGTTTTTATGTTTTCCATTTAGATCTAAAATCCATCTTCAGTTAATTTTTTATAAGATGCATTCGGACATCCAATTGTAATAGCATCATTTGTTGAGAAGACCAAAGTTTCTCAATTGAATTGCCTTTTACCTTTGTGAAAAACCATGTTTCCAAACATATGAGATTCAATTTTAATATTTTTTTTAATGTCCTCCTCTACTAATTTTAACATCTGTGTCAGTTCTGGGTCTGTTTGGATTAACTCTTCTCTTATTTTTTATCATGTTTTAAAGCCTCCTCTCATGCTTGGGCAGTCCTTAATTGAATGCCTGGTGTTGTGAATTTAACCTTGTTCAAGTGCTAGATATTGTATTTTTCCTATATATATAGACTTGCTCTTTGTTCTGGAATACAGTTAAGTTACTTGGCAACAGGGTGATCCTTTCAGGTCTTGCCTTTAAGATTTGTTAAGCAGGAGCAGAGCAGCATTTAGTCTAGGGCTAATGTTTTCCCACTACTGAGGCAAGACCCTTCTGGGTACTCTACCCAGTACCCTGTGAATTATGAGGATTTCTGGGCTGGCCAATGAGACCAGACACTATTCCTGACCCTGGGTAAGCACCTAGTACTTTGTCCTCTAACTCTTCTAGATGGTTCTTTCTCTGGCCTTGAGTGGTTTCTTCATACACACATGCTAATCATTACTCTGCTGAATGCTCAAGTGGGACTTTCCACAGGTCTCTTGAGTTTTCTCTCTCTGTTGCTCTCTCTTTTCTTGTACCTTAGCTTGCCAACTCTAGTCATTTTTTACTCCCTGGACTCTCAGGTTCATCTTCTCAATTCACAGCTCTGCCTTAGTTCCCTTTCCCTTTCCAAGACCTGGAAAGTCTATGGGATTTAAACCGTGACAATCATAAGGTTCACTTTGTTTGTTACCCATATTTCAGGGATCAACTGTCCTTCATTGCCTGCTGTCTGGTGTTTTCATTTGTTTGGCTGTTTTTTCACTTTGGTTGTTTCAGGTGGGAAGGTAAATTTGATGTTTGTTCCTCTATCTTATTGAAAGAACAAGTTTCAGAAGCTTATAGTTGTGGTGAACATCTGACTCAATAGTGAAGTTAATTAGATTTTATCTCCATTGTAGGCATTTAGGCAAGTGTAGCTCTCTTGGAAGGGTCCCCAAACTCACTGGCTTCTAATGTGATGAGGAGAAAATGCATTCAAGCTCTAGAATCACCAAGGCAATTATGAGGAAAGAAAGTAGCTGTGGCTTCTTGGTCCAGGAGTCACAGAGCCCGTCCGTTTGCCATCCAACCAAATCTTAGTCATATTGGGTAGGAAGCCAATAGGCAAGAAGCAAGACAGCCTTGCTAGGCATGAGACACAAAAGATAGAGAATCCTTTATTTAACTCTCTGTGTCTGTGGCATCAGTGACAGGGCCAAGTGTATATAAGGATGAAAAGCAGAGAGCATAGAGATAGGCCTGATGACAAGACAGCTATCCAGTGAAGATGCCCAAAGACCACTCTCTGACTCTAGCAATTGCTGGACATGAGATTAGGCCAACGGAATTGTTGAGAGACAACGAACGACATTATCCTAGTAAAGTTCTCCACTGCATTTTGGGGCTGTTGAAGGAGGGTCTTGCTGCAGCACCTCCTGGAGCACTCTGGACACTCTTGAGGCTCCACATTCTGGGGATCTTAGTTGTTCAGAAGTGATTTATGACGAGGTTGAATTTGGTTTTATTAACATGAAGCAGAGCCAAAAGAATTTTACAATGAAAAGGCACTAACAACTAGGTGCCAATGTGGAGTAAATGGGTTTGGGTACCAGCTAATGCTGGGGTGGGAGAAGGTAAAGTAAAATACTCCTTCTCTTTTCTTCATTTTCAGATGATGATAGATTTCAATAAGGATCTTAATGACTCTTGGCACCTGGTACATCTCAACTTTAACATGGAGTACAACTGGTCTCTCCTGTTTTTCTGATTTATAAAAAAATAAGCAAATAGAAACCAGTATAATTCTTTGATCATGTTGATACTTTTGCTTTTTTGGTCATAAATTCTACTGTGCTTTCCTCCTCAGTCACATTATGCATGGAGTGCTCTGAAGCCAAACTTCAGATGGGCCAGGTGGGCTGGCTGGGACCAGAGACCCTCCCTTTCTCCAGTGTGACTGCCAACACCAGCATTGAGGTACCTCTAAGAATCTTGTTCTGCATATTTGTCTGTACCCCTAACCCCACAAAGGCCCTGACTGTCCACTCTTTTGCTCAGTTTCACTTTGCAGAAATCATGATCTTTGCTTTTTAAACTGTGTTGCCATTTCTTTCTTACCTGGATTATTAAATGCATCTGAGAGCCCAGTGGGCCCTGGCAGAGAGACCAAACCCCTGCTCTCCACTTTGTGCTTGAGAGGACGTTTAAGCCAAATAGGAACCTTAACTAGTAAGAAAAGGCAGTCTTTTTAAGAACCCTGCTTCTCATCACCTCTGAGGGGATGCTAGCTGCCTCAAGGAAGACAACTTCCTACCCGCCCTTCCCACCTCCACCCCCAGCCCCAGCTAGGTTTCCTCAGTGACATTTTTATTAGGCTTTAAATGTGCATTTCAGAATGTTAGACATAGCCAGCCTTCAGATAATTACTACCAGTGCATGGTACGAAGCCAAATCAGAACAGTTGGATTAACTATTCTCTTGTTCCTCTCTACCCCTCAATTTGTGTACATAATCACTGATTTGGATGATCATCTTTTATATTAGACAGGGTTGTTAAAATCAGGATTGGTAGCTAAGATCATTATCTTATGGTCTGTTCTGAGCCTAAGATGAGTCACTCCATTTCCAATGCCTAAGGCATCCTAATCTCATGAAAACACTGAGGACTAGAAGACAATTGTTTGAGTTCAGCCCCAACAGTGTGACCATGGCAAGTCCCTGAGCCTCAATTTCTCCATTTTGAAATGGTCTGCTTGCCATGTAGGGATTTTTAGAATCCTATGAAAATTCTTTGAATTATTTAAAAGAAAATTTCTGGAGAAATCCATTTTGTTCTTATTTATGCTAAAAAGTTATGGCTAATCTTTCACTGTCTACAGATTTCTCCTCTGCTTAGAATTAATTTATAATTAAACCTTAATATAGCTTGTGATTGAAAGGGCCCAAATAACTAGCAATGAATGTGTGGTACCTAGCTCTGCATGAGAGAGCAGATTAGGCTCAGTTTTGGATGCCATGTATTGACAAACTGGAGTGTATACAGAAGACGGAGACTATGATGGTGAGGTGGCTGGAAAACGTCATAGGGTCAGTAGTTGAAGAAACTGGAGAAGGGAAGACTGGGGAAGCACAAGACAACTTTATCCCAACAGCTGAAAAACCAACAGGCTCATGAAGTGGGAGACATACAGCTCCAGAGGCTCAAACCAGGGCTGAGAGCTGGAAGGTCCAAGGCATGCAGTTTTTAGCTCCCTACAAGGAAGTCATCTGGCATGATTAGCCCTTGTCACATGGATTGGGTTGCTTCTAAAATGCTGAAAGGTTAAGTTCAAGGCTTGGCAGCTCATCTGCCAGGGATAGCAGAGAGAAGGTTCTTGCCTGGAGAGGGTGGGCGAATGCCATGACATTCAAAAGGTTGTCTCTTCCAGTGTGGTATGGAGTTTTTCTTGTCTAATGAATGCCTGCTTTCTTATAGGTAGAGACATACAGGTATTTGGTGAATGAAGGCCATTGGACAGTTGTAAATGGATTAAAAAAACATGTATAATTTTTTTTCATTCAAAATGAGAGAAAAACAACTCATCTGGTGATTTCTCTTTTGATAACTCTGCCATGTGCTTACATCAACCATAAAGGGCACTGCAAGGCCACAGTGCAATAGAACAGCGGTTGTTTCCAGGCCCTCTCTACAGCTTTGACAGTTCTTTTCCAAGAATCCTGTCTCTTTCCTGCCTCCCTCAGCTGATCAGTTGACAACTCCTGTCTACTTTCTTAATTTCTCTCAATTGGGTCCCTCTTCTCTTGTGTCTCCTGCCCCTGGTATGTTTCAGGCAGTGATTAGCTATATCCAATTGGTTCTGCACTCACACTCTCCATCAGTCCATCTTCCACACCATGGCCAGAAGGCATCTTCTGCAACATGTATCTGGGCCTGACTTTCTCTGATCAGATCTGTGTCATAGGACACACCCTCTGGCAGCCCTGGATGGTCTGCTCCAAGCTTTCTGGCTTCCTCTCCATGTATGACTTGCCTCGTCCTCTCGATTCCAGACAGCTGGAAGCATTGCTTTGCCCCCTCAACACACTCTCTACTTTGATAAACTTGTACATTTGTTCATGCTATTCCCTCTGCTGGGGCCACCATTCCCTCCACCACTGTCTCCAAATGGTCAGCTGTATTGGTTTTGTACATCCAAGTACAAGCGACACTTTTCACAAAGCTTTTTCAGATCCCCTCAAGTACAACTGCTGACCTTCTCTTCTGAGCTTTCTTGGTCCTTTGTCTCCTGTCCTAGGGCTCATGGCAGTAACAGCAGTTTATAGTGCAACAGAAGAGCAAGTGAAGGGATGAGTTTTCAGAAATGTTTGGCAGCTACTTGTAGTTTGCGAAAAACCTTCTTCTTTTTGGTTCTTGATTCCCTGCCCCCCCCCCCAATTTTTAACACAGATTTCTTCAAACATTGGTGCTCTGCAGGAACTAAATCTCATAATCTACAGTTAGAAAGTAGTAAGTAACTAGCCAAGACAATGAATGAGGAGAGAAAGATAGGGAAAGGGTGAGAGAGGAGAAGGGATTAGGAAGAATAGGGAAACTTGCACTTGATTTGTAGGCTTCTTGTGTTGTAACAAGCTATTACTATGTAATGATGCACTTTGTGGTAGAATTTCATGCAAGTTCCACCTTAGTGATGAGTTCATTTCCAGTTCTGAGGCATTCTCCAAGTTTAAAAATTACACTTCCAGGTCCAAGAGGAGAGTATTCATCCAGATACTATTATTGTGTCTGGGAAGAATAACAGTACCTATTTTATAGGGCTTTGTGAAGATGAGATTTGTGAATTTCTGTTCAGTGCTTAGAAGAATTTCTGGAACAGAGGAAGTCCCAGTTACTATCATTATCATGGTTCCATTGCTAACTGGGGAATCAGTCTGATTAGATGTTTTTGGCATGGCTCACTGCTGGACAGTGGTTTGTGATCTGAGCCAATTCTTCATCTGTCTTTTGAGGAAAAAATTACAAACTAAATGATCCCATGCCTGTGGTCCATTTCTGATGTTTTCAAACATTCTAATAATGAATGAGCTCAGGATTGGAGTGCCACAGTCTCTCAAAGTTTTGAAGGAAAAAATCATTCTGATAGGATTTAGGGAGGCTGGTGTTCCTATAGATGAACCCTAAGTGATTCCTTCCCACAGCCATCACTACCATCACCATCACTTGCATCCTACATCGAGTACCGTGAGCTGGAACTGATACAGAAATTTGAGGAGCAGCTGGAAGAGAGGACTCAGATGCTGCAGGCTGGCATAAGAAGCCAGCAGGAGGCACTGGAGATGATCAAGGAACAGCTTCAGACCGTGCACAATTCTAAGTTTCAGGTAAGAGCCCAGTGCCTCAGAAGTGGCAGAGAGGGGAGGAGGTAGGGAGTAGGGCCTGCTGGTATGGACTGTTGCCACTCACAGGTTGGTGTGGGACATTTGGGGCGATCTGCCACAGAGACCTATGGCTTTACCCCGTACCTCTTTTCTTTTTTTTTTTTTTTATTGTGGGTAAAAATCAAATTTTTCACAATACAAACCAATATTTGTAAAAAGATATATAAATATATATGCGTATATGTGCATTTGCTTACAAAAATGTTATTTATATATTTATATATATATATATATTTAAAGGTGCTTAGATTACCTAAATGTTACACAGAAATTACAGGGATTCCCATGTTCCCCACCTCCCACACCTCCCATAACCTCCCACATAAACATCCTTCATTAGTGTGGCTCATCACCTGCAATGGATATACACATCCTGGGGCTTTGCCACTAAGCATGGACCAGAGTTCACATTGTAGACACCACTCTCTCCCACTCAGTTCTGCATGTTATATGCTGATCTCAAATGGCCTATATCTGTCATTGTAATGTCACTCAGGATAATTCCCAAGTCCCGAAAAAGCCCCTGTATTACAACTGCTTTTCCCTCTCCCTGCCCCGAAAGTGTCCAGTGGCCACTGGCTCCACCTCACTGTTGTAATTTCTTCCATTGCTTGAATCACAATATGTCTACAACAGAATACCATCAAGTCTACTTTACTCCATAGCTCTTCCCCTAATCCTGAGGGGACTGGGATGGTGATGTCCACTCCACCTCCAAGTGAGAGGGGGCTAATATCCCATGGATACGGTGGATGGGATTATCCTGCCTGCAGCTGCAGGCTCTCTCCATTCCCTGGGATGGCCATTGTCCATCATCGTCTACTCACCAGGTGACTTGTTCCTCATACCTCTTGGTTACAGAAACCAGGTACAGGTTTATCAAAGTAAAGAGTGTGTTGGGGGGCCTGGAAAGTAGCAGAGGTAGCTCATATAAAGTCAAGGGGAGGTGTGGGCCCTGAATGAGACCTTTGTGATGCTGTGTCCTTACAGATGCAACCCAGCACATCTCTGCACGTGGGCAGTTCCCAGCTCCAGGCTTCAGGAATGGTGCCCCACGACCAACCCTCTAGGCCAATGAAGAGAGGTCCTCCAGATCTCAAGGAAGATGAACATTTCTGTGGCTCATGTGCACCCCACTCTTTCAGATTCCTTGGAGAGCCCTGTGCTGCTTACCCCCAGGTATGGAGAAGCCTATTATAACTGTGGAACTGAAAGGGGATTCATTTTCATGAGCATTTGGACTCACCTGGTTGTGAGGGGGCATTGGTTACCCAGTTGGCTGCAATTCATTTGCCCAAGATAGTAAATAATCCTGGACTAACTAGACCCAAGCACCAGCCAGGAGTGTGACTACAACTGGGTATGCCCAGCCAGAGAGGACTGTCATCTGCTAAGCGGGCATGGAGTGGGAGTGTGAAATATATTTGGGGAGGCTCTTGTGGGCACTGATGTACTTCATGGCTTGCCCTCTGATGCAGGAACAGCAGCTGCAGGAGCAGCAGCAGCAGGCTGTCCTGATGGGAAACCAACCGCTGCAGATATGCCTGCCAACCCACAGCAACCTACCTATACCTTTCTTCAATAACCAAGTTCAGATTGTGGAGGCCCAGCCCATCCTTGTTCCTGTCCAGATAGTAGCTGACGTGGAGGCTGAGCACCATGGAGATGAGCCTCATAGGTAAGAAGTTCATGACATGGCCACAGAGGTAAGATCATTGCTCTCCCCTTGTAGCTGCACACCCAGCCTGAGACAATGGATAACTTGCCATGGGCCCCAGCAGCCCCCTCATCAAAACAATTGCTCTCACTCATCTTTCCCCATGGCCACTGGCCACCCTGCCAGTCATCCAGTGAGGGATCTGAGGTGTCTACAGAGAGGTTTTGTGTTCCCACAGCTGAATAACCCCTTGGCTCCTGGGTTACTTCCCTAGCTTCACTAGAATCTGGAGATCACACTAGACTGAGCAAAAGTGTCTCCATAGCCTTTACAATCAGTGTAAGAGCAGTGGGGGCAGAAGAGTTGCTAGATTGCCATTTGGTCCCTAAGTAAGCCAAGACCTCCTCAGGACTAAGTCCTAGGTAGCAGTATGAGGACATGAACCCATTTTCTGCTCGATAATGTCTTTGGTCCCAAATTCCAGAAAAAGGAGGTTCTGGACAGAAATGAAGGGATTACCTAGCACTTACTTGGTGCCCAACAAAATTTTTTGAATGAATGAATGAATGCTACCTCTCTGAAACAGGCCTCCAAAAAGCTCTCTGGGTTTTCTTTGGGGCCTCACGTTAGAATCAGTGACCCTGACATGGGTGGGTTAGTGCCATGTTTCCCAACTGGTGTTATCATCAAAATTAACCAGAAGAGGTTGGGTTGAATGTATAGATCCCTAGGCCCCTCTTCAGAATCTGGGACAGGACTTGGAAATCTGTGTTTACCACAAGGCCCCCAGGCTTAGGATAACGGTGAGGGAGCAGTGGATTTGGATGAAGAAGTCTGGCTTGCAGTGTCCACTCCCTCTCTAACTCATTTAGTGACTAACTGTGTCATTGATGCTTTTAGGTAGGCAAATGACTTGCGCAAGGCCACAGAGGTGACAGTTGTGTCATCCAAATAAAAGAAATAAAACAATTTCTCTTAATTTTTGAGATAAATGACTAATTTCTCTCAAAGTGTGCAGTAGCTTTACGTAGGTAAGTTTAGTCTTATTCAGGCCAAACTGAGAGTACAAACAAGTGAATCCTGATCTAGTCACCAAAATCCAGCATATCCGAAGCACCGTACTGATGATGGGGCTGATATAGATGAGAGAACATCTGAGTTAGCAGGGCCCATTGTTTCTCTTACAGTTTTCTTTCTGAGGAGCAGCAGGCACCTGCCATGGATCTGCAGTCAGTGGCTTGTGGCCCCATCTCTGAGGTGATATCATCTCCAGGGCTTGCTCAGTCTTCTTTAAGGCCCAGCTCAAACCTTCCCATCCTGGATACCCCGCAGGATTACATCCAACTTTGGCAACAGCCACCAGATCCACAGAATTATCTTTTCATCGAAGTGAATTCTTGTCCTGCCAATGGGGAGGCAGCCAATGGGGAGGCAGTCCTGCCTGTCCCCATGGTCTGGCACCAGGTAGGCCACAGCCCTTGCCTTTTCCTTCCAGCCCAAGGCCAAGGGGGATTCTGTATTGCATGGGTCCCTTCCCTGTGGAACACATACTCCAGGTGTTTTTCCCCACACTTGAAAATAAACCAACAGTCTCTCTGTTGAACGTGCTTGGTGTCCATTCAGGGGGTGTGGGGGTGCCCTATATTTGGCAAGGCAGACCCCACCTTGGGCACCATCTGGAATGCCATGTTTCTAGGGACTTCCCTGGTGGTAGCATGTACAGATAGCAGTCCCAGAGCTGGTTTTGCTCCCAGGTAGACTCCCAGCAGGCCCTGTGGTAAACACAAACTCTCAATCTGACTGACCTACTGGCTCATTTAGAAAAGGTGTTTTCCTTCTGGCTTTAGAAATCTTAATATATCTAGAGACTGTTAAAAACAAACCTAACTTAAGAGAGAGTGAATGAGGTTTGGATATTTGAAATGGCTAAAAGTGTGATTATTTTCACTCACATGCTTTGATCACCTGGGGCTACCAGTAATGCCAAGAAGAGACTCTAAAGAAGAGGTTGGTAACCACATTGCAGGGCCATTGACCATTCTGGTCTCATCTGCCTTCAGTGGCTCCCCACAGTCCTCAGGATGAAGTCCTGGCTCCTTATCCTGGGCTTTCTAGCACATCTCTGCCCCAAGTTTATCCCACTGCCCTGCCTTAGATCTTCTCCCTAGGTCCCAGATCACCTCCAGCTTTCTGCCCAGAGCCCAGCTTTGCTCCAGCCTTCCTTGGTCTTCTCCACTCCTCTTGAGGTCTACTTGTTGAAATCTTGCAGCACCTTTAAAACCCAGCCTGAGGGGTCCTTCATTATCAAACAGAAAAGACCCTGCAGCCCACTCTTTGTAACACCATCTTTGCATCCATCCTCTACTAGCCCCACCCCCAACATGGGTGGAACTGAATCCAGGCAGAGTGATAGTGACGTCCAAGGGCAGGAACGAGAAGACCTTCTAAGGCCTCATCTAGCAGTGGCTGTCAGAGAGGTTGGGCAGAGGAGTGCCAGACACGGAAGGGACGCAGTAGCCATAAACTTTAAGGCAACTTTAGAAAGGCCCAGGCCTGCTTCTGCTGGGAGGGAGGTAGGAGAGGAGCCCCATTTTCCCCCAGCTCTACCTTGTACCACCCCTAGCAGGATCACACCCCAGAGAGTCACTTCTTGGCAGCTTGCTGACTTGAAGTAAAAGGATCCTCCCACAGCAGCAAAATGGCTCCAGGAACTGGGGCAAAGACCTCTATTTTGTCTCTCATTTTCCCTCCAGATGCAAGTTCCTGAGGCAGCAGCCCAGGAACGTCCAGGTCCAGAAGCTTTCCAGGTCCCTGCTGCAAAGCCACCGGACGAAATGAGGTTTTTCCTGCCCGCGGAGCAGTCCAGCGTGGATCAGCAGCAGCACTTCCATACACAGCTGTGAGAGGCGAGGGGGAGCAGACTGTGAAAGCAGGTTTGCAGGGGCCTCCGGGTTGCACAGAGCTCCTGCCAGAGGGGTGGGGGTGAAGACTTACTTTCCTTCTTGATAATGCATTGTTTTTGTAATTGTTTCTTGCACACAAGCCTGTTTCTTGGACGTCGTGTGTAATTGCTGTCCCCTGCCTGCCCTGCTGTAGGTGGGCAAGCTGCAGAGAGTCCGGCTAAGTTAGGAGGCCCTTTCTGCCAAAACAAAGTTTTCAGAGTGGTTAGAACCTAGTAAGAAGCTGTTCTGCCTCAGCCACAAAAATTCTGAGACATGGGGTTTGGTGATCCAGCCCTGCCTCTTCTCTGCATTCTTGGTGGGGAAACCCAGAAGGAACAGGATTCCAACTGTGGGGACCGGAAATCAGGTCAACAGAGGCATTTCAGAGTTAAAATAATGGGTGTGGGGTTTTACTGTTTAATAAAAATGGTTTTCATTGCAACTCTTTCTGAATTTTATGCCTGACTTTTGGAACCTAGAAACAGTGTTGACTCAGCAGGAAATGGGCCCCTTGGCGGGGCTTGCTCCACCTCTTGTTCCCATCTCAGTTCCCTGCTACACTTGCCCTGCCTTGATGCTGAGGGCAGCCACAGGTTTGCGGGGCCCGAGAACAGATGGCTGCTCTGGGTTGATGATGCTCATGCCTTGCCCATTCCCTCAGAAGTGAGCCTGGGCACCCGTGGCCTCCAGTGATAAGTTCAAATGAAAGGGGACTGAACATAGTAGGCAATGCCAGGTTCTTCCTGTGGGCTGAGGGCAGAGAGGCAGCTCCAAAGACAGCCCATCTGAGGGGGGTACGGTGTATGGAGTAGGAGGTCCAGGGGCCCAAAGCCCTAGAACCAGTGCCCCTGGGCTGGCTTATTTGGTTGTGAGTTTCTTTTGTGTGTCACTAACAGCTTCTTACACAGGTCCCAGGTGAATCCCTGCCTTGAGGGGACCATGGTGCAGCTGGAAGGCCTCCTTTGTCTTGCTCCTAGCCAAGACCTTAGACTTGGCAGTCAGTTGGCACGAACCCCAATTCCTCCAGCTCCAGAGGGGTTCCTGGTTATTCTAGCCAGGGAGAGAGCTGCCAGCACAAAGGAGAGGGTTGGCTTGAGCGCTGAGTTGTCAGATGAGCTGTGGGGCCAGTGCCAGCCTCCAGGACACAATAGAAATCTGCACATGACATGGGTCAAGAAGACCCGTTATGGACAAGCTCCCAGGGCCCCAGCTCAATCCAGAAATGGCTGTGGCTGCTCCCCGGGTATGTGCTGAACACTCCTGGAGCTTGGGGGCCTTTGCAGACCATACTATGTTGGAAGACTTTTTCTGCAAAGTTTGACCAGAGAAAACTTCAAAAGAATGCTGCAGCTGGCACTACTTAGGGCAGAGGATTTCTGTCCCTCACCCCCCGACCTCCCATGTGCTGCACACACACACAGTGCCACATCACACCAGCCCACTCCAGTGTGGGACAGAGAGCTGAGTTAGACAGGCTGTTCCTCCAGCAATCAAGGGCTAGGCAGGCCCCAGGTTGGGAGAATCCAGGGCACAGCAGGCCTGGCTTCCAGGTCCCCCTGGCACCCTACCTTTAGCTGCCTGGCTTTCCTCAGTGTCAACATTTGTCCTGAGCAGCTCCGTGCCCTGAACGCAGTGGCCCACACACACTCTGATGGCTGGGCATCACGCTTGGGACACAAGGGCTGCCTGTTCCCCCCCGTTTCCTGGTCTTGCCTTGCTTTCCAGAGTGGGAAGAGAAAGGACCAGAGGGGCCCAGAGCTTCGGGACCCAGTGGCCACGGGGGTCCTGCAGCAGGGGCGGGGCCAGACCCAGTAGATCCAGGTACAGTAGCAAACACCTCCAGATCACAAGCCAGGAAGGGGAGCCCCAGGCTTTGGCCTTCCTCCACCCCTCAACACAGCTTCCAGTGGGCCCCAAGATTCCAAGCACAACCCCCTGCCCACCCATTCCTGTGCACTTTTCTGCCTGATTGAGGCCATCAAACGAGTGACTAGGATGGTGTTCAGTTTGGATTCCTTTATCCCCCCAGCATGGGTTGGGGCTGCCCTTGGCTTTGATTGGCTTCACCTGTCTGGGAAAGACGAGAGGTGCGTTTATACATGGGATGGTGGGGCAGGGGAGGTTGAAAGAACACGGCAGAGGTGCCCTAGGTGCCACACAGGGCAGAGTTTCTAGACTCAGCTGCATGTCTCCCACGGCAGCGCATTCCCGGGGGCGCGGCATGGTCAGCACAGAGCAAGACTGGGGCAACATAACATCCCACGCTCAGACTCACGGCTGAAAATTCATTTGTTTCCAGTGGCAACAAAAAATTTATAAATGTACCTATTCCCCAACATGATTTCTAATCAAGGAGTTGCAGCAGGGTCTTGAGTGCTCAAAATATTTTGAAGACAATAAAAATAAAGGTAGCCTTAGAAAGCTTTCCTGTTGTGTGTCGGTGCATTGTGCCAATATCATTGTGAAGGAAAGGTTAAGGGAGAAAGGTCGGGGCATGGGAAAGGGAGGGAAGGAGGTCGTCGTTCCTCCAAGACCTTGGGCCATGGATCTAACCCTGGGGAAGAGCTTTGCAAGCATCAGCCTCATCTCTCAAAATCTGCTCCAGCAACCTTCATGGAAACTCTGGTTTACAGCTAAGACCTGAGTAAATGTCCTCAATGGCTATTAAATAATTGGGATGTTTTCCCGTTTTGATAGGTAAGCATCACAGTTCTCCATGGCTTATCAAATATAATCCAAGCTCAGCCTGGCATGGTCTGGCCTTGACCTTCCTCTGCAGCAGCATCTCCTTTCACACTCACTAAGCCATTGGGTTTGACATAAGCCCCCACCTATTTGTCACTGTCCCTTACACCGGAATGCCCCTCCCTCCATCTGCTTTGCCAAACCTTTCCCCAGAACGTGCCTCCCTCCCCAACTCCAGCTAAGGCACAGATTGTAGCAGATCTTGGGGGCCCCGTAGTACAATATCTTCCCTCCACAAATGTGCACAGGAACATGTTTGTAACCTAGGTACTTAAGCAGTCACCTGGAAAATGCTTCACAAAGGAAAGCTAGATCTGCTTGTGGAAATTCAAGTTGATGAGGCGGAGGGTGAGGCAGGGGGAGGGTGCTCGGTGGAATGAGCCCTGTGCACCGGTTGGCGCCATCCCTGGTGGTAGTTCTGATCAACTTCTGCAGAGCCCCTTATGGCACATGCAAGGCCAGAATTTTGGGGAATTGGGAGCTACAGCCAACTGCCAGGAGGGCTGAAACTCCTGGAGCCATGGATGTTTCTGGCCCAGGTGGAGGCCCTGACCCTGGAGGTCAAAGGATAATTAGCCACATGGTCACCTGGTTGATGAAACAATTCCAACAACTCTGCAGAATGAAAACATGTCAAATGCACAGAGGCAAAGGTCAGCAGACAGGACAGGCAAATTGCAGGATTTACAAGAACACATTACAGTGTTTGTGTACTTTGTGTAGAGTTCAGCAAATGCAGCTTGTGGGTAAGGTAGGTGGGAGAGGTGCCCGGAGTTTAGCTGAAGGGGGCGTGGTTTCAGCAGGGAATGAGGACTTTGAAGATTACCCCTAGCAATCACAGGGAAATGAGCTCCAGTCTCTGGGTGAGAGCCAGGCTCCCAGGAAGATTCCCATCCAGTACCTTGGAGCATGTGTCTGTTAGGACAGCAGGAAGCCCCGGGACAGGCAGTGGGGCCACGCAGTGGAGTGCTTCTCTTCATGCAGTTCCTCTCACCTGCCTGCCTGCCCTGTCCCACTGGCCTCCATCTGGGGTGTGGTGTGGTGGGAGGCAAGACCCTACCTACTCCCCACCTGCTGGGAAACCTGCTGACTGTCGGGAACAGAGGGGAGAAGACAAAATGCCTGTCTGAGTGGGGGCTGGTACGGGCGCACTTCTGGATCGAGGAGCTGATGAGTGAATGAGTAAAGAAATGCCAGGCTGTATTCTCACCAGTCTGACTCCCGTGCCCCCTACCCCAGCACCTGCCTGGGAAGTGACCCATGACCCCCAGAATTCAGGAGCCTACCCCCTGCCCTCTCCCCTGGCCTCCAGAGGCATATTGGCCGTCTCCCCATGGGTGTTCCTCCCTGTCACCCAAGCTAAATACCTGCCCTCCTCCTTCCCTCTCCTCAGCCTCTCACCCTGGCAGGGAGAGTGTGAATGAATGAGTGAGTGAATGAATGAATGGACAACTAGAGGCTAGGCATTGTTTTGTGTTCCCAGGTCCAGCCCTGACCTGTCAGGGAATGTCTGTTGCTCATTGGGCTCTCTGCACTAGAGCCTTCCTAGAAAACACTGCTCCAGGCCAAGGAGCCCTCTGGACCAGGGCCAGCGGGAGAATATATTCCGTGGCTCCAGGCTCCGAGGAGGATTAGGATGGACTGCTTGGTACCAGCTCCAGTACCTTTGGGTGCCCAGAAACCCTCCGAGGCTGTTTTCTGTGGCTACTCAGGGCTGGGGCATTGCCCAGAACCCAGACGTGGGCCAGGAGCACAGAAGGGTATAAATAAAGGAAGAGCCTTTATCTGCAGTTAAGAGCTTATGGCTGCAGTATCCAGTGGACTTTCTTCTGTCCCTGTCCCCCATACCCTCCACTAGCCTGTTCCTACAGCAGGGTCCAGCTTGGGAGGCAGGGCTACTCTCCACTCTCCTCCAAGCCCTAGTGGTGCTCAGAGCAGGCAAGAGGTCCACTGAGACCGGGGCCACAGAGCCCCTAAACTTTAGGCAGGGTGTGGCCAGACTCATTTCTTGTCATCTCTTGCCCCCTGGCGCTTGTTCTCAGAATTGCATCTCTGCAGGGGCCTCCAGTTAATATTTCCTGAGCACCTATTCTGTGCCAGGCCCTACACCAGATGCTTCCTATTCTCAGGAGCTCAGTCCAACCCTCAGCCAGCTCCCTGAAACATTTCTCCTCCTCCCAATTGCCCTCAGATCCATGACACATCTTATAATTGCCCCTCTCCTCTCTTTCCCTCTGTCACGGCCTGACTCCCCAGGACTTCTCACTTCCCTCAAGTTTGCCTTGTACATACTGGGTTTAGAAATTAGAAGACTCGAAATGGAAATTCCCTCATCTTGCCATCACCAAGCCGCTTAACTTGCCTGCATCTACATTCAACCTTTGCTGCTTTACTCAAGTTAAAAATGGTAAGAATATTCTTTCTCTTTTTTAAAGCTGATCCCTTCATCTGCGTTCTGGATCCTACCCTACACCACTTCCCCCTTTCTCCAGCATCTGGAATTTCCCCTCTCCAATTGACTAATCCACCAAACTTGCTGTTGTATTTCCCATCTTAATGTACTCATCAACACAATCAGTCCAACCTCAGCTCCTACCGCTCCACCAAAATCGCTCTTACCAAGGACACTAATGTCCTCAGTGATGACAAGTTCTCTCTTTAATCCTCTGCCCTCGGCAGCACCGATTCTCTTGATAACCCCTTCCTTCTACCAACACTTCCTCTGCTAGGATTTTGTGGATGTTGCTATATCTTCAACCTCACTGGCTGCTGCTCCTTGCTGTCCTTTCCTGGCTCTTCCTTCTCACTTATAAACAGTGACAGGCCAAGACTGGGATCTTGGATTTCTTCCCTGTGTTCTTTAACACCCTAGGTGATCTCATCTATTTCCATAGCCATGGCTTTAAATCTCTCTCACACGCACACCACATTTATTTCCTGAACCTCAGATTAATATATGCAACTGCCGACTTTATACCTCAAAACTTAAATAATTAATTGGCATTTCAAACCTAATATGCCCAACACAAAACTTTTGATATACCCTAAGCCTGTTCCCCCACATTATGTCCTCTTTCAGTAGATGGAACCATCTTCTAATTCCCCAAATCAGACACTTGACTACTACTTCCTGTTCTTCAACTCCTCACATCCTATCAATTTCCATGTCATGTTGGCTCTACCCCAAAGTCTTGCTGGAACCCATTGACTTCTCCTCACCCCCAAAAGCTACCAGCATTGTCTTTCACAACTATTAATGCTGTAACTTTTAACTGGTCTCCTTACTTCTATCCTTGCCTCTTATAGTCCATTCCCCACACAGAATGCAACTCATCTTTATAAAACATAAAAGTGATCATGGCACTCTCTTGCAGAAAGATTGTGATCCCCTTGCCAAGTCCTCCAGGGACCTGTGTGGACTGGGTCTTGCTCCCTTTTCTGAACTCATCTGCTCCCACTCGCTTCCCCTTTGCTCACGCCGCCCCATCCACAGCACCTCCTTTCTGCTTTAGGGCTTTGCATTGGCTATTGCCTCTTCCTGGAATGCTCATCCCAGAGGTCAATTCACCATTGTGAATGGGTTCTTTCTGACATATTTTTTATCTGTTTTTTTTTTTTTTTTTGCTGATTAATAAGAAGGTATTGATTTTTGTAAAATTATTTTGTACCCATCTGCCTTGCTTAAAATGTTTCTTAGCTAACCATCTTTAGTTTTCTAAGCAGGCAATCATATAACTTGTAAAATAATGGTCCATTTATTTCTTCCTTTCCAATATGTATGCCATTTGTTTCTTGTTCTAATCTTAATATATTGTTTTCGGTGAGATTCCCCCCTCTTGTCAGAAACTCTCATAACAACACAAAGCATATTTATATACTGTTCTGTAGAATAAACTGATAAGCATCATAAAGTGGGGGGCAGTGACTGGATCCTCGCTCATTCCAGAGTCCAAGGAAAGGGAAAAACAATCAATGGATGTTCTGATCAATGGATCAACTCAAGATGAGTCTCCATCCTCTTGCTGGGTCTGATACAAACGGATACACAGAGGCACACCGAGAGATAGGAAAAGGAAGCTGCCATATTTGATTCTGCCATATGAGAAGAAAATACACCAGTTTCACCCACAGCTGATACAAAGAGAGAAGGCCCTGATAGGCTAAAAGAGGCTGGACCCACAGAGCAGCTCAAGAGGAGACAAGCCCTGCTGTACACCTGATTGCCTTCAGCTGAGCTCAAACTTCAGAGATCGGCAGCCGTCGTGATTCAGCACGTGCCAGCTGACTTTGGTGGGAAAGCACACCTTATGGTGCCTTGATTTGGACTTTTCACTGCCTTGGAACTTTTACCCCAAATAAATCGCTTTATAAAAGCCAACCCATTTCTGATACTTTGCATTGGCAGCCCTTTCGCAAACTAAAACACCCAGTAATTTTATCACTAAGAACCCATAATTTCTACTTTTAAGAAGTAGATGGATATTTATAGAAAGAAAGATGTTCATCTGCAGCATCATTTACAATAAAGAAAATAGATACAAACTAAGCCTTCAATTACTTAAGGATTGTTAGGTAAATCAGGAAACCACCATAAATGGAATAGTTTGTATCCATTTAAAATGTCACTATAAATACCCAAAAGTCATTTAAACATAAAATTCAACTTCCATATGGAACTAAGAATTAAAAGTTTCTCCCTCAACATGATATATTAAATGTATCCAAAACCAGTTGGCATGAATAGTGAATCATGACAGCCAGGAACAGGACACTGGAGTAAGATCAGAACGAGAAACAAATGGCATACATATTGGAAAGGAAGAGGCACGTTTATCATTATTTGTAAATTATATGATTGTTTAGAAAAGTAAAGATGATTAAGAAAATGTTTTAGCCAGGCAGATGGATACAGTATAATTTTACAAAAATCAGCACCTTTCTTATAAATCAGCAATAACCAGTTAGAGAATATAATGAAAAAATATCCCATTCATAGTTGCAACAAATATATATATACCAAGTTTACATAAAACATTTAAAAATGTGCAAGACCTATCAGAAGAAAACTGGAGCGCTTTATTGAGGGATGTCAAGCAAGATTAGGAAAATATAGAAGCATACCAAGTGCTTGGATGAAAAGATTCCTATTGTAAAGACAACAGTTTTTCCAAAATTTAGTCCATAAATGTAATTCCAACCAAGGTAGCAATGGTATTTTTCTTTTGTTATTTCATGAAACTATTCTAGAGACTAGATAAAAGTATAAATAAGAAATAATGAATACGTTTGTTGGGGGAAGAAGTAGAAAAGATTGGGGCAAGGGTGAGAGGATACTTGATCCACCAGAGACTAAAAGGAGGGATTAGTAAAAGACGAAAGATTTATACGATCTGAAGAGAAACCCTGAGTGACGTTGCAATGACAGATATAGGCCATTTTATATCTTCCCATAGCCTGCAGAACTGTGTGGAGAGAGTGTAGACTACAACGTGAACTATGGTCCATGCTCAATGGCAAAGCCCCAGGATGCGTTAATCAATTGCAATCAATGTGCCACAGTAATGAAAGATGTTTATGTGGGAGGTTGTGGGAGGTGTGGGAAGTGGGGCATATGGGAATCCCTATATTTTTTGTGTAACATATATATAATTTAAGTGTCTTTTAAAAATAAATAAAAAGATATGATAAAAAAAAGGAGGGATTATTACCAAGCACCAACTAGCAATGCAACTGGAAAAAGACCTTGACCAAAAGGGTGAAAGGGTAAAAACAAATGAGTTTATATGGCTAAGTGAGTCCGGAGGTCATTCCAGAGGTTATGCTTATGCACATCTCAGCAGGATCTCTTTGACTGCCAAAGTAGATACTACGCCAAATAGCAGAGCTCCTGAGGGCTCAGGAGACATCCAGACACTATAGGCAGGGCAGATGGCTCAGGAGTTTGGTGCCCTGCCAGTGGTCCCTACTTTGGAATTTGTGCTCCTCAGTGTGACAGAGTTGGACTCAGTTGTGGTTTCCCTACACATGGCTCTTCTGCCCCTTCTATTTGAACCTATAGTTAGTGCTAGACTTGATAGGTGTATGTCCAAGAGACTTAAATCTTTTGTCTGTCCTTGTACCAGCCTAGCCCTGAATCTCAACAGACCAGAAACAACCAATGAAATACACAGTAAAGTAGCACTTCAACTCAATGGGCAAGTACTGGGGTTCCAGAGTTGCTTTAGAGACAGATCTTAAGTGTGGCCCCATGGTTGGTAGGGAGGGAGGAAAATTCTTGAAGACTGAGGAAATATTAATTGTCAATATCAAAGAAATGCTGGCAGGGGAAGATGTCTAATGGATTGTACAGGAGGGCGAAAGCCCTGTAAAACACCTCTTTTCTCCAAAACTGGTGGAGAAATGATGGCATTCAAAAAAACAGATTAAACAATTAGAAAAATCTAGTCAATCCCTATCTTAAATCATAAACCAAATTCAATTCCAAACCTATTAAAAATGTACGTGTTAATTAATGAAAACATTGAAATGTTAGATGAAAATCAGTATTTGTAAATGTTGAGGGTGAGGAAGATCTTTCCAAGAACGAAAGCTAAGAGAAAAAATTCAGTGGGCAAATATCAAAGATGTATGTACAAGTGAAGCAATGATGGCATTATTTACAATTGGTAGAAAAGGAAATAAAGAACGAGAGAGAGAGAACAACGTAAAACTTCTCCATGCATTAGCAGGAAGTGGATGAACAAGTATTGGTTCAGCCATACTGTGTGTTGAGAATTGACAAGGAGAGATATGCCCATGAGACCATGAGATGCTGTTAAGTGAAGTAAAGCAGTCCATAATTCCTTTTTATGTATGTGAGAAAAATATGTGTATAGAAGAAAACATATAGTGGGGTAGATACCAAAATACTAAAGTGCTTCTCACTAGAGCATGGGATTATGGGTGATTCAAAACTATTTTATTTTATTTTATTTTTATTTTTATTTTTTTAAAGATTTTATTTATTTATATATTTATCCCCCCCTTGCTGCTTGTGCTCGCTGGGTCAGCCAACCACGCCGTGCGGCCGGGCTTGCCTTCACCAGGAGGCCCCGGGAACCGAACCCAGGGCCTCCCATATGGTAAACGGGAGCCCCACTGATTGAGCCACAGCCGCTTCCCGCAAAACTATTTTATGTATTTATGTTTTGTCTGAATATTTTTTATAATATTATGCCTTTTATAATCAGATAAGAAAATAACGTACAGAATGGAAGAAAATATTTGAAAACAATGCAACCAATAAAAGTTTAACATCCAGAATATATAAAGAACTGCTACATCTGAACAACAAAAAGATAATTCCAATATAAAAAATGGCAAAGGACTTGAATAGACATTTTTCCCCACAAAAGTATACAAATGGTCAATAAGCACTTGAAAAGTTGCCTAATATCATTAGCCATTAGGGAAATGCAAATTAAAACCACAGGGAGATACCACTTCACATCTACTCGGATTGCTGCTATTAAAAAAAATGGAAAATAACAAGTATTGGAGATGAAGTAGAGAAATAGGAGTATATATATATTATATATATATGTATAATGTTTATGTAGAATTCATGGGCTAAGTGGTGGGGAGTGGGATTAGAAAGGTAGGAAGGAGCTGAGGTCACAGAGATGAACAAGACAGATATCCCTAACCTCACGGAGCTAACCATCTAATGAGAGAAGTAAACAGTCCACAGGAGACATATGAATGTTTAAGGGAAATGTCAAAGGAAAGAAGCCCGAAGAGGCTAATTTGCCAAGTCTGAGAAGCCTTCTCTGAAGGGGTGACTTTAGAGCAAAAATCTAAAGGAAAAGTTGGAGGGACCAGGGCCTCAGGCACCCTCATGTCCCACCACTCTTCCCTTGTGACCTAGGGGGCTCCTATCAGGGCCCCATGTACCTGGCTCCATAGGAAGACTCTGAACCAACGTCTCAGGTAACACAGGAAAGCGGTTTGGTAGCTGCAGCAGGACCCTGAGGTGGAGAGGGGACAAGGTAGAAAGTCCCATGCCTCACTGGAACCAGGGAAATGGACGAGCGACTGCCCCATGGCAGCCTCCATAAGACAGGAAGGCAGATGAGAAAGAGCCCACAGTCCTGAGAGGCTCACAGGGCATCCCACCGAGACTTGAGTCAGACTGCAGTTAAGCCTGGCTTCTTGCCCTTTAAACTTCAAACATGCCAAACGCATTCCTGCCTTGGGCCTTTGCACTTGCTATTTCCTTCTAGAATTCGCCTCTCTCAATTATCTGCACAGCCATCTCCATCACCTCCTATAAATGTCGCTCAAAAGTGACCTCTCAGAGAGGCCTTCCCTGGCCTGCCAACTTAAAATTACAATTCTTCACCCCCTAGCACACTTCACCATCTCTGAAATCAGGATGAGTCTCGTAATAGATGGCAGCGTACAACTCTGCTAGCCAGGCAGCCATCACAATACATGTACAAATATCGAAAGTGCCAACATCAAAACCCGTAGGTGAGAAGAAATCCCTGAGACTAGTGGAACCAACGGCACCGAAGACAAAGGGGGAGGGAGTGGAGGAGGGATGAGGAAGCGGTTAGTCAGATGTTATTAGCTGCATTCCCTGCACAGGAGTCCTCAAACTAGCTAACCCCTGCTAACTGCGAAGCTCTCTTTAGGGCCCAAAGGCTTAATAATAATAATAATAATAATAAAGATCTACTTTTAAAGAAAAGCCAATTCACCACCATCTTGATGGCACAGAGGACAATGCTGTATGGGAAAACAGAGCCATCCACGACTCTGGATCAAAAAGTGGCTCTGAATGTGGGCATATTTTGGATTTACTTTAACTAATTTATTTTGCTCATATTCCCTTTTTTATGTTAGTAAAAGAGAGATCTAAGATAAAAGCTACTGCCTGATTAAGTCTAAAAGTGCTCTTTCAGTAAGTATAAAACATAAAAATTATATGTGACATACTTTTAATTGGAAGTATTTCCCCTCCTTAGCAGTTCATATAATAACGGTAGGTTGTGCAACTGATGTCATCTTAGAGTCGATGAAATACAATATGCATTAGGCTTATTTATTAACATCACTATGATACCCATGCTCTCTTCACCCTGTACCCTCAGAATCTAGAACACACCTAGTGCCTGGTGTTCAAATCTTGAAAGAAGAGAATTCCAGGCAGAGGGGACACTGTGGCTTGAGCAGTAGCAGAAGCAGCTCTATCCCCTCTCTCAGCCCTCTTTATATTGTTTATATTAGGCAGAGCTCTCTAGAGAAACAGAAGTGACAGGAGAATATATATGTATATGTAAATGTTAAGGGATTTATTATAGAAATTGGCTTGTGCATCTGTGGGGATTGGCAAGTTCAAATTCCGTATGCTGGAAATTTGATGAAGGTGACATTTAATTTTCCAGGAGAAACTGGCGGGCTAAAGTAGAGATAGAAATTCTTTCTGATTGCTGAAATCCTCAATTCTTCCTTTAAGATTTCCAACTGATTGGATTAGGAGACTCCTTTAGTTGCTGAAGGCAATCTCCCAGGGATGGTGGCACAACCTTGTGACTGTGATTAACCCCATAGTGGCTGAGACTGGAAAGTTTATGCTGTATGTATGTTTCCACAATCTAAAAGAGAGAGAGAGAGAGATTAAAGAGACAATGACAAATGCAATACATGATCCTGGATGGGATCTAATAATGGAGGGGGAAAGGCTCAAAAGGACATTGTTGGGATGTAAGAAAAAATTGGACTATGGATTGTAAGCTTTATATCAATGTCAACATTCTTGAACTTGATAACTGCACTTCTTAAGGTGGTTATATAATTGGATATCCTTATTTTTAAGAAATTTACATGGAAGTACTATGTGTTCAAGAAGCATGATGTATATGTTGTTGGGTGGATACAATTAAAAACAAAATGTTCTCCCAACTAGAAAACGTCTCCACAAAGGTAGAAGAGAAAGAAAAAAGTTTTACTTTTGAATAAGCATTAAACCAGAATGTGATGTATCACAGACAGTCCTCCAAGAAAGAAAGAGAGCTCACCCTTTTTATGTGGCTAAGGAGATACCACTCACTCTCAACTTATTACAACACAGTCTCAAGATATTTTGGAGGTAGGTTTACAATTTGAAGCCAGGAACCCTTGGAAGTTATGCTACTCTTCCAAGGAAACTGGGAAATGTAATCTTCCTTGACAACAACACAGAAATGGCTTCTTGAGTGGTGAAATTTGCATGAGGCTTATCTAACCTTGCAAGTAAAGATTTAAGACGCTTTTCAAAGGGGACAGAGAAACGTAGACGTTTCCTAAAGTAAATGAAAAGAGACATGGGAGGGAGCAGGAAGTCTCTTCCCTCAAGTTCGACAGAGATAATGAAGCCCTTTCTTAGTAATTTAAATTTGTATTTGCCCTGACAGATGCAACCTGCTCTCAGATGTTTAGGATAAAAACCTGACGGATAGATTAAACAGATAGATCGGTGGTTAGATTGAATGATACATAGCAAATGTGGCAAAATGTTAAAACTGGTGGATCTGGGTATCTGGGGGGCGGGGGGCGAGTAATATATTGGAATTCTGTTTTCTTTTTTTGCAAGTGTCCAATAAGTTTGAAATTATTTCAAAATAAAAAGTTTAAGGGAAAAAGCATCCCAGATGATTCCTGTGAATTGGTCTCTGAGAAATGCTTGTCTAGAGGACCCCCAACCCCCAGTCAGAGCAAGTGGCCAAAGAGACAGTGATTGCTCAATGAAAGGGAGGTAATTCCAGCACCAGGGCAAAGGTGGCAGGGACCCTTCAAACCTCAGCCAGTGAGGGAACTGCTTTCTCCTTCCGGAAGGGCTGGTCTCAAATCTGGGGCAGTTCCCCCAGCTGGTCCCAAGCTCCCAGAGCCCTGGCTCCTCTGAGCCTGGGCCATGTGGTGGGGGCCTCCTCATCATGGGTTGCTGAGAGGCTGAAGCTGTTCTGACACCCCCAGCCCTGCAGCCCCAAGGTCAACAGTCTGGTTTCTGGGTCCTGTTTCCCTTGCCAGTCCTTGTCAAAAGAGCAGCAGAGCTTCCTGGGAGCATCCCAAAGCCAGGGAGTGGGTGAGGGTAGAGTCTCACCCTATGAGGGGCTACAGACTTCCAAGTTGGGGCTGGCCCTTGGAATGAAAGAAACCAATCCAGTAGCACCCACTGCACCAGACCTTTTGTGGCTATCACTGATTGAGATCCCAAGGTTCCAGGCTCTGTGCATCATCTCATTCAGTGCCGGCAATGACATTTGGAAGTAGGCTCTCTTCTTGCCATTTTTCATAAGAGAAAACTGAGGTTGAAAGGGGTGAGGTCACTTGCCCAAGGCACATGGTTAGCAAGTAGAGTTAGCAAGTCTCGGCAGCCCCACTCCAGAGCCTGTGCCCTTAGCTAGGGGTGGTATGAGGAATGGAGATGGCTAAGTTTCAGGGATGGGTTGAGATCTGGGTTGACAGGCAACTGGTGTGAAGAGAAGCAAGATGAAGGGAGAGGTAGGCAGGGGTGCTGAGTATGATTTCAACCGTGAAGGAGTTGGGGTAGGATCAAGGGAGGGGCCTGGCTCCAGGAGGCATGAGGTGCCCTATGGATTGAGTGGGGTTGTGGGCAGCATTGGTATGGAGCTCAGGCTTAGGCCAAAGGACCAGATGGGTCCGTGTCAAGGAGGGCTGGGGACCAGAGTGGGGCTGGAAGTGAGGGTCAGGGGATGGGGGGGCACTCAACCAAGTTTCATCATTGAGCTCCATCTGTTCCCCAAGTTTTGGTTGAGGTTTGAGGAATGGATGATAATCAAGGCTGGTGTAGGTAGCAGGTCTGGGGTCAGGCCCTGGAAGGAGATGGAGGTCAGTGCTGGGGTTGGGGTGGGGAGACGTTGGAAGAGGGGGGGAGGCTACATACTGCCGCCATGAACTATGGATGGGTGAGAGTCCTGCATACTGGGAGGCTCTAGGGAGGGGTTAGAACCAGGCGCTCTCTGTCTCCCTCCTAGGCACTCTCTGACATCTCCAGCACCTGACATAATTCCTGGCACATAGTGGGTGCTCAAATGCATGCTCAAGGGAAAGGCTAAGGGAAGGATTAACAGGTCATGATGTGGGGTGGGGGTCTTGCTAGCGGGTAGGCTCAGGAGTGGGGAGATCTCCAGGACAAGTGAACTTGAAGGAGGGGTGAAACCCTGGGAAGAGGTGAAGCTCAGGGATGGGGTATGGCTTGGGTTTGTGGCAAGTCCCCAGAATGGAGTGAGAGTTGGGAAGGAGATAAGACTTCTAGGGGTTGCACCATACACTCTTGGGGATTTCAGTATCCACAGAGATGATTCAATTCCCTGGTCTCTCAGCCCCTTGACTTAGGCTCCACCAATGTGCATGTCCTCCTTCCTACAGCAGCCACTTAGTCCTGTGGTCATATCTTTGGGCCCCTGAAATAACTCCAACAATCATTTGACTACCGCTGGGAGCCTCAAACCATTGACTCTACAATTTTCTTCCCAGTCTTCCACCAACCCCTGTCCTCCCCTGCCTATGTCCTTACCTCCCTCCTTACCCAGCCTAAAATCCGTGGTCGCTCATCACAATTCCTCCCTTGAATATACACTCAACTCCTGGGCCCCTCCCTCATTCCTTGTACTCATCTGACCAAGCCCCAACCCTGGTTAAATCCAACTCTCCACCTAGCCCAGGTCTGCCCAGACGCAGGTGAGCGTGGCTGGAGAAGAACAGACATGTGACTCATTGCACTCTGAATAGCCAGCCCTTAATGCACCTCCAGAGTACACGGACCCCCCGCCTCGTGTCCACACATGCACCGCCCCGCCCCATTTTCTTTGCCTCAAAAGAGTCATTAGCTGTTTCCAATTCCTCGCCTCCCACTCTCGATTGAACCCACTCTGATCCGCCTTTTGTTTCCCCACCTCTCCTCTGAAATTGCTCTTGGAAGGTCACCAATGACCTCCACATGCTAAACACAATGGTCAATTCTTTGTCCTCATCTTACTTGCCCAGTCAGCAGGATGCAAAATAATTGCTCACTCCCTCCTCCTTGGTACGCTTCTTGGCTCTGCATGTTGCTGGCTTCCTTCCCACCTCACCCACCACTGCTTCCCTGTGTTTTTGTGGGCTCCTTCTCGTCTACCCCACCTCTAAATGTAGGCATGCCCAGGACTTAATTCTGGAGCTGCTTTGCTTTACGCTCACTCCCTTGTTGGTTTCATCCAGTCTCATGACTTTTTACATGACTAAATGTTATTTATTCTCCAATTATAGCTGGAGCCTTGATATTGCTCCTGAACCCCAGGCTCCTGTATCCAACCTGCTCCATATGCAGTCTTCCTCGTTTCAGTGGATGGCCCTCCTTCTTCCCTTTTCTTTAGACAAAACCCAAGACTTATCCTTGACTCTTTTCTTTCTGCCACCTGCTGATTCTAATCTGTCATCAAACCCTAATGGCTCCACTATCCAGATCACTCCAGAGCCTGTCTTCTCCTCACCATCTCCACTGCCATTGCCCTCGTCTAAGCCGCTAGCGCCACTCACCCGGGTTATTCTGACAGCCCCCTAAATCATACCCCTGCTTCCACACCACCCCCTTCAATCTATTCTCCTAAAACAGCCAGACTGATCATTACTATTAAAATGTAAATCTGATCATGGTGTTCCTTGACTCAGAACCTTCAAATGTCTCTGCACATCACTTGGACAGATCGCCAAAGTCCTGTCCACAGCTGGCAAGGCCCTGCAGGACCTCCCCCCAGCTCAGTCTTGACTGCTGTGGCCTCACCTTCCTCTTTCACCCTCACCTGCTCCACTGCAGCACACTGGCCTCCTGGTTGACCTGTGCCTACGCTAGGCAGGGACGCTTCTGAACTGGGTCATCTCTCAACCTGAAACAGGTCTTTGCCCAGATGTCATCTTCTCAGTGGGCCTTTCCCTGAGCACCTTACTGGAAACCTCCTCACTCTGGAGCTCCCTCCCCACTTCCTTTTTCTCCATCCACCATCCTGTCCCTTTTACTTATTTGCTTTTTGTCAATCTCCAAGAGGGAGGAGCTTTTGTTTGTTGTGTTTACTTCTATAAACCTGGGTCCTAGAACAGTGCTTGGCACACAGCAGTACTGAGCAGCTCTTGATTGATTGGTTAATGAATGTTCAGAGATAGTGTGAAGCTCTTCTGGGCTCAGGATCTGTGTTAAGGCTGAGGGATGGGGTGAGGTTTAGAGAGGACACAAGGGCGTGGAGGTGCTGGGGACCTCAGAGAAGGGCTCAGTTCCGGGAAAGGATGACTGAGCCTCTGGGACTGAAGGAGGCTTGGAGAGGACCCTTGTCTCAACCAGAGGGCAAGGTTCAGGGGTGGGGCAAGGAAAAGGCGATGTGGAGGCAGGTGATGGGTTTGGTGGAGTTGAGGGGTAAGAAAATGAGGGCCCCTGGTTCAAAAATGCTGAAGATTGAAGACAGCGAGAGCAGAGCATTAAAGCAAGTCCAAGGAGCTCTGTGTGACTGTGCAAGTCCCATGCCCACGAAGCCAGCCAGCCCTACCTGAGGAGGAGGAAGCAAGGGCCGGAGGTGCTGTTGGTGGTGGGGATGATATCGTGGCGGTAGGGCCTCTCCTGCCTCGACTCTACCTGGATCCAGTGAATGCCTGCCTGCTGTGGTTGTGGCTCTGTCTTGGATGCTGGGGACAGGTCAGTAGACAATGTCTTTGGCCACAAGACCATAGGGGACCAAGTGTGCACCGACAGGTACAATGCAGCTGGATGCAGGCAAAAATGATGTGTATTAAGCTTACACTTAAGCACCAGGCACACATGACATGACACTTGACATATTTATCCTCACAACAGCCTTTCGAGGCAGGTCTGATTATCTTCATTGCCACTTGGCAGAGGAAACTGAGATGCAGAGAGATTAAGTGACTTGCTAATTCGTGGACGGCCAAGAGCTGAAGCAAGCGGCAAGGTGCAGGGCTGCTGCTCTTTCTTAGCCCTGGCCCTCCCTTGCCATCCAGAGGCCCATGCAGTTACGGAGCCGCCATCTGAATTACGTGGGAGAAATGAGTACTGGTGCACCCAGCAGACAGTGGGAGGAAAGGCATCCAGACAGAGGAGGCCCTAGAAGTAGACACTGGTGTTGCTGCAGTCAGAGGTTCAGAGGGAGGAAGGGGGGGAAGCACAGACCCAAATCCATACCTGTCCAACAAGTGTGTCAAGTCCTGTGGGGTGGTGGTGAAGATCAGCATGGGAACAGGTTGGGGGCTAAGAGCCTGAGGAAATAAGTTGCTAGGGAGGAGAGTGGCCCTGCACCATTTGACCAAGCCCAAGCCTGAGGCTGCCGTCCCCAACCAGGATGGCCCGGGCTCCCTCCCCCTGGATTGGGCTTTCCTCTAAAAGGAGGGACTTGGAGAACAGGGGAGGGAATGGAAGGGCCCACGCCAAAGGGGGAAGGGGAGGGGAGAGGGCAGGGCGGGCCGAGGGGGTACTCAGCCTTGGCCGACTCGCAGGGCAGGTTGGCGTTTTACTGCCCGGGATGGGCATGGGGATCTTTCCGGGAACGCCTTCTCAGGTTTATTCCGCTCAAACCCACCAAACGCTGGGGAGGCGCCAGCCCAAGTGGTGGACTCGGCTCTAGAGGCGCAGAGCGCGGAGTGAACCCCGAAATCCCAACAGGGCGCGCCAGGCGCTGAGGCTTTCCCAGACCCCCGGCTCCCACGGAGCCCCCTGCTCCTCTCTTAGCAGTCGATCTCGTCGGGTGGTCCTTCCCGGACCTACGACTAGCGCTACCTCCCTCCAGGCTGAACTAAGGGACCCCCAACAAGCGCTCCCTGCAGGCCGAGCAGATTCCCTTCTCTCCCCTTCCTGCGCCTCGCGGTTCCTTTTGGCAGCCCCTTCCCTCCTTCATCTCGTCGCAGCCACACGAGGTAGGCAACATTCTCCCATTTCTCAGATTTGCCAGGGGAGAAGCCTGCGTCCCGGGGAGGGGCGGAGGCAGGTAAGTGACGAAGCCAAGGTCACCAGGGCATTGGCGGAACGCGGCCTCGACTGAAGGAGCACTGGCGAGGCGGGCCCCGGGCTGCCGGCCCGCACACCTGTCTTCTCAGCGGGCACCGGGGAAGGCGGGCGGGAATGGCAGGTGAGCGGGCTGGAGGGGGAGTCTGGCGTGGGGCAGGGGCCAGGGGGCGACGGGAAGCCCGGCCGCGCCAGGACGCGAGGCGCGCGGGCCTCCGCTGGCCCAGCCTGCGGCCGCGCCAGATGTCCCGAAGGCCGGCGCGGGGGCCGGGTGAGCACAGCGCAGGTGACCGCGGACCCGGATCGCCAACGGGGCCGCCGATCTGGTCCCGCCCCTGGCGTCCCGGGCGGGGCAGGGGCGGTGCCGGGGACTGGGGGCGCGGGGGCGCGCGAGGTTGGGTGCGCGCCGCCGGGCCGCCTTGGCTCCCCCGGCAGGGTCCCCGCGACTCCCGCACGCTCCCTCCGCGAGGCCCTGCGGCCGGGTGCGACGATCGCGGCCAGGCCAGAGGGGCGCGGCGGGCGTGGCGCTCGAGGGTGGCGCGCAGGGCGCCGGGGGCTGGCAGCGGCGCAGCCCCCAGAGGCGAGCGGGGCCCGGGGTGCCGAGGTAACGGCAGGGCCCGGCCGCCCGCTGCAAGCGGCGGGACCCCCGGCGCCCTTGGGCCCTGGTGGGGCGGCAGACGGGCCGCGGGGCGGGGCGGGGCCGGGCGGGGGACTTGGCGGGTGGGGAGCAGGGGGGCGGGGACAGAGCCCCTGCTGGGAGAGCGCGGCGAGGTGGCGGGCTGCGTGCGCAAGCGGGTCGGCCGCCTCCAGGGCCCGGAGAACGGTGAGGCCGTTTGGGTAGGGCACGCAGCCCCGAGGGCACGGCCCTGTGGTCAGGGCCGCCGAACTGGGCGCGGGACACCATTTGGGGGCGGGATCTGGAGGCACGGCCCGGCGACGGCCTGGTGGGGTCTCGAGCAGACCTGTGAGAAGTGTGTGACTGGACCAGAGGCTGCTCGGGTGCGGGTGGCAGGCAACGGTGGGCGTGGACAGGCACTTTTAGGGCTGGCATGAGTAGAAGGGGACGGGGGCGCCCCAGAGTTTGAGTTTGCGCATAATTTGAGAGTTGCCGTGTCACTGATGAGGTGGGCCGATGAGTCATGAGATTTGAAGATCGCAGATGCCTTTCCTGGCGATCAGTTCTGAGAGATGGCAATCAAAAAGCCTAGGATTTGGCGATGTGGATTGGAGGCCATGTCTTGGGGCACCAGGTGCCTTGGGAGGGAGTTCGGGAGGCATCCCAGAGAGCTGGGCTTCTGAAGCTTCGGCCTGGGGTGGGGTTAAGGCAGGCCTTTGTGGTGGCCAGTTCTCTGCCTTCCTTCCTTTCCAGGCTGTCAGGATTCAGCTGTGTTCCTGTCGTGGAACCCGCGTGCTTCCTCCCCGTTGCCATAGTAACGGCCTATTGATGGTGTATTTATAGGGGAAGAAGCAGGCTTAAGTTTGGAAGAGGGAGGGAGAGGAGACCCATGGCAGCAGCAGAATGGCTAATGCAGTGGGTGAGGCCACGTGAGCTGTTTTGGGAGTTCCTGGCTTGTTTGAAGCTTACAAGTGAACTAATGCCTTTTGCAGGTGTCAGGGTAACACAGGCAGGGCTATGCTACGTGTGGGTGTGCCTGCACAGAAGTCGGGTGTATTTGGGACAAAAGGCAGCTATCTGTAAGCTGTTTTGTAATTTTTCCACGTAAAAAAATTAAAAGAAACAACAGTGCAAGATGCTCCCATAATTAATGAAACACAGGCTTCTCTCTCTTGCCTTATTAATACAGCCATCACCTGTTCTTTGCAAACCTTGACACAACACCTCCATTTTTCTTCCACCAACAGCTTGCTGTTAGGTGTGCCATGCCCTGGGGGGACCTCTGAGATGCTGCGGTTGATAGGAAGCCCCCGAGCATGTGTTTCCACAGGTAGATTTTAGCTTTACTATTTTCCCTTCTGTTTTTTTATTTTAAAAACTTTATTTTGAAATAATTTCCAACTTAGAGGGCTGGTTGTAAAAAAAAAAAAAAAAAATCATACACCCCTCCCCCCCCCGAGAACTCCAAAATTTCCAACATTTTTTTTTCCTTTTGTTTTACATTTATTTATGATTTATATCCTACTGGCTGGCCAAAAGGATTAGAAGGCACATTATCAAACATACAGTAAGACCTGAAGAGCACAAATAGAAAGGTCTATGTCTGTTGGCAGGAGAGAAGAACATGTGCTGAACGGCGAGGCCCCCACGACCCCCTGTGCGTGCACGGGGGTCAGTGTTAGTACTGGGCCTCCTGTCAGCCTAGGCACAAAGGGCTCATGTGCCTCTGGAGGGGAGAAGTGGGGTGATTCCTCCCCGTGTGTGAGTGTGAGTTGGGGGGCGAGAGGTGTGCTGCAGCCACGGCTTCCATTCTGCAGGAGGTACTGCTTCTCAGGTCTGACCATAGGAGTAAATGCCCTGCCCTGTGCTGCAGGGTTTCTTAATGCAAGAAGAGGAGAGAGGCCTCTGGATCTAGAATGTTCCAAGCAGCTTGCCACCTGGTCTGCTGAATAACTATGAGCACAGCAGATCATCTGGGTTTGGCCCTGGTGGCTCTGGCCGGCTGTGGGGACGTGGCTGGGTCATGCATGAGAGGACTGGAAGGCTGCTATGGCAGCCCAACCCCAGCCGGACCTTCCCAGCTGGTGGTTGTGGCTGGGTGAAGCTTTGCTTCATAAACCTGTGCTGTTTGGTATCCAAAAGCGTGCTTGTCATGAGAGGGATCTGGGACTTGCCATTGTGACCAAAATTAGTGCCATGTGTCTCTGTCTCTGACAATTTGCATGGCCTTGCCTTAGTCCGCATCTCTTTGAGCCCTGTTTCCTTGTCTATCTGTGGTCTTCTCCAACTCTAAAGCACAAAGATTCCTCAGAAGGTATCTTGGGGGAAGCAAGGAAGGAGCCCCCCCACCCCCCCACCCCCCCGAAGGAGTCAATCCTCAGGTCTTCTAGACTCTTGGAGTCCTTTCTTGGGGAAACGCCTGGGAAGTGTGCTTTCCAGTCTGCTAGGCCTCAGAGGCCCCGTCAAGGAAGAGCTTGGGAAAGAACAAGAAGCAGCACAGCTGTGGGTGGCTCCAAGTATGGCAGACAGGGTGATGTCCTTCGTGAGGAGCTGTTTGACCTTTGACCAGGCCAGGGTGGCGGGTCTCATCCCAGGGCCAAGTGGGTGCCCTGTGGGGCTGTGGGTGTGATTTCACCACAACTCTGCTTTTCTCCTTCACCAGGCAAGTGAGACCCTGGACCTGAGGGCGCATGATGGCAGGTGAGTGTTTCCGGGCCCAGTGGTGCTGGCGGCCACACCTGGGGGCTCAAGGGAAAGGTGTGTCTGTCTTTCAAGCCCTGCCCAGATTTCCCTAGCCTGGGGTGCCCAATTGGCTGCTCAGCTGCTTTCCCTTCCCTGCTCTTTGGCTCTCTTCTTATAGAGACACTGACCTGGCAAGCCCTGGGGCCACTGGGAGGGTGCTTGCTTGCCTGTAGACACCCACCTGCCATCAGCCTGGGCAGAGAGGGGGCTGGTCCACAGGAACACTAGGCAGACACCAGGAGCCAAGGTTGCTCCTCCTTTCATTGTCCCGGGTCTTGGCTCAGGCTCTCAGGGTGCATGGCTTCTCCCTTTGGAATCAGTAGACTACCAGGCAATGGCAGCTTTGCAGGAGGGGGTCTCATGCCCAGTCTGCAAAGGTGCACCGTTTCCAAAGAGATCGTGCTAGCCCCCTTCCCAGAGGAACTCTTGGGTTATGTCCACCCAGTCCCCTGAGCTGCCCCAACCTGGATTTATACCTGCCTGGGATGCCAGGTCACCTGGTGGAGTCTTATGAGACTAACTGGCCTTGGTCCCCAGCATCCAAAGGGAGTCACGTTTTCAAGATAAGGGCTCTGTTTCTCTTCACAAAGCAAGGCAGAAAGTGGTGGGTACTTACACCTTGATGACTAGTCCAAATCCTCCTTCTTTCTTAATCCACTGTTGGTACATCATGCACCCCCACCTCCTTTGGTTCCAGTTTCCTGCCATATAAACACAGGCCTGAACCTTGCTGGGTCCACAGTATGGGGGAGAGTGAATGGTGACTTCGTAGAAAATCGGCCTCAGCACTCAGTCCTTCTCAGGAGGACATGGTTTAATGCTTGGTGCCTCGCGCCTTCCCCTCGCCTGCCTCGTTCCCCTCTGCCATTGTGTCACAGTCCCTGGGCTGAGCCTGGTCTGTAGGAGCCCCTGGGCACTTCCCCATTCCGGACCTCAGTGCGGCTCTCTCCTCAGTGTTTCTGGAGGCCAAGAATGCCCACTCGGTCCTGAAACGGTTTCCTCGTGCCAATGAGTTCCTGGAGGAGCTGCGGCAGGGCACCATCGAGCGCGAGTGCATGGAGGAGATCTGCAGCTACGAGGAGGTCAAGGAGGTGTTTGAGGACAAAGAGCAGACGGCACGTACTCCCCTGGGGGCTAGGCTCGGAATGCAAGGGCAGGCCCTAGAAGCTTCCATTCGACTGCGTCCCGGGGTCCTCCTCCCTGGAGATCTGATAGCTCCGGAAGACAGCTGAGTGCGGAAGGGGTGGGCAGCAGCCACCGGCCTCGCAGAATAGTCATAAGTAACGCTTCTCCTCCTTCCTCAGATGGAGTTCTGGAAGGGGTACCCAAATGCTGTCTACTCAGTGCGAGATCCTGCGCAGAGCTCGGACGCTGTGTACGTGGCAGTGCCCCTTCTGGGGGTGGCGTTGCTGATTGTCATTGCCTTGTTTGTCATCTGGAGGTGCCAGCTGCAGAAGGCCACGCGCCATCACCCCTCTTATGCTCAGAACCGGTACTTAGCTAGTCGTACTGGGCACAGCCTCCCCCGCGTCATGGTGTACCGGGGCACCGTGCACAGCCAGGGGGAGTCCTCTGGGCACCGGGAGGCAGGGAGCACCCCGCAGGTGGTGCTGGGGTCCAATCGGGGTGGCAGAACCACGGTCCGGCTTGAGAGCGCCCTCTACCTCCCTGAGCTTGCTCTCTCCAGACTGTCCAGTGCCACCCCACCCCCCTCTTACGAGGAGGTGACTGCTCCCCAGGAGAGTGGCAGCGAGGAGGCGAGCATCTCTTACAGCGACCCGCCCCCAAAGTACGAGGAGATAGTGGCCGCCAACCCTAGCTCAGATAAATAACCTCCTTTCAGGTGTCTCCTATTTTCTTTGAAACAATTTTGAGACTGTGCCACCACACAAGAGCCTTAGCCTCCTTGTTGCCAAATAATTTCCTAATCATGGTTTTTTGGGAAGTCAGTTGTCAGAGACAGAGTGGGGAGGGTGGGGGGTAGGGACAATGCCTAGTCAAGGCCCCCTGGGAGGAGCCACAGCTCTTTCCGAAGCCCTCCCCTCCCCACCGTCCTGTACCGCTGGCCCCCTACCACCAGGGACTGGCTTCTCTTATGCCAAAGGACATGACCTCATTGGGTGGGGCCTTGAGGCTGGCTGGAGACCTGTGTGTGTCTGGAACCAGAGGCCACAGAGGTTGAAGAGAGAAGCCAGCCCTTCAGCACCCCTTCTCCTCAACAAGGACAGAGATTGAGAAGGAAAACAAGTAATAATAGATACATAAAAGTTAAGCCCAATGAAACACAACAATAGAAACTGTGCCATTTATAGGGGACCAAGGAAAAACGCACAGCTCTGTGACAGTCCCTCGCCCCAGTACACACTCACACACTCTTAACCAGGTTAAAAGGAACATCTAGAACATTCTGGATGGAGGGTGGGGTGAGCGGGGGGTGAAGGAGCAGGCATCACATGGTAGAGCCACCTTCTCTGGTGGAGGGCTCTGGGGCTCAGGCTGGGCTCAGACTAGTGGGTGGTGGTCTTAGCACACCTGGTCCTAGGGTCTGACCCCACAACTGACAGGACACACTGTTAGCTATCTGGTGAGGCTTAAGGGTACAATCTGGGGCAGACAGGTGAGGTTTTCTCTTGGTGAGGTTAACTGGCCCATAAGTCAATTAAAACCCACAGGTTTTGGCCTCAGCACTATACTCTCTGGCTTTGAACTTTCCATGCATTGATGTGTTGAACTTAAACTTCAGATTGCTGATTTCTTGGTAATGATGGTGCCATCTGGGGAGAAGACCCTAAACTGTCCCTTTTTTCTGACTTCTTTGTGGGGGAGGTAGGGGAAGCCCATGGCCCATCCAGGCTTTGTGCTGCTCTTGCCAGGTGCTGGACTGTTTCCAGTAACCCCTCTCTATGTCCTAGGAGCTGTCAATCTCTCCATTTCAGGGAGGCCTGGGAGAGCAGTGCAGCAGAGGTGACTTGCCCTTTTAACTGTCAGTGACACAGTGACACTGTCGACATCACCTCCCCTGTCCCCCATTGCCACCCTGCTGGCCTCAACGCCAAACCATTTTTCCTCTGTGGTGCTTTAAAAAAAATGTAGCAAATTCTTGTGGGGCCCAAAAAAATGCAGAACCCAGGCCTGTTGGCCACTAAAACAGTTTAAAGCACATTGAGTGTAGAAGCTTCTTTCTGTCGAAAGAGCTTTCTGAGGCTGGCATTGGGGCTCGTTCTTGGAATGCAGCCCGGTCTCAAGGCCACCACTGGCTTCAGGAAGCCCCTCCACTCCTGGGGACCGTCTTCTCCCTTCTTTCCCCTACCTCACAGGCCCATTGGAGGCTGACTGAGCTAATGCCTGCGAAGTACCAAGGAGCCAGGGAGGTTGGCCTTTAAAGGACGATTCTTTTAGAAAGGTGTAGGTTATAGGGGATGTCTTCACTGAGGCCCTCATAGGCCTCTGAGGGGGGTTGGGGGCCCCAAGTGGACAACGTTGAGTCTCAACCTAGGGCGTTAATCTGCTGCTGATTGACCCAGAGGTCCTGACTAGGTGGCAGTCCACCTCCCCTTCCTTCTGGGAGCATGTGAGAAGACAGCGCTGCGTGTCTCCTCTCCAGTTAGCTGAGCGCCAGGCGTGGGCCTTACTGGCCAAGGAAAGCCCGCTGCCTTTGGCATCTGCAGAACACTTGGGGCTGGGTGGAAATAGGAGAGAGCAGGTCCCATCTTGGAGGTCCCATCACAGTCCCTGGGGCAGCTGGGGCCTTGTGGTCTCCAGCTCAGGTTGCTGACAGCTGTTCTTCTTAGTGGAATTGATGCCGCAGGTTTTGGAACATTGGGAGAAATTGCAATGGGTAGAAAAAGACTGTACTCCTTGTGGTGCACAATTGTGTTGTAAGAATGCCCTGTACATATCTTTTAACTCTGTCTTTGTATGGACGTTGATTTGATACAATGTTAATGCTTAAGTACCCACAGTTCTGCTCTTTGGGGGCTTTTGTGTTGTATGTGTGTATAGCCGTGTGCACGTCTGCACGTTGCCTTTTTTTCACATGCTTCTCTGAAACAGTAGCTGGTGAAAGGCTACATTTGTGCCAGGAGAGATCTGGCCTGAAGGGAGGACCCTGGGCAAGGAAAGCCGAGATTCCCTGTGGGAGCCCCCCAAGTCGCCGCCTCCTGTCCCCCTGGCGACAGCCCCACGTTCCCCCATCCCTGCGGACAGCAGCAGCTGAAGGAAATCTGGGATTTCCTTTCCTTTTCTTTTGGTCAAAAGATGTGTGAACATTGAGTGGGGGAATGTTGAGGCTAGTTATTTAGATATTTTTCTTTTTTTTCAAAAAAAAGAATAGGCTTTAAAACATTCCTTGAAATAAATATAACTGTCACTCATTTTAAAGCAAAAACTTGTTAAGACTTTTTCAAACAAGAATCGTGATCATGTTCCTTGCCCTCTCCACATCACCTCGGTTTCCAAAATGAAAAGCACAGGTGCCCCATAAGGGCTCTTCTGCCATTCACTTGAATTCCTTAGGGTACTTCAGAAAACAAAAAACAGGAGTCCGCCTGGTTTGTTGGACACTCACGCTCAAGGTCGCAATGGGAAGCTCAGCTGCAAAGCCATGGGACTAGGCTGCTTTCATGCTTGAGGAGTTACCGAAGCTCCGTTTCAGCCTCGAGCCGGTTAAGGAACAAATACATCCTCCCCACTGGCCTCGGCTAATACTGATCAGTATAATTAGCTAATTGCAAAGTACTGTAATCAGACTGCCTGCAACTACAGTCAAACCACGTGAATTTGAAGCCCTCTCATTCGGAACTCAGAGTAAATCACCACGTGAGATGATTCACAGTGTCTGCCATTCTTGCTGAGTGAAAATATTTAAAATATTTTCCACTTTTGTAAATGTTCAGGGTCTTATGTGTAAGACGAATCCAGTTTAAAATGAGTACCTTTTTCGGATAAAAGGCTCAGAATATTAGAGATCTCTTCACGGTGCCTTCAGCTTTGGGGTTTGGCAATCTCGTATTGCAACCTTTCCCTCTTCTCTTTCATTACCCCGACACATCACACACTTCATGAAATAAAGTAATACAACTGTGTATCTTCCTAAATATTCTGTAAAGCTGACATTTCACAATCAGACTGACCTCTCTCATCCCTCGCCCTCAAAGACTTGGAGGTAGAGAGGCATTCTTTCCCAGGCCTGTGGGTGGTGAGCCTCTCTCTAGCAAGAATTTCCCTGACAAAGATCGCAAACAGCACATCCCCTTGGGCTCAGTGCCTCAACAGTTGTTTCCCTGCACTGATATCTGACAGTCAAACAGTGCCTGCCCTTCTCCCACCCGCCCCCGAGCCCAAGCGTTAGCGCAGATATTCAGGACCAGGGCAAATCCGCAGCTGCTTTGCCTCCAGATCTCTCTCCTGTTGCAGATGCCACTTTCCCAGGCCCGAACACACCTGCTACTTCACTCTTGTTACTATGAACTTGTGATGTGGAAACCCTGATGTGTGCCACTGAGCCTATAGAAATGATTACTGTGAAATGGATGAATTTTGTACCACTTGAAACTGTGCTTATCTTCCTGTGTCGGCCCGTTGTTAGGTGGGGATTTCACTAGAGCCTGTTAAATTTTGTCTCTTTCTGTAGAGGAAAATGATTAATAATAATAAAGTGCAAATGGCATTCACTCACTGTCCTGCCCCATCCCTCTGGGATCACTGCATGACTGGTTGGGGGCCAAACTGGTTTCTCAGACAGTAGATAAGGAAACAGCTCAAACCAGTTTGAGGCAGGAAGCAGAGATGTCCTGGGTCCCAAAGTTTGTCCCCACACTGTGTAAGGTGATCTCTCATCCCATCCCCCTGTCACAAATCATGTCAGCAACTTCTGTCACCTGATCTGATCCCTGGTTACTGACAGAAGGGTCCCTTGTTTAGAGTTGGGGGAAGGGAGGGAGGGAGAATTTTTTCTGTGTCATAAGTAGGTGGGACATGACACACAGGTTTTGCCCTGGCTCAGCTTTCTGAACTCTGGGGAGGGTGATGGTACTCCAGCCTCCCTATGGAGGGAGCATAGTCTCAGCCCCAGAAGACTTTCTGCTGTTGGCAGAGCAAGATATAGCCACGGAAAGTCTGTCACAATGACAATATTCCACTCTTTAGCAGGAAAAGCCCCCACAGTGACAAAACAATGGCAATGCCACTTGGGGCCTCCCTAGAGGATTGAATGTGGAGCCTAAATGCTGAGAGTGGCAGCCAGAGGTCTTGAGTTGCACTCTTGTCCCGGGCTGGCTTGTTCAGTGATCCCCACCTTTTGGTGGGGAGTGCCTTACACATGGGGTCAGGTTCTGAACATGGTTTCTGAACTTACACTCGTTTCCCCAGAGCCTGGTGTTCTAGGCAGCAGCTTGGGGTTCCGTGCTAGCACACACAAGGAAGTAAATGCATAAGGGAGGCCATAGGCTTTCAATATCTCCCTTGGGCCACGAGACAAGGACCTGGGCCTTCCTTTCAGGAGAGAGGACCGACCCCCAGTCTCTCCCCAATCGCTGCTAGAACCAAGACAGAACCAGGTGAGAAGGAGTGAGTGCCTTGAGATGGGGCTTAGGAAGATGGAGGCCCTCTTCTCACTCTTTTCCTAGCCCCCTCATCCTGTACCATGTCCCCCCTACCCCATAGCAGCTGGCCTGAGACCACAGGGTGTGGGAGGATTGACAGGCAGTGGGGAGGATCCATGAGCTGTGCTTGTAAATGGTCATAGCCAGCATTTATTGAGCACTTAGTGTATGCTTTCCCTGTACATGTACTAGCCGAGTCAATCTGTGATGGAAGGGTTATCAATATTAGCTCTATTTTATGGATGAGGGAAGCAGGACAAGAGAGGGCATGTTGGGGTCTGGGTCTCACGGGGTGGATGTGAATCCAGGTGTGCCTCTCGTCCTTGGGAGAAGGGCCACTGGCTTTGGTGCTGACTGTCAATGCCTTGGGTATGCCCCCCTACCCCTGCCTGACTGAACTCCATGACGGCAGGGCCTCAGCACAGCACCTGGCTCTTGGGAAGTGTTCAGTGAAAGCAATGCACCCACTTATGATGTTCTCCCCACAGAGCTGGACCTGGGCTCACTCATGGCATGGGAATCTTTGTAGGACCTCCCCCCACCCCTGAGCACATAAAATACCCTCCGGAAAAGCTTGAGGGGTGGAGGCCCTGGCTCCTCCAAGAAGCTGGCAGACCAAATGTCTGCACCTCCTCAGGTTGTGTGTGTGTGTATGCGTGTGTGTATTTTGTAATAGACAAAATATGTTGTTTTCAGGAATCACAAGACTGGAAGCTCTAGTAACAGTGACTTTTAACAGTCCTTCTGAAGAACTCCAGCTGAGTGATATATTCAGTTCCCTTGGGCTCTACATGCTATAAAAATAGGGACTGTGTAACATTTACTATCAGGATGGTTGCACTGAGTCATAGGAGCCCAGTGGGTGGGCTGGCCAGTCCTGGCACCCCTGGGTCCTTGTCCTGACAAATCCTGTAGGGGGTTGTGGTGACAGAGCACAGAGTTTCACAAGCCATGAGGCTCCCTGCCTCAAACCAGGTCCTACCTGCTTGGAGCTGTGGGTGTGGAGTGAAGAGGGGGTCAAAACAGAGAGTGATGAGTCCAGGGGGCTACAGGCAGAGTCCACCAGAGAAAGCCTTCCTGAGGGAGCCATGGCCAACCCAAAACCTGAAGGATGAGCAGATGCCTGCCAGGCAAAGAGCATGGAAGATAATCAAAGCAGGCAGAAGATCAGCATGTGCACAGGCCTGGAATCCAGAAAGAGCATTGTGGGCTTAAAACCAAAGAAGCGCTGGACCAGCCGAGTAGAGCATGGGAGGAAAGCCTTGTGCAAGGTGAGATTGGAGAAGGAGGGAGAAGCCAGGTCTTGCTCAGAACTGTGGTTTTACCCTAGTGATAGTGGTAAGTGGTTGTGTATTGAAATTATATAAACGATGGCTAAACACATTGGCCACTATTAAAATGTAAATGAATTGAGAAAAATACATTGGTGTGACAAGTGATAACCAGGCATTCGTGTGAGGGTATGGACTGGCTTGATGCCTACCAGCAGGTCATTTCCTTGATAAGAATATTGACAACCAGACCTCTGAGGCATAAAAACCCACTGCTGAAACCACCCTGATGAGCACCCGGTCAAGACAGAATGACACTGGCCAGCTCTGACTCCTGGCTCCAATGCCCATGCAATGCTGTGAGGTTCCTGCCAATGGCTTTGGATCCTCCACTGATGGCCAGTCAGACAAACTCCTGAAACCATACCCACCTGCCTTTGGTTGGCCCTCAGGATAAATGGACTTTAGAGACTCTGGTATTCTCCACCTTTATATGTGTTTTGTGCCCTTGACTGTGTTATTCCATATTGGTTGTGTTGGCAGCTTGCGGTTAAGCAAACAAATAAGTTGCATTGATCATTTAAACTACTGTCATGCTGAATCTGCTCTCAATTTGCCATCATTTCTCAGGCCATTTTCTGACAGTTTTCTGACTTACATGACAGGATGCCACTGAGGGGCATTTTAAGGAACAAGAGGACATGGGTCCTGTTATGTTTAAAACAACCATTTTGCCTGCTCTGTGGAGCACCACAGGAGGTCAAGTGGAATAGGAGAGATCAATGAAGAGATTGTGGCAGTCATCCAGGCAAGAGATGTTGGTAGGACTGGCTAGGGGTGACAGAGGAGACAGAAAGAAGTAGATTGTTGAGAGTGTTTTTGCTGAAAGTTTGGTAGGCATCAGGATCACCTGATTGTTTACCTTACCAGAGAGACTGAGGCCTTAGGTCCAAGGTGAGGCCAAGGATCTGCCTTGCCAGCAAATTACCCAAGGAATCCTGCTGCAGGGCATCCTTGGACCACACTGGAAGAAATACTGAGTTCTACTTTTAAGAGGCAGAACCATGAGTGGTAATTGATTGATCTGGGATGGGGTGAGGTTTGGGGACTCTGAGAGCCAGGCAGGTTGTGGGGGTATCCACTGGGAGATAAGGAGGTACAGGGAAGCAAAAGACCAATTTTAGCTTTGGGACAGGTTGAGTGTGGTTGTAATAAAATTTAAAATGACTGGTCTTTGTCTCCAGGTCCTGGGGAAGCAACCTCTGACCCTTTGGCATTTCCCGGGGAAAGCAGTGTCTTGGCTTCTTCCTGGGGGGCCCAGGACCACACCTGGCGGTTGATATGCTGATGAGATGACAGGGACCGGCCAAGCACACCTGCGGCCCCAGCAGAAGGGCCAAGCGCACCTGCGGCCCCAGCAGAGGGGCCAAGCGGGGGGTGAGGGGCTGGGGCTTCCCGCCGGGTCCCATCAGCTGCAGGCTGAGCCCAAGCATGTGGACGTGGACCCCATCACTCCCGCCTGGTCCTGGGACCCCGGGGACGCTCGGGACCCTCGAAGCCGTGGTTGAGAAGGCACATCGCTGTGCCGGGAGGGCGACGCGCGCTGCCTCCACGTGCAGAGGACCCGGGAGCTGGCGTTCAAGACCCTCCTGGCCCTCGCCCTGGGCGACTCTTCTTTTGGCTGCTCCTTCGTAGTCTTCTGCGGTCCTAAAACTGTAATCCTAAGAAGAGTGCTTTCAGGGAGTTCTGGGAGTCGTTCTAGTGAATTATGGAACCCGAGGAGGTGGTGGGAACCCCCGAGTTCGTAGCCAGTTGGTCAGAAGTGCAGGAGGCCTGGGACCCCGAACTGGGACTGGTGTCTGCAGGGCAAGCTAGTAGAGGATGGCCCTGAACCTGAACCTGTGGGGGCTGGACTGACTCCCCGGGGGGGTGGGGGGTTAGAAGCAGAATTGAATTGACAGAGCCACTGCAGCCTTTGCAGGAGCTGTCAAGGTTGTTGATAGTCTTTATAGCAGCACGGAGTGTGTTTAAGTGGAGTTGTCTGCTGGAAGTGAGAAACCAGGTTGTGAAAATGAGGAGAGAGGACTAGGCTGGAGCTAGGACATCTCAGAGTCTTTTGAGTTACTGTAAAGATGGAAAGTGAAGTCTTCGCGGTGGATCTGATTGCCCAAGGAGGGCAGGAGGAAAACCCTGGAATGTAGAGTCTTAGAAACCAAGAAGCAGAGAATGGATGACGATGTCAAATGCTAAATGAGGGCCAAAGTGGATTGACTGACTCAAGTAACCATCCGGTCATTGGTGGCCTTGGCAAGGGGCAGTTTCAGTTGAGTGGTGGTTGAGGAAATCAGCCTAGAATGAGTGGAGGAATGCTCGGGAGGCGAGAACGTGGAGATGGTGTGCAAGCTTCTTGAAAGTGCATGGCAGCATTTTCAAGAAGCTTACCGGGAAGGGGAGTTGAGAAAGGACAGTAGCATGAGAGAGATAAGATTCAGGGGAGAGAGAGGGGACCGAAGTAGACAAAGTCTTTGCCCTCTTGGACCTGACATCCCAGTGCGGTGAACAATGTGAAGATGGTGGCATGCTGAAGAGAACAGCCTAGGGCGTAGGGGAGAGGCTGGAGCTGAGCCAGGAGCATAGCGGGACCCAACCTGGCCAGGAACTCTGACAGCTCCTCCTTGGAAAGCAGGAGGCTGACCTGTTGATTAGGTGGGAATCTCTGCTTTTCCTAAGCTTTTGAGCAGCTAAATCTGTATCCAGAATCAAGTGCTTTACATTCAGTGACTCCTCACTCCCCTTTCCCAGGCAGGATCACTGAGGCACAGAGAGGTCCAGGATCACACAACCCATAAGTGGGGAGCCAGGACCCAAACCCCAAGAAGGGAGCAGTGGGACTCCAGAGCCTGGATTTCTATCCTTCCACCCTCCCTGGTGTGCACTGTTTGTCGGCAGGATGTAGAGCTACAACTTATTTGCTGGCTTCTGTCTTCCAAGAGTGAAGGGCAGGTCTGGGTGGGATGGAAGTTAGAGGGTGCTTTCTGGAAGTCTTTTGAGCCAGTTCCTCCCTGTGACCTGCTCTTAGACTAGCAAGGACCCTGGCTTGCCTGTCAGAAGACCTTGGCTTGCATTCAAGCTTCCACCAAACTGCTATGTGAACTGGGTCAGGTGAAGTGGGGGAGTGGCTTCATTGAACGCTGGGCAGTGTCTGCTTCCTAGGTGGGAGCCACCAGCCTCTCACCTCAACAATGTGTAGCTTCTTAGGGCTGTGTTTCTCACCTCAGGAACTCTTTTCTCCTCACATCCAACCTCTTCCTCTAGCTCTGAGGGGAAGCTGCTGCTTGCACTTCTGAGCCAGTCCAACGACTGCAACTTTGCACCACTCTTTCCACCTCATTACTGTTGGCCATTTTCCTTTGGCCTCTGATTTTCCTGATTCTTACGTGTGTATGCCTTCTCAGTCACTGAGCAGTCTGGAGTGACCCCTTGGGCATTAGCCAACCACAGTCCCCCTAAAGTCTTTGTGGCATCCTCCTTTCTGTTGCCCAGGCAACCCGTCAGGGTGAACCTTTGGGTGCTTAAATGAAGGGAGGTGGAGGTGCAGCAGGAAGGCCTATGGCACTGAGCAGGGAGGACTGGACTGCTGGGGAGCCCCTTAGCCTCTCAGCAACCCCCATCCCGCAGTCAGGCTCAGTAATCAGGGCTGCAACTCTTCTGTGAAAGGTCAGGGGCTGTGCCTGGCATTTCCACCCAATGGAGGGAAGACTTTTCTACCAATCGGAAGTAGCAAGCTGCCCCTGGAGGTGTGCATTCAGAAGATGCAGGTGCTGGGACATGCGTTAGATGAGATCACCCTTTAGGTCCCTTTGAGATTGACAAAGGGCCAGTGGTGTAGAGTTAAGGGCCTGGCTGTCACACAAACAATCTCCTGCTACTGTCCCTGTAGAGCCATGGCCTTCCCTCCTGACTGCTTGTTTCTTCTTCCCTGCCCGCTAGGACACAGGGATCTTGAACCTCTCCTCAGCACTTGGCACACAGCACAGCTGTCTGAATTCAAGAATGAGAGGTGCTCCTTGTGCTCTCCTGCTGGTGGTCCTGTCCCCATAAGGGAGTGTGTCCCAAAAGCTGTCCCTGCAGAGTGACCCTGTGTCTGTCCATTGGTCCTGCCTGTCTCTTTAAGGCGAAGAGGGACAGGTACAAAGCTCCGCTTGTCCCCTTTCCCCTTTCCCCTCCAATGTGGGGAGGGTCTTTGGCCTCCAGGGATGACCTCAGTACCAGCTGCTTCCAGGAGAGGAAGGGAAATTGTTTACAGGTCCTTGAGTTTCATTAACACATGGAGAGGAAGACCCTGGGAAGCTCCAGATTTACAGGCAAAGTCAGGCTCGCTGGCTTGGGCATGGGACTGCAGCTGCCAGACACTGGGCTTGGAGCTGGGCTTGAGGGCAGGGCCTTAGAGATCATTACCTCCTGTAGCTTTGGGACTTTTTTTCAAGACATTTGGCTGGAGTGATGTCTGACATGGGACCCCAGGGTAGGGAGGTGATGAAGGCAGAACTGCTCTAGAGAAAGAGTGACAGGTCTGTCTGGAAGCCCAGGCAGCCCCCAATGCACCTCCTTGAAACTGTGAAACACAGTGTGAAACTCAACCTGGGTTTTAGCCCAGTGCTCTGTGGGAAGAAGGGAAACTGAGGCTCAAAGTGGGGAAAGCAGCATGCCAAAGATCCCCCAGTGGTGGGGCTAGGAGTGGCCCCCAGGTGTACTGCTGCTTGCAAGGGAGATGGGGAGAGGATGGCATCCAAGGCTTCCAGACCCCAAGCTGGTCGGGAATCTAAGCAGAGGGCATGGTGAGGTGAAGAGCGGGAGGAGGTCATCGTTAGGGACATGTAGCCAGGCAGCCCGGGGGCAGGTAGACAGGGAGGTGTGCAGGCAGAGAGATAGACACAAAGACAGGCAGACAGTCAGGCAGGCAGGCAGCAGCCTGAGGAGAACACCTGCTCTGTGGAGGCGCTGAATGCCCTCTAGGTTTCAGCAAAAACTTGGATGCAATTAACTGGGCTTGTCTGGTCCCCAGTGGCGGCTCTGTGCTCATGATCACCTTTAGGGGAAAAGATGATATGCTTTTTTTGGAGAAGCTTAGCTTGAAGAGAGGGAGAGCGCCCGTCCGCGCCCCTTTTTGTTAATGAAACACCTCTTAGTTTAATAAAGATCCAAGCCCTCCAGCCAAGAGTTCACAGGAAAGGAGCACAGAAGGTCGATAAACATAAGAGGCATCGCCCAGGTCTATTCATTATCAAAGCAATGTAAATTAAAGCAACAATGAGATAGCTATCATTTTTCACCCATCGTAACAATGCCTTTTAGAAAGTTTCATAATATCCCCCATTGAGAAGGCTGTGAAGAAGCAAGCACTTCCCCTTAATGGGGTCCCACTATGTGCAGCCTCTACAGAGGGATCTTGACAATATCAGCCAAAATCATAAACGCACATACCCTAGAACCCCGCAATTCCACTTCTAGGTACCTGCTCTACAAACACATTTGCATGTGTTTATAAAAGCAAAGGGGTCTCTGAGCAAGACAATGAACAGTGACGCAGCTGTGCAGCAGGATAGTGCGCTGCCTTTAAAAGAAGTGAGGTACAGGCACACCTCGTTTTCTTGCATTTCTCTTTATTGCAGTTGGCAGATACTGCGCTGGTTACAAACCGAAGGTTTGTGGCCACCCTGCATTGAGCAAGTCTATTGGTGCTATTTTTCCAGCAGCATGTGCTCAATTTGTGACTCTGTGTCACATTTTGGTCATTCTTGTAATGTTTCAAAGTTTTTCATTATTCTTATATATGTTATGGTGATCTGTGATCAGTGATCTTTGATGTTACTCTTGTAATTGTTTTGGGGTGCCATAAATTACACCCATAAAAGGCAGCGAACTTAATCAATAAATGTGTGTGTTCCAACTGCTCCACTGACCAGCCGTTTTCCTCTCTTTCTCTCTCTCTCCTAGGACTTCCTTATTCCCAGAGATGCAACAATATTGAAACTAGGCCAATAAATAACCCTACCATGCCCTCTAAGTTTTCAAGTGAAAGGAAGAGTTACACGTCTTTCACTTAAAAAAAAAAAAAAAAACTAGAAATGATTAAGCTTGGGCAGGAAGGCATGTGAAAAGACAAGACAGGCTAAAAGCTAGGCCTCTTGTGCCAAACAGTTAGCCAAGTTGTGAATACAAAGGAAAAGTTCTTGAAGGAAATAAAAAGTGCCACTCTGGTGAATGCAGAAATGATAAGTGAAACAGCCTTATTGCTGATATGGAGAAAGTTTTAGTGGACTGGATAGAAGCTCAAACCAGCCACAACATTCCCTCAAGCCAAAGTCTAATCCAGAGCAAGACCATAATTCTCTTCAATTCTACGAAGGCCGAGAGAGGTGAGGATGCTGAAGAAGAAAAGTGTGAAGCTAACAGACTTGATTGATGAGTTTAAGGAAAGATGCCATCTTCATAACCTAAAAGTGCAAGGTGAAGGAGCAAGTGCTGATGTAGAAGTTGCAGCAAGTTACCTGGAAGATCTAGCTAAGAGAGTTGATGAAGGTGGCTACACAAAACAACAGATTTTCAGTGTAGATGAAACAGCCTGATATTGAAAGAAGATGCCATCCAGGACTTTCATGGTTAGAATGGAGAAGGCAATGCCTGGCTTCAAAGGACGGTCTGATTCTTGTTAGGGGCTAATGTAATGGTGACTTGAAGTTGAAGCCAATGCTCATTTCCCATTCTGGAAATCCTAGGGCCCATAAGAATGATGCTACATCCACTCTGTGTTCTATAAATGGAACACAAAGCCTGGATGACAGCACATCTGTCTACACTATGGTTGACTATTTTAAGCCCACCGTGGAGACTTACTGCTCATCGACAATGCACCCGGTTACCCAAGAGCTCTGATGGAGATGTACAACGACATGAATGCTGTTTTCATGCCTAGTGACAGAACATCCATTCTGCAGCTCATGGATCAAGGAGTCATTTCAACTTCCACACCTTATTATTTAAGAAGTACATTTTGTAAGGTTATAGCTGCCAAAGATAGTGATTTCTTTCATGGATCTGGCAAAGTATATTGAAAACCTTCTAAAAGGGATTCACCATTTTAGATGTGATTAAGAACATTCATGATTCATGGAAGGAGGTCAAAATATCAACATTAACAGGAGTTTGAAGAAGTTGATTCCAGCCCTTATGGATGGCTTTGACAGGTTCAAGACTTCACTGGAGGAAGTAACTGCAGACATGATACAAACATCAAGAGAACTAGAATTAGAAGTGGAGCCTGAAGATGTGACTAAATTGTGGCAATCTCATGCTAAAACGTTAATGGTCGAGGGGGTGCTTGTGTGGATGAGCAAAGAAAGTGGTTTCTTGAGATGGAATCCACTCCTGGGAAAGATGCTGTGAACATTATTGAAATGACAACAAAGGACTTAGAATATCACAAAAACTTAGCTGAGAAAGTAGCAGCAGGGTTTGAGAAGATTGACTCCAATTTTGAAAGAAGTTCTACTGTGGGTAAAATGCTGTCAAACAGCATAGCATGCTATAGAGAAATCGTTCATGAAAGAAAAAGTCCACCGATGCAGCAAACTTTGTTGTTGTTTTGTTTTAAGTAATTTCTACAAAAGCCACCCCATCCTTCAGGAACCACCACCCTGAAGAGTCAGCAGCCATTGAAATCGAGGCAAGACCCTCCAGCAGCAAAAAAGATGATCACTTTCTGAAGGCTCAGATGATGGTTAGCATATTTTTAGCAATAAAGTATTTTTAATGAAGGTATGTGCATTGTTTTTTATAGACACAATGCTATTGCACACTCAGCAGACTCCAGTATAGTAGAAACATAACTTTTATATACACTGGGAAATCAAAAAATTCATGTGATTTTGCTTTATTGTGGTGGTCTGGAACTGAACCCGTAATAACTCTGAGGCATGCCTGTACATCTGTTCAGACATGGGGAGAGCTCCAAGGCACCAGGCACTTGTGCACCTCTTTTGGAACCTTCCGTTTGAGGTCTTCTGTCTCTTTGTGCCCCACCACTCGCTTGGGGCCTCCTGGTTAACCCACCAGACAGTGGAGGCATTTCAGAATGTTTTGAATGAAAGTTTAGGGCAACTTCAGAGGTTGTGATGTTAGAGGGAAAAGGTTGGCATGCCTGAGAGATGTGCCAGTTCAGAGAGGGACAAGTTCAAAGGCACACAGCAAATTCTGTCTCTGCCTCCCATCTATCCTTGATGGTCGATCTAAGTGAGGCAGGCCTGCAGAGGTGGTGAGGTGCCCAGGGTTGGGCAGGGAATCTCCTCAACTCCTTGCTTGGAAAGGAAAGGCCTGCGACCCCAGGGAGACAGCCAGATACCGGCTCCTTGAGTAGTGTGCTTTGTGGAGTGGTTTGGAGGGGCTGATAAACTTACTGTGGAACTAATGCCTCCAACCGACCTCTTTTTTACTTCCACTGTCCCCGGAGCCTCCAAGAGAGCCAGGCTGAGGCCGGGGAAGGTGTCAGAAGGAAACCTCTGATGCCCAGTGGGCCAGGGGGGATTCCCAGGGGCTGAATTCAGGCCAGAGAGCAGAAAGATCATGTGACTCGAAGGTAGTCACTACCTCTGAGGTCGTCTACTTCATTTTGGTAAAATAAGGAGGATTTTAATAGTGTGAGAATAACTTCCATGAGCCAGGCTATGTCTTCAGTCATTCCCTGTTTTTTGGATGATGACAACTGAGGCCCAGAGAGGTGAAATGCCTGCTCAAGGTCACACAGCTGGGGGAGTGGTGACATGCCTGCACTGCTGCTGCCCACCCCTCTCCTTGCTTGCCCTCCAGTCTGTTGCAGACAAGGGCAAGGGCAGGGTTGCCAGATAAAACACAGGGTGCCGGTTAAATTTGGGATATGCCTACACTAAAATATCATTTGTTTTTCATCTGAAAATCAACTTGAACTTATCCTGTATTTCCGTTTGCTAATTCTGGCAACCTCAGGCAAGGGGTAAGTTGTCATGGAGTGAGGCCAACTTCCTGAGGACCTTGGTGAGACAGAAAAGGTGTGTGTGTCTTTGGGGGAAGCTATGGCTGAGGCTGGCCACCAGGGAGCTTTTAACTCTGAGCAAATGTGGCAGAAAAGCCAGACACTCCCTGCCACCTCCTCTGGGAGAGGCCAAAGAACGGACATATGCCTCCTTGCTACCCCTGGCCCATGATGATGCCTTTGGCCACCTGGGGATCAAGCTGTTGCTGCCAGGTGGGGTGGATGAGCAGGCACACAAGGAGTGTGGGTCAAAGTCTCTGCCCTGCTCTGGCCACTGCCTACATGGAAGACCTGGCTGAGCAGTCGTCTCTCTCCACATTTGGCATCCTTGCCTGTTCGGCAGTCACCCAAAAGGCCATTCCTGCTTCAGCCCTCTGTGAGTCTAAATTTGGCACTCTGAAGAGGAGAGCTGAGCCAGCCTGGCCTCACCTAGCTCAGACCCTGGCACTGACAGTTCTTGTCCCAGCCAGTTGCTCCCATCTGGGCCAGTCTGGTTGCAAGTTTCCTCGGGGCCTTTGGCTTCAAGCAATGGGTGCCTGTGCCACCAGGGAGCAGTACCTCTGCATGGACCTGGGCCTAGACCCCGCTGTGCCCAAGAAGCCCACTTGGCAGCCAGAGGGATCTGGGGACAGTAACTCAAGGCCTTGCAGCAAGCCAGCACCTGCACTGCCCAGCTTCTTTTGACTTGGAGCACCACTTGCAAGCCGGCCACCCTGTAGCTCCATTGTCCAATGGGAAAACTGAGGCCCAAAGAAGGGAAAGACTAGCCCCAAGTTAAATCTTGAATTGAGGTTGTAGTGTGGATAGGCAGGGCCTAGGGTAGCCAGATAAACAAATATTCTTTTAGTGTAAGTAGGTCCCAAATATTCCATGGGGCATACTGCTACTGAAAATTTATTTATCTGAAATTCAAATTTAACTTGGCATCCTGGATTTTTCTTTGTGAATTCTGGCAACCCTGGCAGGGCAGAAACCCATGGCTTCTGTCTCCCAGGCTCCCGAGTCCCCCAGAGCCTGCTCGGTAACTCTCAGCAGCCTCAGCTGGACTCTGGGGTGACAGGGAAGGTGGCCCTCTGGGAAGCTCAGATTTCACGGCAGCTGCTGGGCTGGAGCTGAGAAAGGCTCCTGGTGGGCCCCAAGAATGCAGGCAGGGTCTGTGTCAGCTCAGCTCTGCAAGAGCTGGGTCCCAGGGCTAGACAGGATGTGCAAGGGACAAGGGCAGCAGCCCCAGAGCATGTAATGCTCTCTAAGTGAGGCCTGGCCTCTCCCTTTTCCATCTCTCCCTCCCTCCTTCCCCTCCTCTTCTGGCCACCTGGCACCATCTGTGCTTGGTTCTTTTCACGAACAGCCTCCCCTTCCCCCAGGGGTACTGTGGCTGTTTCCTAGAGGGGTCCCAGGAACTTGCTGGAAGGAAGTTTTCTCCTGGTTCCTGCCCAGCCTGACCCAGAAGAATGGCCACCTGTCCTGCCTGAGAACTCAGGGCTCTGGGAGGCAAGATGTGCTCTGCCAAGGATGCCTTTGGGTGGGGACAGCCTGGACTGCCAGCTAGAACCTGCTCTGCAGAAGCCACGACAGGCTTGGGGCCTAACCCTGCTCTGGCCTCTCACTGTCTATGGGGCCCTGCCACAGTTCCTGCCTCTCCCTAGGAATGATGGAAGGTGGACCCCACCTTCCCCAAGATGGGGCCAGATCAGGTGACCCCTGAGCCAGGGCAGTTCTCACAGGCAAAGGTTCTGGGCTTTATCTCTCCTCCTAAGTTGCTTACAGAGTAGCAGGGGAGAAGGCTGCAAACCCAGCCAACAAGATATAGCAGGAACAGAAGGTGCTGGGCCCAAGGCCTGAGTGGGGAGAGGGAGTCTCCTGGCTCCACCTCCATGATTGCTTCGGCATATTTTCCTGGAGCGCCTACCCTTCAAGGAGTGGCTTTTGAAGTGCCTCCTCTGTGACCTGCACCCCATGCAGGCCTGGATATAGCCTGCAAGTGAACAATTGGCTGTGATGGCAGGAGGGCCCCCTAGCATCAAGGAGGAGATGGGGTTGTCCATGGCCAAAGAGCTGAAGCCTGGAGGCCAAGGGCAAAGTCAAGAGCACCTGATGATAGCAGGTGAGGATCCCCTGAAATGCCCCTACCCTTGGTGGGTGGCATGGTCAGCCATGTGGGCACGTATCTGCCCCTGTGCAGATGTGTTAGAGGAGGTGTATGCGTGCGTGTCTGTGTGTCTGTGTGGGCACATGTGTGCCTGTGCCTTGGTGCACGTATCTGTGCACGTGGGGACAGGCTGGCAGGGGACCTGGGGGGAAAGGGCTTGACATGCAAGCATCTGCAGCTTTCATATTGTCTCAGTGCTCCAGCTCAATCAGCCCGATTTTTTCTGCCAACCCTCCCCCATGCCTTCCCCTTGCCTTTTAGCTTAAATTCCAAACTCTCTACCATGATCTCCACGGCCCTATCAGGGCTGCCCCCTCAAACTTCTTCATGCGGAGGTAAATACACAGAAAGCGCCATGTATGTAACACACAGTGGGGCCACTCCGCAGGGCATTTCTGTTGTTTTCTTGTAACACCCCAAGCTTGTTCCTTTCTCCCAGCCTTAGTACTGGCTGCTCCCTCTGCCTCCAATGCTCTTGCCCTAGATCTTCCGGGCTGGGCTCTTTATCCCTTTCAGGTCTCCACCTCAATGTTGTCTCCTTCTTTTCTGGAAGTAGCCCCTTCCTTGTGTCATGTTATCCTGCCTTTATTGTTTTGGGGAGTGTGGATCTCTCTGTCTGAATTTGGACTGATTGGTTATTTTGTTTTGCACTTTCACTCTGCCTTATACACATACAGGTGGTCAGTTCCTTGATAGCTGGGGCCTTGTCATTGGGTCATTGCTCTTTCCCCAGTACCTTGTACAGAGGTCGGTCTTCAGCAGATGATTGTTGATGTGTTGAACAGATGAACAAGTGTAGGCCTGGGATTGCCTGGTGGATGGGGGTGAATGGGTGCCGTGGATTACCAAGAAGTTTGTGGGCCTGTCATCTTTATGGTGTTCCTGTGCCTGGAAATGCCTGGTACAACCTCTATTCTTAGGGCCTCTGTTCTCCCTAGAACTGGCAGACCATGGGGCCTGGTCCCTGGCAGCCTCACAGCGGCGACAGAAGTTGGAAACCAAGGCTACTGGCTCTGCTCTGGCCCTACCAGATTGGAATATATCTGCCTCCCGCCCCAAGAAAATGGTACTGTGTGGGATCCTTGGCACTTGATGGCTGGGTTGGAGTTGGGAGTTTTAGCTGAAGGGCTCCAGCCTGACCATGGCAGCGTATAGCAGGGCCATATGTTGACTTGGGGGTCGGCAGAAGCTCTTGTGTGCCAGGCAGGAACCTGAAGGCGGGGGCACCCATGAGGGATTCCGAACTGTCCTTTGGCAGGCAGGGAATTCAACCCTGGGAGTTTAAAATGCCTGAAGCACACATTGCTTAGGGAGTACACATAAATGTTACTTTGTAAAACTCTAGTGTGTGTGTGAAATGACACTTCCTTTGATTAAAAAAAAGAGAGGGGGTAAATTGTCAGTTGCCTATGCTGAGGCAAGTGAGGTTTCTAGGCTTGCTGGCTGCTAGGAAATCCAATCAAATGAGTCTAACCATTCTGTAGCCAATCCGTTAAGCTACATTCGAAGTGGGTGAGGGAATGTTCTAGAAAAAAATGCCAGTTAGACTGTTGCAAAGGATACTGGGAAAAGGCGACCATTTTGGAAAAGGAGGGAGACCAGACTGTTCTAGGGAATCACATGAGTCCCATTGTTCTGTAGCCAATCCTTTAAGCTACATTCAATGTGGGCGACGGAATGTTCTAGAAAAGATGGCGGTTATACTATTGCAAAGGATACTGGGAAAATACAACCATTTTGGAGGAGGAAGGAGACCAGACTATTCTAGGGAATCACGTGAGTACCGTCTTTCATCTGTAGTTAATCCTTTAAACTACGTTCAATATGGGGAGGGAATGTTTTAGAAAAGTATAAGTCCTTATACTGCTGCAAAGATTACTGGGAAAAGACAACCAGGTTGGGGAGGAGGAAGATCTGAGTTTTCTAGGGGATGGGTTACAATAAATGCTGAAATGATCCCATCCTCAATGCAAAGAGAGAAAAAGAGCTCCCAGGTCAGACACTGCCTGGGAATGAATATATGGCAGAAATAGTGAATTGGGTTCCTATGTCCAAAGTCTGGAGCCAAATCAAGTTGTTCCAGCAGGTCAGACTCCAGGAAGCTACCTATGGCCCTGAGACTGAGGAGGATATCACCAGCTGTTAGGACTAGATAAGTGCACTTAAAAAGCAGACATTATGTTGAATTTAAAAATTAAGAATATTAATTAATTAATTAATTTTAAAATTAATTAGTGGAGCTGCTAGTGCTTCTGAGAGAACTACAGCACACAAGAACCAAAAACAAAAAAACAACAACCCCAAAACAGAAATAATATATAAAAAGCACCGAGCCTTAAAAAGCACATTTTTCATCTATGTTATTCCGTATGTTAGCACTTTATTCCTTCTTTCAGCTGAGTAATGTGAACTCTGGTCCATGCTCAGTGGCAAAGCCCCAGGATGTGTATATCCATTGCAGGTGATGAGCCACACTAATGAAAGATGTTTATGCAGGAGGTTATGGGAGGTGGGGGAGGTGGGGCGTGTTGGAATCCCTGTAGTTTCTGTGTAACACTTATGTAATCTAAGTATCTTTTAAAATAGAAAAAATAAAAATTTTTTTAAAAAGCACATTTTTGAAAACAATTAACAGACGGAAGTTTGGGCATTCTGCAGTTCATAGAATTTCCTAATCTCAATCAAATTAATATAAAAGTATGATGTTTTACAATGTATGGAATGAATACCACATAGTTTCTAAAATAAAAAAAGCAACAAGGCAAATAACCGTGAGTGAACAGTTAGGCCTGTCTTATTGTGGGTGATCACAGTAAAAGGTAGCATCAATTTGGAGATGTTGCTTTTAAATTAATTCTTATTATCTTGATATGTTAACAACAAAGCATGTTATCTCAAAACAAACAAAGCCAGCCACTGGCCACACTCATCGATATTTAGCCTGCAAATCTCTCAAAAAAGGTTCTCCCTTCTGATCTGAAGCTGTCGGAAAATCAAGGGGATGGTCTGGAAATTGCTCTAGGAGGCTGTTGATCAAATTCCCCTTGACAGTCCTCAGGTCTCCTTGACACCCACTGTGCTATTTGGGAACTATGTTAAGAAGAAGAAAGTCAAAAAACAAAACAAAACAAAACAAAAACACAAAAAACTGATGACTGTGACCTACTGTTACCAAGTCACACCAATATCTGTGTGCTCCTTATGAGAAAAATAAATTTTGCATTTCTGAAACTTCTTTATCCAGAAATTGTTCTGCCTTGTGGTTTAATGTTGGTACTTAAGAACAGAGAAGGACTGTGAGGCAAATGGAGGAACCAACGTAAACGCCCGCTCCTCCTGCTAAGGCCTAGTTGAGCTGCAGGCCCCACTTCAGCAGGGGAAACAGGTGGGGTCCTGGCCGTTAGACTGGGGCATCCCTAGAAGGTGGAACAAAGAGGGTTTCTTCGGTGGCATTGCCAGCCCAGCTTTCCCATCCGTTTTGTTCAGGTTTCCACCCACCCCACTTGTCCCTGCAGTCGGCACACCTAGCTCCTCCCCCGGGTGCTGCTGGGCAGATTCCGCTCTCCTGGGCTGCAGTCCGCCTGCCTCGGATGCAGGCTGAGGCAGGCTTCCCATGGCTCCTCTGCTCTTTCTGAATTCCAGTGCTGGTGTGATACCTTTCATTCACGGACGGTTCTCCCATGAGCTTCTTTTGGGGGTCTATACCCTTTTGATTTCGTCCCTGCCACTTTAACAGGGTCTTAAGTGTGTTCCGAAAGAGAGGCTTCATAATGTAATGGTTAGGAGCACAATCTCGGGAGCAAATGTCCTGGGTTCCGTTCCTGCTCTGTTACTTTTCAGCTGTGTGACTTGAGCAAGTTACTTAACCTCTCTGCAACTCAGTTTCCCCAACTTTCAGAATAGGGGTAATGGTTATACTTGGCTCCTAGGGGTGTGCTGAGGATTAGATGCATTGAGATTGGTAAGGGCTTAGAACATGGGGTGGCCCCTGGCAGGTAGGGCAGCTTGTGGAATATTCCATCTCCAGCTGGAAATCTCAGTTGTGTTCGTGGCCCAGGTGGGTGTGGCACTGGAAGCCACCATCTGCTCCTCTACCCCACACTGGCTCTTTAAAGGCACAAGATCCTCCTGGCCTGAGCTTGGGAGAGAACTCTAGGCCAGAGACTAGATTCTGGGGAGTCATTAGCAGATAGATAAAACGCTACAGCTGGCTGGCTCACTCAGCGGAGTCTGTGGCTTCCCTGAAGCCAGGTTTCTCACCTCAGCTCCACCTCCTCCCATGTGTGTCCTGGGGAAGTGGAGTCATCTCACCAAGCCTCAATTTTCTTGGCTGTAAAGTTGAGGTATTACATTCTTTCAGTAGGTTGCACAGACTCTCAGCTGTCTGCCTGTGAAAGTTCTGGCAGAGGGCAGGGACTCAGTGGCTGCTCTCCCCTTGCCATAGCCAGATGGTGAGGGGCTGCTGAGGAGCATGAGAGGGTGGGGATGGCAGGCAGCCCACTTGGGGCCCTCCTGGACTCTCCAAGCTGTCTGAAACTGCCAGCCCTTGATCCCAGGGCGTCAGGTACTGCTTAACTCTCCACAGGTGTGCTTTTGGTAATGGGCAAAGCACAGGGCAGCCACTCAGCCAGGTCTGAGTGGCTACTGTGACTAACCTTTCCTTTCCTTAGGGGCCGCAGCTGCAGATGCCCAGAATGTCGAGAGAACCAAGTCAGAGTGATACCCACGAGTATCCTGGGGGCTTCCAAGGCATGCGGTTCCAGTATGATCGGTAAGAGGGACCTCAGGGACACTGTGAGGGGTAAGCTGGGGCTCTTTGGGACCTGGCTGCTTGGGCAGGGGGCCGGACTGGGGCAGAGGGGCTGGCAAGCAGAAAAGAATTTGGAGCAGCTGGCCGATGGGTGGGGTGATGGGGCATGCTGCCTCTTTGCTGCACAGCCTGAGCCTCCAGGCCCACTCCCACTCCTCGGTGCTCGGTGGCTGGACCCGGCTGCACTGGCACCACAGCCCTCAAGCCCCAGGACCTCCTTGCCAAGGAGGCTGACAACTGGAGGCTGACAGGGCCACAGTTCAGAGGAGGCCCTTCTCTTAGCCACAGGCCCTCTCAGCTTTCCTGGGCCCATCTGTGGCTCTGACCTCTTGTCTTTTCTTATGTCCCAGCAACCCGGAGGCAGATGTGGTCGCTGAGATTGGTCTGGAAGAGCTGAATGGACTGGAGATGGAAATCATGAGAAGGCAGGTGAGTGTCTGCCATGCCAGGGCTGGTGAGAGGCCCCTCGGACTCCAGGAGGTGGTGGCTGTCTTGCCTGCAGTGCCTCAGCTTTCCCAGGGATCCACTTTGCGGAGGGAAGGTGGGCCCTTGAGCGCTATGAGGCCACCCCCTTACAATTATTGTGCCCTTCTTCCTCCTCCCAGTGCCCATGACTGGTGTCCTGTCTTGATGCCCAACCTTGAACCCACCTCTTTCCCTGGGAAGCCTGAAGGGAATAGGAGGTGAAAAAAGGAAGAGGAAGAGGGAACAGAGAGAGGGGTGCTCAGAAGTCTGAGATGTTTCCTCTTCATTCAAGCCAAGCCCAAGCCTTCTCAGGCAGAGCCCCCAGTGGGCATGGAGGAGCATCTGTACTGGTGGCTCCCTCTGCTCCAAGTGTCACTCTATCCTGGGACCATTGCCCTGGTCCTTCTGCTGCCCCATACCAGCAGAAGGGGTCAACAGGCCTCCCCAGGCTCCCCCGGCTCAGCTCGGATGGGCTGGCTTACTCTGGAGAACTTGAGTAAACCCCAAGGGAGGGGTCAAGGAGGCCGGGCCTGTGACACAGGCAGGGGGGCTTGGGTCCCGCTGCGTCCCCTTCAGCCCCAAGCCTCTGCCTGCCTCTCATCCAGAGGCACCTTGGCCTCCCCGTCCTAACGCCATCCTTTCTTTCCCTGCTGTGCTATGGGCTTCCCAAGAAGAGCCTTGCTTACCAGCCCCGCCCTGGGTCTCTCTGCAGCTGCGTGTCATCACTGGGCGTCTGCAGGCCCTGGAGGACCAAGGTGCCACCTGGCGCCACAGGGAAGCCCTGTTCTTCACTATGCTGGTGTCGGCCTGCATCGCCAACCTGTGGCTGTGGATGCGGCAGTGAGGCTTCGTCACCCTCACTGCCACTGCCTGAGCCCTCTACCTCCACCTCCCCCCTCCTCTTCTTCTCCTCCCCGCCTCCCTTGCCCATCCTCCTTCCATCCCCCAGCACCTCTAGGCAATGTAAGGACCACTTTCCAGCTCTGGCCAGGCCCCCTGCCTGGGGGCATCACAGTCACCCCATTGGGAGGCCCTAGCTGGCCCGGAGGGTGGTGGGGGTCAGACCTGCAGGTCTGAATGGGCTGAGCTGTCGCCCTCCACAAGGGTACAGGCAGGGCTCAGCACTCAACACCTAGCTGTACCCTCGCCAGAGGCCTGTGGTAAGGCCTGCCTGACCCCTGTGCCTCTGTGATCTCAGCAGCCCTCCTGCTCCACCCTGCCGAGAGCAGGGCATGGCTCTGCTTTCCTGTTCCCTTCCTCTTGGTGCACAGGGCTCTGTGTGGAGAACATGCTCAATTAAAGCTCAGAGATAGCAGCAAACCTCATGCCCTAGGCTTTTGCATCCAGGACTCATTGGGGGCCCTGGGAGCAGCCCCTTGGGGCACAGGCCCTGCTGCAGGGCCTGAGCTGCTGGTCCCCCACCCCCACCACTACAGCCTTCCTGTTAGGCTCATGCCAGAGAGTGCTTTGGGGGAAGCAGTTCTGTGGTTCCCGGAAGGGACCAGAAACCCTTCCATTTGGCTATGAGGAAATTGAGTCCCAGGGAAAGGCAACATGACCGTGAGGTCATCTGGCAAAGCCGGGGCCAGAGCTGGAACTAGGAACACTTCTCTTGAGCCTGGCCTAGGGCTCGGCTTTGCCTGCTTTGGGGCCGAGGCCCTGATCCAGCTGTGGAGGCCACATGAAGGGGCTTTGGACACCCCTCCCCAACCACACACACACACCCTGTGTCCATAGCCCCTGAAACAGCCCAGAATAACTGGCTTCCCACTTGAGGGTCTTTGGTGATTTCGATGAGCTACCCAGGATGATCACCTCAGACCAGGTCGGCAGTGGTACTGAGCCCAAGAGGTAGGGGGTGCCGCTGCTGGGTGCCCTGCCCCAGGGCAGATGTGCTGGGCTGCTGAGGACTTGCCCAAGATCCACTGCACTTTTCCTGAGACTAAGGGATAAATACACATCTCTGAGGGCAGGGACCCAGAACTTTCTCACTGGCTTGAATGGCTAAACGGATCTTCCCCAATCCCCTAAAACTGTTGAGGCTTCCGTATCTATAGATACTAAGTTACTAAGTATGAAATGAACATGACCATATGGGTGTGTGTGTGTGTGTGAGAGAGAGAGAGAGAGACAGAGAGACAGAGAGACAGAGAGAGACAGAGACAGAGACGGGGGGAGAGAGAGAGAGCGAGAGCGAGAGCGAGAGCGAGTGCGTGAGCAGTGAGTCACAAGCTGTGAGGGCCTCCCTCCAGCCCTGTGGGACACATGGTCCCTGGAGCTTGGGTGTTGTTGGGAGCAGAGACAGGGACACTTGGTGCAGATACCTGGGCAATTCCCTCTTCAGTCCCAAAGCAGAGCAGAGGAGGTAATGCAGAGCCAGAGGAAGCGAATCTGTGGAACGGGGAGAGGGCCACGCCCCGGTGCAAGTGCTTCTGGCCAGGAAAGCCAAGAGGGCCCGGGAGAGCTGGAAGCCTCACTGTCCCCTCCAAGTGGGCCCAGAAGCCCCGGGAATCATCTGAGGGCTGGGAGGAAGGGCAGACCAGGGCCCAAGCAACAGAGGTCATGAAGGGAAGCAGGGAGATGGCACCACCAGCCCAAGAGTCCCACTGCCGTTGGTGACATGGCCCCTTAAGGCTGCCCCTTTCTTCTTCAACCAGGCTGCGTAGAGAAGCTCAGAGGAAGAGAAGGCTGTCGTGGGCGGGGCAAGGCCTGCCCTTGGGGACATGGGTGTGTGAGTGTGTGTGCGTGTGTGAGCAGACACAGACACGTTTGCAGGAAAAGTCTGGTTGAAAATATGTTGTGAAACAAAGGTTCACCCTTGGGAGCAATTTAGCTGAGCTGCAAACAAACAACGTGTCGGCCCCCCTGGAGAAACACCTCCTGAGCTAGGTGAGCTAAGATGGAGCCCATGGCTGGGCTCTGGCTGCCCCTCTGCCTGCCCTGCAAAGAACTCCATTCCCAGAGCTGCCTGCCCCATTGAGAGGGTCCCAGGCCCCTCCTGAGGGGGCAGGAGTCATCCTCAATGCGGTTTCCTTGAGGGGCACAGGGATTGTGTTGTGGGGACTGCTACTTCTGTGGTGCCTTTCTGTTTCCCCAGCCCCTCGGAGACCCTGGGAGGCCAGGGGTGGGGGGTGGGCAATGGGTAAAATGCCAAGAGGGATGTTGGCACTCCTGCCTGGTCCCCTGGCCATAAACCGCCTGGAACATCTCCCTGCCCAGCTGCCGTTGCCTTGCCTTGAGCCCCATGGTGAATTCCACCTGCCCCTAACAAGCCCTGAACTCTCCCATGGAGAAGAGGCACGCTGTGGTCAATGGCGGAGAAGAGGGAGGGGTAGGGATTTTTCCGCAGCACGTGGCTTATGGCTCAGCTGGGAAGCTTCCCATGGCTGCCCAGGCTTGTGTTGGAGGAGTACATGACCAGTGCCTCTACAGACCAGGACAGGGGCTAATTGCCTTTGCCTCCTGCAACCCTGGAGCTCAGCAGATGTCAAGGGTTGAGGGGATGGCCTCTGATCTGGGTGGCCAGAGAGCACCTGGGGCCTGATTGTCTCCTGGAGCAAAGGCCCTCCTTGCACTAGGCTGCACACGCCTGGTCAGAAAACCCTCCCCATACAAGCCAGTTGGATCTGAGCACACTTTCTACAATGCACCTACTAAGTGCCATGCATGCTGCATTTTAAAACTGTTTAATTACATGAATCATACATGACCACATTCTCCAGGCAAACACTGCAGGTGCAGCTCAAATACCCCCTGGGTGCCCCAATGTCAGTCCTCTCCCCAGAGGTGATTCCCTTGCAAACTTTCTCTCTACTGTTCCATGCAGAGGTGGGTACCTGTGTGTGCCTGGTGGTGTGTTAGGATCTCCTTTAAGCCTCCTTCCCACCTCCCTGAGGGTGGGGCAAGGATTCCAAGCTGGCAGTTCAGGTGCAAGGTGGCCCGTAGGCCTTCTGGAGGTGCCCTGCATTCCCCCCCATGGGCTATGCCTCAGCCCCTACCAGCCTGGGCAAAAGCGGACGGTCAATATTCCAGTTCTTCCATCGCAGGTTGTTTCCTAGCAGCTGGGGGAAGTGGGCCAAGGAAGGTGTGCCTGTGGGGAGGGGTCAGGAGGGTGCAGCTGGGAGAAGCCTGAAACTCTGCCCTCTTGCAAAGGGGACCCCCTTTGGCCTCCCGCAGCCCCAGCCTGTCCAGTGGGCCTTGGAGGAGACTGAATGGATTGGCCCCTTAGCCCTGCCACACCCCAGATGCCCCTTTTCTCTCCCAGGCTTCTCCCTGGCTCTCCCTCTGGCCAGGAGGGCTGGCAGGGAATGTGACCGAGGCCAGGAAGCAGATGCCTGGGGGCGGTGAGCTGGCAGGTTGACGTTGTCCCTAGACACCAAACCATGAGCACTGAACACTCCCTGCAAGGGAGGCTCCTCAGGGAGCTTGGGAGGGGCCCACTCTTGAACCTGGGCAGACAAGCAGCTTCCATAGTCAGGCAGCCCAGCAGCCAGCCCTCACCCGCTGACTGCTGGGGTTTGCAGGGCCCACAGTGAGGGGTCAGGCATCCAGCCAGCTGGCAGGACAGCTTCACCAGTGGGCAGGTGGGTGGGGTCAGGAGGTGTCGCCCTGGGCCGGGGTCATGAGCTCCCCTGGGCCACTGCGGGTCTCCCCTGCTGCCGTCGGGCAGGGATGGGCAGCTCTCTGACTGGGAGCTTCTAAGCCGCTGGCTGTGTGGAGTCGGGGTGGGGGCTCAACGGCCCCACTGGCCCAGGGACAGGAGCAGCTGGAGGCCTCTGCTCACTTCAGATGCTGATGAGTCCGCGAGGGCTCGTCCCTCATTGGAGGCTGTGCAGACAGACCAACAGATGCTGACTGTGGTCGGGGGGGCACCCTGCCTCTGAAGCTATCTGATCAATCGGTGAGGAAAAGGGCGGGATTGGGCTGGGGCTTGACATCTGAGGGAGCTGAGGGAAAGTGGGGAACCTTTGCCCCTTTCAAAGCTTGGGACTATGGAGGCTCAGAGGCCATGCTAGCCTCGCCCTGAGGCAGCGGAGCCTTTGTCTTCTCCTAGGAGGGTGGCAGGGAGAGGGCTGGGGAAGTCTTGAGCAGAGGGCCAGAGGGGCCACAGGGCTGCCTGGACAGCAGGGTTCACTGCCTGCTGGCCCAGAGCATTTCTGGGCACTTGAGGAGCAGTGGAGGTAGGGTAGGGTGTTTCTCTCAGAGCCTTGCTGGGGTGGCAGCCTTTGGTTTGAGCCCTTCAAGCTGCACCCTGGGCCTTGCAAGCTCTGAAGAATGGCCTCTCTGCTGTTTAGGCAACTGTATCCACAGTGCGGTCCTTGTAGCTCTGGCTGAAGGGAGACTCGGGAGCTGGGCAAGGGGAGACCCGCCTGGCTGCTGCGGGCCTGGCACCCCGTTCTGGCCCTCCAGTTGAGCATCGGCTACGTCCTTGTCAGACTGTGACCATTTGCCTTGCGGTGGCTCCAATGAGGGGTGGTCCTATAGGCAGAGGGCCACGGTGTACGGAATATGGGCCTGGGGAGCTCAGGAAGGGTTTTGGATGCCCCAGTACGGAATTTGGAATTTATTATGTAGAAGATCCCTCCATCCAGGTAACTCCTACTTGACACTCTCCTTAGTCCTGGGGATCCTGTTCGTGAAGATGTGCCTGTCTAGTGGGGGCGGGCGGTGAGCAAGTAAATATATAGTTCATTGTCAGGAGATGGGAAGTCTATGACACAAATAAAATGGGGAGAATGGATAGCATGAAGCAAGGTGTGGATTTGGGAAAGCGCAGAGCAAGTGCCAGAAATTCATTCATTCATTCATTCATTCATTCTCCAAATATGTATCAAACACAGCTAGGTCCTGGAGATTAATGAGGAAACAAAATAAACAAGTCACTGTCCTTATAAAGTTTATTTCTTGGGTGAGGGAATCTGTCCACAGGTTTCAGAAGTGAGAATGAAAGACAGAGACAGTTGTGGGCTTTCCAAACTCCACCTGAGTGGGCGGTGCAGACAGAGAGGCTAGGCAGCAGCAGGCAGAATGGAGGGCAACCAGCAGGATTTGGGGACCGGGGGGAGATATCAAGGATGATTCCCAGGTTTCTGGATTGAGCCCATGTGGGGTTCAGATGGTCTTGGCCAACCTCTTAGGAGGAGCCTTCCCTGGTGAGGCCTGCCCCAGCCTCATCTTTGTCTGTACAGAAGCAAAGCCTCTCTTGGAAAAAGCAGCAGAACCAGGACGTTTCTGAGGTCATGTGTCCACATTAGAGGTGTTAAGCCCTTGTCAAAGCAGTGACCAGTCATGGTATCCTTTGTGGGCAAAGCCCTCCCTCCCCCTTCAAAAATAGCACTCAAGCACCTATTTCACGCAGGTGCTAGGCTGGAGCCAGCTGATGCTAGCCAGTCGTGGTCTAGCAGCAAGATCCATGGCCCGCCGAGGGAGCGCCGGGCACCCTCCCCACCTCCACCTTGGGACTGCCTCCCCTCAGTCTCTGCAGCCCTCCTTCCCCACACCTGGGCCCCCACCGGGGGCATGAGGGGGTCCACACTTGTGGCCCAGAGAAATGAGTTAAGTCAAGTGTTTAACTCCTGGCAGCTGCTGAATGAATGACAGCCTCCTTCTGCATCCCCACATGCCCGCTGCTTCCTTTTGGCCCTCCCTGTTGCTGCCTGCCTGCTCGTCTCCCTGCTTGCCAGCCTGCCACCCATGATGATCATCTCCTTGGCACCATTCTCTGACTGCCGCCCAGGACTTTTCCCACTGAAATGGCCAGAACTGAATATCTGGGGTACTGATTTCTGGCTGACACGTGGAGCCTGCCATCTCTAGGCTGTCAATCACAGTGGAAAATCTTGGGCTTGACCCGGTGGTAGCATGAACCTGAGGCCAGGATGAGCTAGACTGTAAAAGAAGCTGGGACACCTGGTCGTCTAGAGGGTTTGGTGAGCCCTCTAGGAAGACGTGCTTGGAGCTAGAATCTCCCCTATCTACCACTTCAGGCTCAGCAGTTGCCTCTTCTGAGCTCTGCCTTCTGAGCTTCCTCAGAACTTCATCTAGCTCTGGGCTTTATTTATTCCTTCCTTTCTTTCTTCCTCCCTCTTTCCTTCCCTACTTCCCTTCTTCCCTTTCCTCCCTCCTCTTCCTTCCTCCCTTCCACCAATGTTTATGGAGTGCATTTTTGGCTCGAAATGCAGTGCATAACAACACAGACACTGATGTGTCACAGTGTGACAGAGGCACAGAGACAACACAGCCTCAGGCAGTGCACAGTCTAGTACAGGGGGCTGCTGGCAAAGAGGTGGCTCAGTCTGGACACAGGCTTCACTCCAGGCCCGGGAGCTACAAAGGAGGCTGTGGACAGGGAGAACGAGCATGCAATCCAGCAGCTGGTAGCCTGGAGGTCCAGTCAATCACAAATGTCTGTCTGTCAAAGGGCTGCTGCTGCTGCTGACTTCAGTTTGATTTGGGGCAAGATGAGCCACAGCTGTGCAAGGGTAGCCAGAGTGGAAAGTCCAGTTGGAAGGAAAGTCTGGAGCTGAGCTGAGATGTCTTGCTGCCATCCTCACCTTTGTTACCGAGCATTTGCTGTCATCCTTACTTTTGCTACTCTGTATACAATGCATCTTATTTCTCTGGATACTTTTAAGATTTTCTTGTTATCACTGAATTTGAGCAATTTGATTATTGTATGCTTTAATGTAGTTTCCTTCATGTTTCTTGTGCCTGAGTTTCATGGAGCTTCTTATATAAGTGGGTTTATAGTTTCCAGCAAATTTGGGGAAATTTGGCCATTATATTGTCAAGTATTTTTTCTACACCTCCTCCTTTGGTCACTCCAATTGCACATATATTAGGCCACTTGAAGTTGTCCCACAGTTCACAAATGCTTGGTTCTTTTTTTCTGATTCTCTTTTCTCTCTGTGCTTCATTTTGGATAGTTTTATTGCACTGTCTTCAAGTTCACTATTTCTTCTTTTGCAATATCTGATCTGCTGTTAATTCCACACAATGTATTTTTCATCACACAAATGTGTAGTTTTCATCCTTAGAAGTTTGATTTGGGTCTTTTTATATCTTCCAGACTCTACTTAAATTCTTGAACATATGCAATACAGTGTCTGCTAAATCTAACATCTATGTCAGTTTTTCCTCCTTATGATGGGCCATATTTTCCTGTTTCATTGTATGCCCAGTAAATTTCAAGTGGATGCCACGTATTGTGAATTTTACCTTGTTGGATGCTAGATATTTTTCTAGTCCTAAAATGATTCTTGAGCCTTTTTTCTGGATGAAGTTAAATTACCTGCAACTAAGTTAATCTGGAAAGAACACCTGAGGTCAGGAACTCTGCCAGACTCAGCTCTCTAACCTTAGCATCCAGCATGGGACTTGACACACTTTAGGTGCTTTGGGAATATTCATCCTTTTGGGTCTTGTATTTAAGATTTGTTAGAGGGTACCAGAAAATTGCTCAGTCTGTGCCATTACTGAGGCAAGAGCTTTCAATGTACTCTACCTGATACCCCATAAATCATGAGGTTCACCAGTCTGGCTAGTGGCATCAGGCATTATGCCTTGCTCTGTATGAGGGTTGAGGACTATAACTCTAATTTAGGAGAGCTGTTCTTTCCCAAGTCATGGGCATCTTCCTTATAGGCATGATCGGATGAGTATTCAGCTGCATACTTGAGATATACCCTCTGTAGGTCTCCAGAGTTCTCTCTCTGCACAGCTCTCATTCTGTACAGAAAATTCTAGCTGCTTTGATTTCCCTGGATTCCCAGTTCTGTCTCCCCAACTCAGGGAATCCTCCAGGCTCTGCCTGGGTTTCCCCCATCTGTACCCTGGCCTGGAAATCTGTAGGTCTCCAGAGTTCTCTCTCTGCACAGCTCTCCAGAATTCTGTCCTGAAAATTCTAGCTGCTTTGATTTCCCTGGATTCCCAGTTCTGTCTCCCCAACTCAGGGAATCCTCCAGGCTCTGCCTGGGTTTCCCCCATCTGTACCCTGGCCTGGAAACCCTCACATGGCAATACGCTGGATCAATTGTAGGGCTCACCTTATTTGTTTCCCATGTCTCAGGGATCACTGCCATTAGTTGCCTAATGTCTAGAGTCTCGAAAACTTATGTTATTTCACAAATTTTGCTTAAGTTTGGTTGTTTCTATCTAGAGGATGTATCTGGTGGTTCTTACACTATCTTGGCCAAAAGCAGAGTGTCTGATGTTCCTTGAAAATCGACTAGTTGATACAGCAGGGGCCTAAGCTGAGTAATAGAAGTAGAAAGCGAAGCAGTAATGGACTGGAAAAAATGCAGGGACCATTCATCATGTATTCATTCAAAACTTATTTATTGAGAATCTATTATGTGTTAGGCACTGAGAAAAATGGTGGCTTGGATGAAAGTGGTAATGATGGAGAGAGGGAAAAGCGATTGGATATAGGATATGTTTTGAAGGTAGAGCCCTCATGATTTCCATATGTAGAGTGTGTGGGGTATGAAAAAAAGCAGAGTCAAGGATGACTTTAAGGTTTTTGACTGAGTAACTGGAAGAATGGTGTTGCCATAAACAGTTGCAAATGAGTGTGGGAGAACAAGATTTGGAGGAGAAGGTCAGAAGCTTGGCTTTGGACATATTGAGCTTGTGATAACTGTTAGAAATCCAAGTGATAACATCAAGGAGGCAAGCTGGAGTTGAAGGGAGAAGTCTGGGCTGGTGATGTAAATTTGGGATTTGAAAGCATACAGGTGTATTCAAGGTAATGGGATTGGATGAGGAAATGATGATGAGAAAAATTACAAGGAATCCATCCCAGGACTGATTCCTGGGATACTCCAAACCTCTTGGGGATGAGAAGGCATCTTCAAAGGATACTAAGAAGAAATGTCCAGTGAGGTAGGAAGAGAACCGGGGGAATGGACACCAAGTGTGTCAAGAAGGATGGAGTGGATAAGCCATGTCAAATGCTGCTTGACTGCTTAGAATCCAGATAGGGTAGTGACTATAAGAATGAACTGTGCTCTTGACTATCTCTTCTTTTAATCTGGAAGCAACACAGAGATCAGGAACTCTGCCAGACTCAGCTCTCTAACTCTGCACCCAACACAGGACCTGACACACAGCAGATGACTTGGGAATGTGCATGGAATAGATGAATGGATAAAAGAGCACTGAGCAGCAGTGAGCATTTGAATGAGCCATGAATTGGGAATTAGAAGCCCTGGTTTCTAGTCTGGGCTGTATGACTAACTTGTCCCCTCCCTCTCTGGCCTTAACATCTCCATCAATAGTCTGAAGGAATTATCCTCAAAATGCTTTCAACCAGAGTTCAAGAGCACCCTTGGACCAGGCATGTTTTTCTCTAAAGTGTTAGACTGTTTGCTCAGCTAGAGGATGAGGAGAAAAGGGGCCCAGCAGTACATGATGATTGAAGTTTGGCTTTTTACAGAATTGTTGGGCCTTGCCCTAAGGTTCAAAGTCACCTCCTGGATGATCTCACTATCCATCTAGAATTTCTGACCATCTCTGTTCTCTTTGGCAACTACCAGGTCTGCAGTCTTCCTCGCCAATCCTAGCCCTACCTTTCTTCCTCATCACCCGTCCATTCTTGCAGCAGCTCTTGAAAACCTTCAGGCCTTCTCCAAAGTATACACCTACTACAGCCTGGTTTCTCTGGAGATGAAATCCCCTCCCATTTCACTAGCATGTTGGAGTTTTTCAGGAGCAAGCCCTTTCCACTGCCTCTCACTGCACCCTCAGCTCCATGTAACATGTCTGTCTCTCGTCTTCTTCCCTCCTGGACTGTTCCCCAGCAGCCCATCCTCCTATGTTCTTGATGAGCCTCCTCTCATTCCCTCTGGTACCTGGACCGACCTATTTTCCCCATCTCTTTTGGCTGCCAGGGCAGATAGTCTCATTATCTGCTGAAACCCTTCTTGAAACCTTTAAACTTGCTCTATTATCTCCTTTAGGTAAAATAATAATAGCAACACAAAGAACCTTTCTCAATCTCACATCCTCTTCTGGTTTCCACTCTCCTTTCTCTCTCAGTCAAGCTTCTAGAAAGAGTTGGCTACATTCTTTATCTCTTGTTCCTCACCACCTACTACTCATTCTGTGAAATTTGCCTCCTTTAAACACCACTCCTCAAGACTGCTTTGCATAAGGTTACCAGCGCTGCTGCCTTTGTTCAAACCAGTAGCCCTGTTCCAGCCCCAGTCTCAGGAGGAAGAAGGGCTCAGCCTCTGCATGCAGCCCTTTTCTTCCTGACCTTTGGGGCCCATTGGGCCCATAAACTCCTCCCTTCCCTGGGTACTCTTTCCTCGTGCTTCTCACACTACTCCTGTACTCCTCAGCCTCCTCCACTTGGTCAGCCCCTCGGCCTCTCTGCCTTAGCTGTAGTTCCTCAGGACCCTCTCTTCTCTCAGGACATAGGGGTGGAGGGGAGGGGGACTCATCACCCACCCTGAGAGCTTCAACTCCCACATAAACCTGGATGGTGTCCATGTCCTGCTTTCTGTCCAGGCCCCTGTGAGTTCTGGGACCTTCAGAGCCTGCTGCAGCAGGCCTGGAAAGCAATGGTGAAGGCTTGAGGCCAGGCTAGGGCATTGGGGATGGAGGGCAGTGGAGGCACAGATATGGGCCACTTTGTGGGGCAAATGGTTAAGGGAAGTAAGAAGTTAAGAATGACTTCCAGGGAGCAGATTTGGCTCAAGCAGTTAAGCACCTGCTTCCCACATGGGAGGTCCTGGGTTCGGTTCCCTGTGCCTCCTGAAAAAAACAAACAAACAAACAAAAAACAACAAGCAAAACAAATGAAAAAACCAACTCAGGGAAGCCGATATGGCTCAGTGGTTGAGCACCAGCTTCCGACAAACAGAGGTCCCAGGTTCAATCCCCAGTCCCTGGTACCTCAAAAAAAAAAAAAAAAGAAAAGAAAAAAAAGAAAGAATGACTTCCAGGTTTCTGGTTTGTGTGAGTGGGTAGAGAGCAGGGTCTTTTATGAGGTGGGTAAATTGGTTTTAGTGATCTGGGTTTGGGGTGCCTGTGGGCCAACGAGGAGAGGAGGTCCAACAGTTGGAGATATTGGTGGGGAGCTTGGAGTGAGACTGTGATTTGGGACATGGTGGTAACAGAAGCCTTGGGACTAGATGAGGTTTCTTGGAGAGAGGGTGCAGATTTGAACCAGCAGCCTAGCTGCCTCGAGGCAGAGGACAGCTGTCTGTCCTTGTGCCCAGGCATCCAGCCTGAGGTGGCAGTTCTGGTGAAGGACATGTGTGTGGCAGCGCTGCCACTGGGCAGTCAGGCAAAAGGAATAGCCTGGCAGAGAGGGCAGCGATCTTGGGGGAGGAATCTGCTTGGGACCAGAACCTCAGCAAAGGTATAGTCTTATGCTGTGCCCCCCGAGCTGTCCCTCCTGTGGCTCAGGGCCACCGCCTGGTGTTTGAGGACTTCCCTGGGCAGGCCCTGGCTGCCTTTTCCTCACTCCTGTTAGCACAGCTCACTTGGCACTCTGATGTATCAAGGCCCACTCTGGGCGTGGCCCTGTGTTACCACCCCTCTTAGTCTTCAAGTTTTGGCATCAATTCTGCCTTTGCCAGGAGGCCATCCCTGAAACCTTGATCAGTGTGACCGGCTTTGTTTGCATTGCCTGGAACTTTCTGTATCCATGACCTGCTGCCTCCAGGGTCTAAGCCGGGGCTCAGGGATGCTGGGTCCTCTCCCTCAGGCACCCTCATTAGCCTCCTGATGCCAGAGTCCCATAGAGAGCGCCAGGCGGCCAGCTCTGAGGCTGCTTGTTAGTGCCTCTCACTGCAGCACTTGACGTGCCTGCCATTGTCATGGTGATGGTTCTGGGAGCTGGAACAAGCCTTGTGTTCTCTCTGTCTCTTCAGACAGCCCCAGTGGGGAGAGGCCGCTCCGCGGGCTTCCAGTGCCGCACACCCTGGCCTCCAGCAAGACTATGGCCCACACTTCCCGCCTTTCTTCCTTTTTCCTACTTTCATTAAAATCAACACAACTTAAACGTAAAACTTCCCATTTTAACCATTTTGAAGTGTACAATTTCGTGGCATCAATTACATTCACGTCGTTGTGCCAGCATCACTACTATTTCCAGTATTTCTTCATCATCCCCCAATAGAGACTCTGTACCCATGCCCCGCCCCAGCCCCTGGTACCCTTGATTTTCCTGTCTGTGTCTATGAATTCGCCTATTCTAAATACCCACGTAAGTGGAAACAGAATATTTACCCTTTTGTGTCTGGCTTCCTTCACTCAGCAGGATGTTTTTGAGGCTCATGCACGTGGCAGCCTCAGAACTTCGTTCCTCCTTACGCCAGAACAACGTTCCATTGTATGGCGAGACCACATTTTACATGTCCATTCATCTACTGATGGACACTTGGGTGGTTTCCACCTTTCGGTTACTGTGAATAATGCTGCTATGAGTGTCATTTCTTTGGGGCTATGTTCTTAGGAGTGGGGTTGCTGGGTCAGGTGGTAATTCTATGGTGGACTTTTTAAAGAACTGCTTACCTCTTACAGGAGGGGCCTCCCCAGGGCTCTGCACTGGGCCCTCTCTAAGTACTCACTTCCTGTGGGATCCTATTCACTTGATCTCCCTTTCTCACCACACTCAATCTGCCTTCCAGTCCTGTCCATTTGCCCTCCTGAATCTTTACCCAGGCGCCACTGACACCTGCCCCCACTCCCCCAACCGCCTCCTGCCTCCACCCTTGCTGCTCTTGTCACTCTCTTGCCCCTCCAGAAGCTCCCAACAACCCTCCAGGGAGAGTCCTGTCTCCATGCCAGTGCCAGCGGAGCCCATGTGACCCAGCCAATTCCTGGCGCTCTTCCCCTCACTCTGTTCCATCCTCTGGCTCCTCCTTGGTCCCCAGTTTAATGCACATTATTGGGGGGTAGGTTTAGGGTGCTGGAGACAGTATGGTTGGAGCTGAAAGGAAGGCAGCCTCAGAGATGGGGCCCCGGTAGAAGAAGGTGATAAGAGAAGGGACTTCCACCTTAAGAGTGTGAGCTCCTAGCCAGTCTGAGAAGGGAGGCAGATACTTCGGGCCAGAGAAATACATTTCCTTCCGTGGGGCAGAACTTTGGGGGCAGTTGACCAATTTGGAGGTGCTCAGCTGCTGAAGCCTGTGCTGGGCATCTGCAGACAAGAGGTACCAGGAGATAGGTTAAACTGTTTGGCTCATTCTTTTGTTTGTTTTGTTTTAGAAATGACAGTTGGTATTTCAAAATATTCACTGGTGAACAAGTAAAAGAAACTGGTGGATTGTCTAACACATTTTGCAGTTTAATTCTCTTTTCATTTTAAATTACCTCCGGGGGGGGGTGGGAATTGTGGATGGTGGTGACACCATCATCTTCTTGGGGCTTCGAGCCTGCTGCATAGGCAATGCCAGATCCCACTGCCCTGCAGTGTCCCAGTAGTAGCTGGGAGTGCTGGGGTTTGCAAGCAGGCCTTGGTTCTGCTTTCACCCTGTTCACCTGTGGCCCTCCTGCTCCCTGTTGGTCCCAGGGTTCTTTGTGACCTTCTCCATGACTCTCTCCCTGGCAGGTGAGGGTCCCAGCTCCTGGGGCCATACATGGAGGATGACCGAAAAATCCAATGGCGTGAAGAGCTCCCCAGCCAATAACCACAACCACCATGCACCCACCGCCATCAAGGTCAATGGTAAAGATGAGTGCAGGACCAGCAGCAGGTGAGTTTGCTGAGGCTGGGCCATTTCAAGGAGTCTCACTGTCAAGAAGCCAATACTTTTTGGCTCAAGGGCATCCTCTAAAGGGACCATGAGGTTTCTAAGCATGTCCCAGGAGGGGAGAGTGCTGACAGGAAGCCCTGGGTCAACTCTTCTCCCTCCTCCGCAGGCCACGGTCTGCGGCTGACGATGACACCTCCTCGGAACTGCAGAGGCTGGCAGACATGGATGCCCCACAGCGGGGCAGGGGTGGCTTCCGCAGGTGGGTCCCACCATGGCCCTGCTGCTCCCTGCTCCCACCAATGAGGCTGTCAGGATGGCTCCCACATCCCTCCTCTTCTCGGCCCCACTGGGCCTTGCCCAGTGACTTCTGGGAACATAGTCAGTGCTGTCCTGACTAACTCAACTCCTCCTTTTCCTCATGGGGGCCCTGCCAAGCACAAAGCATTGAGTGGCCAGTCTGTTTCAGAGTCAGGGAGAGCTATCCATCCCAGAAGAGGAGGCTGGAGAGATGGCTCCGTGGTCTCCATCCTGGAGTCTAGGCTCCTCAGGGAAACCAGGAAGCTGGGGGAAGTCTTCCTCTGGGACTGTCTTCCCTTAACACAACCTCCATCTTGTCCTGAACACTTCCTGTCCACTCTTCACCATCAATCGAGATGGTACCTCTCACAGGAAGCCTTCTCCAGACCACTCAGGCCCCATCAGGCAGCATTAGGGGTCATACCTCAAGCTCCAGTGCCCTGCCCTCAGCACGGTTGGCAATCCTGACGTGATTCCAGTCTTCTCTCTCTTGTCTCCCAGCTCCCTCAGAAGAGGGTGAACCCTCAGTGGCAGGTCCTCTCTGAATGTCACAAGTATCTGCTTCATACTCTCTCCCTGTCTCACCTCTAGGATCGTCCGCCTGGTAGGGGTCATCAGAGAGTGGGCTAACAAGAACTTCCGTGAGCCGGAGCCTAGGCCTGACTCATTCCTTGAACGTTTCCGTGGACCTGAGCTCCAGACTGTGACTGCCCAGCAGGGTGATGGCAAAGGCGACAAGGACGGCGAGGGCAAAGCCACCAAGTAAAGCAGAGGGCAGACTGGGGGTCTTCAAGCCTTACCATGACAGGGGTAGGGGCGGATAGTGGACACCTGCTATGCTTTCAACTCCAGAACATTTTTCTTGTCCTTGCCCCACAGCCTCTCTAACAGCCAGTGACTCACTTGCCATGGAAGCCTCTGGTGGCTTTGGTCACCTTGGGTGGCCCTCATGTAGTGAGGGGCAAAGGCATCCAAATGGGGGCTGGGACTGGGGCAGGGAGGTGTGTGCTAGCCTTAGCCCCTTTTCCTGCAGTCAAGAAGCAAAAAGTGAGGGGCAATTAGGGAGTACATTGGGCATCCCCTCCTGGACCAGGGGCTGGGTCTTTGAAGAGGCCATGCTGTGCACTGGTAGCAAAGGCCTGGAACTTTGGGAAAAAAAGGGAGGAGGCAGAGCGGGAGAGTCTGTTCTTTGAGGAATAAGTAGGTGGCAATGGTGAATGTCTGGCCAAGCCGACATTCCCGACCTCTGGCTGGTGGGGAAAAAAGTTTCTTTCAAAGGCAAGACTCAGCATTTGAGAAAGTGATTTGGAGGCAAGCACCAAACAGGGAGGGTGGGGTGGGCAGGAAGCACGTGGTGCTCACTGGCTTGGACCTTCTCTTTCTTTACAGAAAGGATGTGGGAGACAGCCCTGCACCCTTATCAGCATGCTTTGGAAATCCCTCCCCAGGTCCAGAGGCCTGTCCCTATGAAGAGCATTAGCCCTTGCCACATCCTCTGGGCAAGGGGCCCCAGTAGGACATAGAGTCTGAGCTATACTAAAATGCCCAAGACCAGGTTGTGAGTCACAAAAAGATGGGGATCTGAGCAGATCCACTCCTTAACCCTCACCCCTCACTCTGTACATCACTTGAGGCAGGGCTCTTTTAGGGACTCCTGGCCTCTGGGAGCTAGTGTGCTGCCACCCTGGGAGGTCTTGTCCCCAAACCTGGCCTGTTGTCTCCTCAGGAAGAAATTTGAATTATTTGTCTTGGACCCAGCTGGGGATTGGTACTACCGCTGGCTGTTTGTCATTGCCATGCCTGTTCTCTACAACTGGTGCCTGCTGGTGGCCAGGTAAGTGGGGGCCCAGAAGGGGGTGCCCAGAGCAACCCAACCCAAAGGCTTAGCTGTGGAGAGAGGCTCACTCCAACCCAGCCCCACTCTTGGATTCCCAACTTGCCAATGGCACCAGCATTTGCTCTGTCTCAACCTGCCCACTCGGCCCTCAACTTAACATGCCTCCAAGGCTTCAGGTCTGACCATCTCTGGGTGTCTGTAACCTGCTACTTACTCTCCTGTTCACACCAGCACTGTCCTAGGTGAGGCTACCCCATCTCTTCCTGCAATGACCAGGACAGCCCCCCTTTTGCCTCCTCCAGTGCATCCTCCACACTTACAACTAGCATGTTTGGTAGAAACTGGGATCTGATGATGTCGCTTTTTCTTCAGAAACCTTTCAGTGGTTCCCCAATTACCCACAGGATGAGGATCAAACCCTGAGCAGGGCCTTCAAAACCCTCTGGACCTGGTCCCTGCCTTCTCTCTAGCTCCACCTTCTGGACACACTCCAGCCCCAGCATTCACTGCTCTTGTTTCCTCAAGAGAAGATTCCCGTTCACTATTTTAACCCACAGAAGTCAGAGTAGGCCTCTCTGAGGAGGTGATATCTCTGCTCAGATCTGAATGGTCTCCAGTATGGCTGAAGGATTGCGAGTAAGGCACAAGGAAGGTCCTCATGGTTTGGTTCTGTGGAGATAGCTGGGGTTTTATTCTAAATGTGACCAAGAGGTCAGAAATAACTGCTCTTTCCTTTGACTAGTGGACTCCCCAAGCCATTATCCTGGGCTCCATCCCCTTCTCTGCCCTCTCCTTAGGACCCTACGCATTCGGCCACTATATTCTGTAAATTCTCCCTCCTATTGAGTTGCTGCAGCTTCCCACCTCCCCATAACCACTGCCCTACCTTAAGCTAGACTATTCCTACTCTCATTCCTACCTGAAATGACCAGTGCTCCATGTTTGCTGCTCAATAAGCATATGTTGAAGAGATGAACACATAAGAGCTTTAGCTCACCATGGAGGCTATTTGGCTGTGCATTGCAGTACATTCTTCCAACGACTGATTCATTCATTCAGCACATACCCATTGAACACTAGAATCCTGGTGCTCTGGACTAGGTGTGGGGGTACACAGTGATGACTAAAAAGATGGTCTCTGCCTTCCTGGAGTTCACAGTCCAGTGAGTGAGGCAGACAAGTAATGGTCAATAGTGATGTCTATGTAGGGCTGTCTGTGTTGGGATAGGAGTTACTTGTCTATAAGTCTGTCCCTGGTACCAGGCTGAATGTGAATCACCAGTTCCCCTGGTGGCCACCCTAAGTCCTGCACATAGTAGATGTTCATCTTGGGGCCTCCAGGGGCCTTGACAGGCTCTGAGGGTGAAGGTCAGCCTTGTCCTTCTGCAGAGCCTGCTTCAGTGACCTACAGAGAAACTATTACCTGGTATGGCTGGTGCTGGACTACTTCTCAGATTTGGTCTACATCATGGACCTCTTCATCCGCCTGCGCACAGGTAAGCAAGTGACTGAGAAGCCCAGGCAGGGCATGACCCACAAGTTCAAAGGCATGAGTCCCAATTTGCAGGAAGCCTTTTGGACATGATGTTGGACTGAGCTGTCTGGCTGTGACTCAGTTTGGTGCCTGCCCCTTTTTGAGCCTCATGATCATCACATGCTCAGTGAGGTTGGGATCTGGGGTGGTCTCTTAGGGTCCTTCTGTCCAGCCCTGCTATGAGTCCCTAAACCCCTCCCTGGGAAGGAGCATTGATTGGGCAGTTTATCCTTTGCTGAGCTTCAGCCTACAGGAAGGGCCAGACCCGAGGGCAGAGTTGACATGTTAGCTTGCATCTCTACTAGGTTTCCTGGAGCAGGGGCTGCTGGTCAAAGATACCAAGAAGTTGCGGGACAACTACATCCACACCCTACAGTTCAAGCTGGATGTAGCTTCCATCATCCCCACAGACCTTATCTATTTTGCTGTGGGCATCCACAGCCCTGAGGTGCGCTTCAACCGCCTGCTACACTTTGCCCGCATGTTTGAGTTCTTTGACCGTACTGAGACACGCACCAGCTACCCCAATATCTTCCGCATCAGCAACCTGGTCCTCTACATCTTAGTCATCATTCATTGGAATGCCTGCATCTACTATGCCATTTCCAAGTCCATTGGCTTTGGAGTTGACACCTGGGTTTACCCCAACATCACTGACCCTGAGTATGGCTATCTGGCTAGGGAATACATCTACTGCCTTTACTGGTCCACATTGACCCTCACCACCATTGGGGAGACACCACCCCCTGTAAAGGATGAAGAGTACTTATTTGTTATCTTTGACTTCCTTATTGGTGTCCTCATCTTTGCCACTATTGTGGGAAATGTGGGCTCCATGATCTCCAACATGAATGCCACCCGGGCTGAATTCCAGGCCAAGATCGATGCCATCAAACACTACATGCATTTCCGCAAGGTCAGCAAGGAGATGGAAGCCAAAGTCATCAAGTGGTTTGACTACCTGTGGACCAATAAGAAGACTGTGGATGAGCGGGAAGTTCTCAAGAACCTGCCGGCCAAACTCAGGGCTGAGATTGCCATCAACGTCCACCTGTCCACACTCAAGAAAGTGCGCATCTTCCATGACTGTGAAGCTGGTCTGCTGGTGGAGCTGGTTCTGAAGCTCCGTCCCCAGGTCTTCAGCCCAGGAGATTACATTTGCCGCAAGGGGGACATTGGCAAAGAGATGTACATAATAAAGGAGGGTAAGTTGGCAGTGGTGGCTGATGATGGTGTGACTCAGTATGCCCTGCTCTCGGCTGGGAGCTGCTTCGGAGAGATCAGTATCCTTAACATTAAGGGCAGCAAAATGGGTAATCGACGCACAGCCAACATCCGCAGCCTTGGCTACTCAGATCTCTTCTGCTTGTCCAAGGATGATCTTATGGAAGCTGTGACCGAGTACCCTGATGCCAAGAAGGTCTTGGAAGAGAGAGGTCGGGAGATCCTGATGAAGGAGGGGCTGCTGGATGAGAATGAAGTGGCAGCCAGCATGGAAGTGGATGTGCAGGAAAAGCTAGGGCAGCTGGAGACCAACATGGAGACCTTGTATACCCGCTTTGCCCGCCTGCTGGCTGAGTACACAGGGGCCCAGCAGAAGCTCAAACAGCGAATCACAGTTCTGGAAACAAAGATGAAGCAGAACGAGGATGATTACCTGTCAGATGGGTTAAACAGCCCTGAGCCAGATGCTGTTGAGAAGCCATAAGGGCTGGGGCTCAACTGCCTCCCCAGCACTGGCTTTGGCTCCAAGAGCTAGAAGAGCTGTGTAGGTCTCTGTATTTATCTGCATTACTCTCACGGCCTCCTGACCTCTCCCTGGAGTTTCTCTGTCTTGAGATTCTTGTCTCAAACATCCAGGAACTCCTCCCCTATCCCCCAGCAAAATCTAGGAGCTTCAGCCTGCCCAAGTCTGGGGAAGGAAGAAGGGGCAGCTGAACTGTCTTCAAGAGGTCCTTCCTGGGACTAGAACCCGGGCAACGGTCTGCTCTGAAGAAACCCATCTGCAGAACGCTGGGCACCCCGCTGCAATTCTCCTTTCTCCTGTCATCTTACAGCCAGACACTACCCCACTTGATTATGGCCCCTGCTTTTCCCTGCACATGTATATAGCTTGGGTCTTGGCTACAGGCATTTAGCACATGTTCCCAGAGTCTGTCTCCTAAAGCAGGCAAAAAAGAATGTGGTGGAGGGTTGCTCCTCCCTGTCAGGCACTCCAACTTCCACTCTGTTGATCAGTCTGCCTGTCTGCCAGCCAGTTATGGGGTCTCTGAAGTCTTCTCTGAACTAGGGAGATGATGATGCTTCTGCCTTCTGGTCCATTCTGGGACAGAGTGAGGAGCCAGGCAGTGGGCAACTGGCCAGCAAGCAATGTCACCTGGAGAAGGAGGTGGTCGGGGACTCTGGCTGTTACCCTCCCCCTCCAAGCAGAGCATTTCTGAAGAGGCCCTGGAGGCTGGTGGCTGGTGGGAGACTCTGCAAGTTAACAGCTACATTAGAGGCACTTACAAATTAATAAACTTCTTTGAACTATGTGTGGTTATTCCACAACTATGCTGTTCACACTCTCTCCCTCCATCCCTCTCTCCCTCTTTCCTCCATATTTCTCTCCTCCTCCCATCCAGGACCCTTTCTACCTGGAATACACTCTGCTCCCTTCCCTGACTGAGCCTTCCGGGACTCAGCTCAGGCACCACCTCCTCCGAGAAAGCCCCCTTGACTGCACCTCCCCCCACCTAGGCAGGCACTGCCTCTTAGCACACCGTGTGGCTGGTTTTGATGGACCTGGTTTCCCCCTCTAGACTGTGAACTCTTTAGAGGCAGGAACAAGACAGTCTCCCTCACAGATCTGTCTGCAGCCCTCGGTAACAAGCCTGGCACGGAGCAGACATTCAGAGAATGTTTATTCACTTGGAGAGTAAACACATGAATGAATGAACAAAACTGACCCAAACTCCTCTGCTTCCGCCGGCCAGCAGCCCTATCTGGACAGAAACGCCGGCTCTGCCTATGGAGTTGGGTGGGTATTTGAGCTGTTACAGGATGACCAGACCCCCAAAGGACAAGTGCTAATGAGTAGGCAAGGAGATCTCGGTGCAGATGCAGATGTCTCGATGCACGCTATTCATTTTGATGGCGATTCATTCTTCTAGCCAGATTTCTTGTTAAGTTCAGTATAGTTTCTCGGCCTCTGCCCTAGGCTGCATTAATAACTCTCAGCCGAGGGATCTGCAACTTTATCTATGCTCAGATCCTGTATCCTGGGAGAGGCGCTGGTGAGGAGACAGCATTCATGTTGGGGCAGTTCTGTGTATATTCTCCCCTTGGGAATTGCTGGAGGACAGGGCGCCTCACTCTTTCCCTACAAAGGAGGCCCAGCTGACCAGCTGACAGGAGGAGGAGCCTGTGGAAACCCTGCTCGCTGTGTGCTTAGATGCTTGTTGTTAAGACTACATTAGAGAGTTCTGGTTTCACCAGGTGCTGGAACCTGGAAAAGCTGTTAATTTTGCTCTGGGCCCAGAGGCAGGGGGGTGGCTGCATTGGAAGTTGTCCTAGTTTCAGCCAGAAATTTGCAGGGTTTCTCCCTGGAGCCTGGTTCATCCTCAGCCTAGCCCCAACAGATGCCCAATTTCTAGCTCCCACCAGGAGGTAGACATTGAGTCTTTGATCTGTTTTTTCCCTGGTGGCTTCTCTGAGTCACACGTGGAGCCCACTGGCTGGAGACAGACTCCAGGGCTCAGCTCCCACCCTCTCCAGCTTCCCTTCCCCAGGCATCCTCAGCTCCCATCACCCAGGACTTCTTGCAGTGCCTCAAATCTCTGTGCCATCTTCAGGTTCTGGAACTTTTCTCAGGCTGATCCCTCTGCCCCATCACCCTTGCTGCTTTTCTGCCTTTTCTTGCTCTGCTACTCAGTTCAGGCCCCTGCCCTGAGCCCCACCACAGCCTGCTATGCCCGAGCCCCTTGCAAACTGCACTGCAAGCGTCCGTCTACCAGTTGGTCTGGAGTTCCCATCGAAACGGGTTGCTCCTTGCCCCTGACGGCCCCCGGCCTCCTCGGCTGCTCTCCCGCAGGAGCGTGACTCTTCCTGCCTGCCGCTGTCCGCCGCCCCCGCCTCTCTCCCATGACTGGCTGCAATGTAAGAACTGAAGTACATTTTCCATTATGTGTTGTATTTATTCCGCACAGTCTGATGTCACCTACTCTTAATTTTAAGATGTTTAAATTGGAAAGTTTTATTTTCCCTCTGAAAATACCTACTTAAGGTAAATTGCCCTGTTTGTTCACGGCCATCGATTTGTTTGCCTCTGCATTGATGCCCTTCTGCAGAACACCAAATCCCCTACTCCCGCCCACCACTTCCCCTCCCCTTCTGGTCTGACCCTGGACGGCCCCTGCCTGGCTCACACACGCCGCCCCCGCTTCGGCGCAGCCTGAGTCCCACCCAGCCTCAGTAGTAGCGCTTGCTCCTCGGACTGAAGCTTAAAGCTAGCCTGGCCACGCGCCTACTCCTGCAGGGGGAGGCTGAGGCGGAAGGTCCCCCTCTTCTGTTCAGCCTGCAAGCAGGGACGCTGAAGCCCCCAGTGCGCCAAGGCAGGAAGCCCAGCCACGAGAGGGCGCATGGACCTCAGGAAAGGGTGGCGCACGCTGCTCCATGAACCTCGCCTCCCCCCCCCCCGGCCGCCCCACCAAGCAAAGGGCTAGGCAGGGCCCACTGGGGCAGTAGACAGCTGCCCCTAGGGCTTCGCGGCGCTGCCAGACTCCAAAGCCCCGCCATCGTTCCTTTCGAATGCCCTTAGAGGTTCCTGAGGAGTCAAGGGCATCGCCTAGATGTGCCAGGCGTCCAGGCTGCTGAAGGTGGGGTAAGGAGGAAATGTCAGAGAGGAACTGCAGGGGACCTGGAGACCATGGTTGCTATGATTGATTGTAATGTGAATTGAGAAAAACTAAAACACCACTAGTAGCACTCAAAGTCCCTGATATTACAGATGTTATTGCTTACCACTGAGCTAAGGAAAAAATGAGCCGAATTAATGCTGATTTCAAGAAAAATATTATGTATGTAACAATTCCAGTGGCCCATGAAGGTAGGACTCAGATGATGGTGTACATCCAAATGCCTACTTGACATAACAAGGTATCTCAAAATTGACATCATTGTAACTCACCTCTTGGTTATCTTTCTCCCATACCTGCTCCCCCCACATTTCTTCATGTCCACAAGGGCAGGTCCACCCTGCCAGTTTCTCAGGCCCAAATCCTTGAAGTCAAACTCTGATGCCTCTCTTTCCTTCACCAACCACATCCAATCAGTCAGGGAATATTCTCTGCTTTGCTTTCAGAGGAAAGTCAGAGTCCAAGGACTTCCCCACCTCCTCTGTCCCCACCCTGGCCCAGGCCACCACTGCCTTTATCCTGGAAGGCTGCAATCAACTCCCAACTGGTCTCCCAGCTTCCACTCTTGAGCCCCTGCCCCCAGTCCAATCCAACCTCCAGGTTTGTTTAAAAGTTACAATCATATCACATCATTTCCCTTGCTTAAAACCCTATGGTGGCTTCCCATTATTATTAGAATAAAATCCAAACTCATGAGCCTGGTCTCCCGGCCCTGCTTGCTACGACCCTGGCAGTCTCTTCTACCTGACGTAGTGTTGCAGCTCTTCGCTCTGCCTCGGTCCCTCCTTCTCTGGATCTTGCATGGCTGGCTCCTTGTCTTCGGGGGGTCTCAAAGAGCCCCCTCAGATATCCACATCCAAACAAGCTCCCATCTCCTTAGTCACTCCAGCTTGTCACCCTGCTTGGATTGTAATGGTATTTTTCACCTTCTCAATCTTCTAGTTTCCTTGCCTTTTTTCCCCCAAGGCAGGCATTTTTGCTTTTTGCCCTCTGTGTCCCCGGCACCTGGAGCAGTGACTGGCACAACATAGTGCTCTTCAAATGCTGAATGCCCAGAACTCCTTGAGGAGCTGGCTCCCTCCTCCCTCCCTCCTCCCTCTGGCCTCATCTCTCTGCCAATCCTGCTAGACACTGGGTCTGCTGTGGCCACACAAGATTCCCTGGCATTCGGTAACCCTTCCCGAGCTGTCCATCAGGGCACTCAGCTTCCTGCTATGTCTCCTCCAAACCTCTGCCTGCAACATCCTCTTTATCCTCCAAAGCCAGCTCAAGTAGCAGATCCTCCCTGAAACTCTCTTTGATCTACCAACAAGCAGGTGTCTCATCTCTGCCCCCAGTTCTCACCTGTTATAATGTCTTTTCTCTCCCTTAACCCTTGAGAGCAGGTCTGTGTGGGATTCATCCTGCCCTGGGTGGAGGGGGGGTGCTGCAGGTGGGCACTAGTCTCTAGTGGGCGCTGCTGAAGGTAGAGCTCCCCAGGCAGGCCAAACTGACCATGGATGGTGTAGCAGTTTAAGATTATTTATGAATTTTCAAAAAAAGAGAGAAAAAATTATGATTGTAAACTGGTCTGCTCCTGTGGGTGTGATCCCCTTTGATTGTATTAGATTCAGCCGAGATGTCTTTCATTAAATTATGTTAAGATTAGAGCTTTGATTTGACCACATCAGTAGTGTGTAACTCAGGTTAAGTCCCTGCCCCCTTGGTGGGCTGATATAAACAGGCACTCACTCAAAGAGAGACAGTAGAAGACACACAAGAAGAAAGAGAAAGCTCCATAGACATGGCAGAGGAGAGAACTTTGATCCTGCGGCCCCGGGAAGAGAGATGAACCATTCGCCTGATAGTTTGCAGTGCTGAGAAAGCCCAGAAAGAAACAAGCCCTATGCCAGCCTGAAGCTTCAACACGTGGCAACTGACATTGGTGAGAAATCAACCTTGAGTTGGACTCTTTAGGGCCTTGTGACTGTAAGCTTCTTCCCCAAACAAATCCCCTTTATAAAAGCCAACAGATTTCTGTTACTTTGCATCAGCTCCCCTTTTGACTGACTAATATAGATGGGTTCAGTTGCAGGTCACCTTCCCATTGGCAGAGACTGGGCTGCCAAATTCGAAGTGATTTTGTGTTTCTTAGAAGCAGATATTTCCATGGAAGGACAACACAGCCTGGCTTAGGGCCCAACACCAAGCCAGCTATAGCCAGCCCCAGCAGGGAGGGTCCTGAAGATGCCTTTGTATCTAAAAGGCTTGCTAAGCACAAATGTCCAGGGCCATGCTTATGAAGGACCCGGAAGGAATTCTGGCCTGGGGGCCCAGTGACCTCAGTTGGGTCCTACTCCATGGCCATTTCCTAGGGACTTGGACATTTTTACCTAGGAAGGCAGGGGCATGGCAGAGTAGAGGAGTTGAGGCAGAGGGCATTCTCTTTGTACCCAGTCAAGCCATGCTTCCTTGGTGCCCCCAGCCTTCCTGAGATCCTTCTCTTTTCCAGCACTTTTGACCTGATTGAAACTGGGCAGTGCTGTAAGGGGGGCTGAGCAAGCTGCTGTTTTGCCCTCTAAGGACAGATTTGTTGCCAAGAACATGCTATGTGCCCAGGGTCTTGGAATATGCAGAGGGGCTGGCTGAGCAAGCAGGGTGGGGTGCCAGGGCCAGGGAGTGGGAAGCTGAGCCCAAGGGAAAGCAAAACCAAAGGCTGTGGCTGGAGGTGGCTGGAGTGGAGCATGAGCGCAATGCCCTCCTCGGCTCTGCAGGTCCAGGAACTGAACTGGTCTCACGGGGTGAATTTGGGCATTTTGAAGTTGCTTTCCGTATCCTGGGCTCAGCTTCCCAGTCCTGAGGGAGTCTTTCAGGGCCCTTTGCAGTTCTCCTGGGTAAACGAGAATGGGTTTGTCTTATCCTAACTATACTCATGCATCACTCAAATTTGTCAAAGTGCTAACTTCCAGCCAGACCTCAGAGTTGCCAGTTTCTATGGATCAATGTTTTTAATTAGATGGGTTTTCTTGTTTCTCCATTATTGGATTGAGTTAGCAAATTAAATTGAGCAATTTGTTGTTAGGTCATTTAAAAGCCAACTCGATTGCATAACCTGGGCTTGTGCCACATCCAAATCCTTCCAACTTCTTCCCAGAGCGGTGGAATCAGTAGCCAGCCAGAGGAGGGGGTATCCCCAGGAACTGCAGGTTGACTGACCCCCTGGCTCATGAGGTCTGAGTCCGTGGGGCACCGGCCCACTCTTTTCTGCTTCAAGAGGGCATGGAGGGTTGTCAGAAGGGCTGCAGAACTCAAGTTGGGTGGGAGCGGTGACAATAATTAGAAGTTCGTAGGGTCGCCCACGGACAAGGAGCTGCCTGGGTCTGCAGCCTCTGTTCTATCTGTGTAATGGTCTCTGGAGACCCTTCAGTTCTGGCATTCTGGGCACTCCAGTTCTGGGGAGGTGGGAGTTACTCCAGCCCCTACCAGAATGCAGGCTGGTTTGTCCCATGCTGGCAGGCGTTGCAGCCGTTGGGGCCCAGGTCTTCGAGGCAGACTGAGATGCGGTGGGCAGGCGACCGGGGATGGGGTGGGCAGCGGCTTGGGCAGAGGACCTGGGCGGGACCGGCCTGGTCCAGGGGCCTCACATCCCGGACGGCTCGCGCTGCTGCTGTTCCGCCTCCGACCGCAGAGTACCGTGGGGGCGCTCTAGCCCCTCGAGTATACCGCGCCCGCGGCTCTCCAAGCCCTCGCCCACCCTCCACGGTGCAGAAGCCCCTTGGTGGGCCCGTGACTCGGGGGTACCCCAAGACCTCTGGGCGAGAACGGATTCGAGCGCGGGGGGAGGTGCTGTCGCGGGCACAGGGCATGGCAGGAGCAACTGGGCAGTCGGAGGGAGGGGGCAGCTCTTGCCAGCAGCATAGTGCCACGATGCAGAGCCCTCGCTGGCAAGCCCTTCTCTTTCTTGCCTGAGAGGGTTCAGCTGTGGAAAGTTCACCTCCGGGACCTATCCAGGGCTGGGGCCACTGGGCCACCTTCCTTGATCCCAGGGCAGTAAGAGTGAGCAGGCAGGTCTGTAGACAGGCTGCCCAGACTTGTTGAATTCAGGGAGGCAGTGACAGGATATGACAGGTGTACGGGGACAATGGCTGGAGGGCTCCAGCAGCGGCTGGGGACAGGCGCTCAGGGCTTGGTAAATAGCATTAACGAGGCGACAACCTGAGCAGGCAAATTGGGAATGCAGACAGGGCTTTGTGACTGCACTGGCTGTCTGCCTGTGAGTCACCTCTGTGGATCGATTTCATCACTGAGCACTTGGATATGTGATGTGCTTAGAAAGAGAGGCTGGACTGGAGCCCACCCCCCCACCCAAAAAAAGCCCACAATGAAAAAACCTGGGGTGCACTACCAGCAACCCAGGAGCATCGCCTCCTCGTACCAAGCCCAGAAGCCATGGCCTCTGTCAGTTCTCCTTGGCCCTTCTTTTGCAAGGGGTTGGACCAGTTGAAGCTGACCTTTCTAAAGACATCCTAATTTTGGAGGCTCCAGAGACGCCCCCATCTTGGTACAGTGCCTGGCCCAAAGCAAGTGCCAATACATGTTTGTGGAAAGAAAAAGAAGACGAGTGTATTTCTCTGTTTTTTGACGTGTCTAGGTTTGTCTGAGTTTCCTGCTACACCTGTGAAGCAAAGGTACAGCTTTTTAGGAACCCAAGTGTGAATTCAGTGTCCATAGCAAAAGAGTGTTTTCAGGAAATAAGCCAGTTTGGTGCAGATGTGGGATGGGGGGCAAACTGGTGGGGAAAGAGGAAATCTGCCTGAAAATGCAGTTCATTTTGCAGGCATAATCTTGCTCTTCTTTTTCTGTTCTGACCATGTGGAACAGAAAACAGTGTTCGCTGGCCCAAAGACAAGCTAGGCAAGGCAGTGACTTTGTCCAAATGTGCTGCAAGCTCACTGGGCCTGCTCGAGACAGTTTCCTGTACTCTCTGCAGGACCACCCTGTGGGGTGAATGGCTCATAACACTGGCTGCCACGGCATGTGACCCCAGGCTGTTCCTAGGCCCCAGGGTAACAGCACCAGTTGGTGACACTTGAGGATTCTGAAATGGAGTAGACTGAAACTTGATTTTGTGTAACTTCAAATCTTGCTGTGTATTGAACCATTTTTGACTGGCAAAAAAATTTTCCCCACCAGTTAATAGTTGTGTGTTATTTTAAGAGCCAGTTAGCATAACTAGATCTTGTGTCATGTCCCCCTTACATTTGGGAAGACCTAGTACTTTGGACTAGTGGCCCAAGCAAAGCCACTGCTTTGAGCTGGCGGTGACTTTCCCCTCCCACACACATAAATGAGTGGGGCTGTCGTCAGTGGTTGGCTGGGTAGTATTGTCACACAGATGTTAGCAATATGGGTGGCAGACTCCACCCACCTCATCAGGGCTCTGAGGGCTTAGGGGAAAGGTAAGACAGTGGTCAGCTCTGAGGGAGAAAGAGAAAGGAATGGAGGGAGTGAGGGAGGAAGGGAGACGCATCTGGGCCCCAGCCTTGTGATGCCAGCTGCAAAACCTTAGCTGCCTCTCAGGTCAGGCCAGCACCCAACACCCAGTGCCCTGGGCTCAGCTTTGCTAGGTGACAGGACTCGACAGGAGGGGGGCACGAAGGGCTCACCCTTGCAGTGGAATGATTCTTGGCAAGTTGCACCCAGTGTGCTGACTTCCCTCTGGAGAAATGCTGCAGGGTTTCCTGGAAGACAGGCCGGTGGGCCTTGGTTGCATTCCTTTTGAAATGGGGCCTTCATTGGCCACAGATGTCATCTGAGGTGGAGGTGTCTCTCCTTTGCCTTTAACTAGTTTCTATTTCCTTTCTCTGGATCTCTCTTTAACTCTTTTCTCTCCCTCCTTCTTTCCTCTACCAGTGCCTTCTCTTTTTCTCTTCTTCTCTGTCACACTTTTCTCTCCTTGCTGCATTTCTTCTGCCCCTTCTTCCCTTCTTGCTTCTCTCTCTGGCATTCACTCCTCCATGTCCCTTACTTTGCCTCTTTCTATTCCTTCTTTTTCCTTTCATACCACTCTGCCACTTCTCTTTCCCCTTTGTCTCCCTTTCCCCCACTTCTGGTCCCCTCCCCCACCCTCTTTCCTTGGTTCCTCTCTCTGTCCTTTTCTTCTATTTCCTTCCCTCTCTCTCCTCCAAATCACTTTTCTCAGGCTTTGGTCACCTTTCAGTCTGTCTCTGCCCTCTTTGTAGTCCTCTACTGCCTGACTTCTCCTTCTCCCCACCTTTTCTCCCTAGCCCAGCCTCGATCCCTGTTCTGTGTTTGTCTCTCTCTATGCCTCCCTCCCCCTCCTTTTCTGCTCTTCTCCCAGCTTCTTCCCTCTGCCATCGACCTCTCTTCTCAATACCTCTCTTCCGGTTCCTTCTCTCCTGCAATCTGTCCTTCTATCCCCTGCTCCTCCCCCTTTCTTCTCAGTTTTCCTTCTTCCCTCTTCTCTGACCCCCTTCCCTGCCCTCCTCCCTCCACCCCTCCCAACATTCCCAAGCAACAGCAGGGTGCAGATTGTGCCCCAATAGGCTTTGCACTAAGCCCGAGTGCTGGACCCCATTCCCCAACGCTAACCCCACTTCCTCAACTCTCCTAAGCACTTCCTCAGGAAGCAAAGCTTTGGGAGAATCAATGGAAAAGAGAAAGCCCTGGGAGCCAGGTATGCTGGGGTGGAATCCCAGCTCCAAACTAAAAAGCTGTGTGTCTGGGCATGTTAATGGGGTTGATGGTGATGAAGGGGTCCTATGAAGGCACTTAGGCCTCTGCTTGGCTCCTAGTGGGTGCTCCATCAAAGGAAGTTGCTTCTGATGGTCCCCCTCATCCATGGGACATCTGTCAGGGAGCAGATCTTGTATATGATAGTCCCTCTTGTCTTTCTCTTGGATCTTCCCTCCGTCCCAGCCTCTTCCCATCACCTCCACCTTTAGCTGCCCATTGCCCTTATCTGTTTCTCAGGTCTGAGGCCCATGTCACTGTCTCTGCCTCTTCTCAATTTTCCCCAATGTTCTCTGCTCCCAGCCTGACCTGGGAGCAGCAGCAGAAGCATCCTTGAGAAGTGTCCTCATAAGGGAGGCAGCAGGGCAGGGGTCCAATTCCTGAAGGTGGTGGGGACACCAGCACAGCCTGATTGCCAGCTTGGCATCACAGCAAGGAGATCCATCAATCCTTCCAGTCACATACCCAGCCAAATGAGGATTCTGCCCCCCTTGAGCCTGGGGGGGGCTTCAGGAGATGCTTTACTTGATCACCCACTGGGTGCATTTCTGCCATTGCCCCAAGGCCTGCCAGAGGACAGCAGCAGTGACATTCTGGGGATTTGCAGGATATCCAAGAAAGCAGTTCGGGTATGGTTGGGAAAACATATTCTCAGGCCCCTCGTTGTGTAAGTGGGGTCATTGGGAGCAAACTAGGGACAGGGACTTGCTCAAGGTCCTACATTCAACAGTCAAAGAACTGGGACAAAACCCAAAGCTAGGACTAAGTGTGTGTGTGGGGAATGGGTACACTAGTGTGGCTTTCCCAGCATATCATTCATGTATGCATGCACACTCACATGCACACATATGTTGTACATGTGAATTTTTATTTATTTATTTATTTTTATATTTTAAAAGATGCTCAGATTACATAAATGTTACACAAAAATTACAGGGATTCCCATGTTCCCCACCTCCCACACCTCCCATAACATCTCACATAAACATCTTTCATTACTGTGGC
>JAKSZT010053812.1:1458604-1473841 GCA_026826555.1 Tolypeutes matacus
TTGTGGATTGGGACATTCAAAAAATGGGCAAAAAAGCAAAGGAAATGCCTTTAAAATATATATATATATATATTCATTTTTTTCCTTTCTCTCTTCTTTTTTCCCCTTTTTCCTTCCCTTTATCACTGTGTTATCGGATGTCTGGTGTGCCATGACACCTTCCTCCTCTCAATCCCCATTGTCTCCCAATTTTTCAGAGCAGGCTTTGAGCCATCTCCCATATGGACATAAACTATGGTAAAGGGATAGAGTGTGGTTGCATGTTGGGGGATGGGGCAGATGAGCGGTGGTGTTCCTGGGTTTGGTGGTACAACACTGGGGGGTGGATGGTTTAGGAAGTGCTGGTTCAAATCCCCAGAGCATGCAACTGTGAATCTTGACATTCCATGGGTTAGGAGAGGGGGGTATCATGGGCCCTGGGGGGCTGGGGAGAAGGGAACAGTCAAGATCTAATGGGATGTTTGGTGGTCATGGGGAAGGCTTTTCATTACCTTTCAGTAATGGACACAGGACATGGTAAAAATCATCAAAATTATTTAACTGTATCATCTAAATTGTAAACTATACTGTAAATCACTGACAATGTTTAGTTGCTATATTTTGCTATCTGCATAACAGTTATAACAATGCTAACAACCAAAAAAAAAAAAAGGAGGGGGAATTAATATGGGGTGGGGAAGCGGAGGTGGTTTGGTATCTGGGAGTCTCCGGCACCCCATGTGTGACTTTGCTGTGACCTAAAACTTCTTTGAAAATTAAATGTAGTATGTTTTAAAGTCAGGTAGTGTGATACCTCCAACTTCATTTTTCTTTTTCAGTATGTCTTTGGTGATTCAGGGCCTCTTACCTTTCCAGATATATTTTGTAGTTAGTTTTTCCAGTTCCTTAAAAAATACAGTGTTGACTTTTATTGGGGTTGCATTAAATCGGTAGATTAGTTTGGGTAGGATAGATATCTTGATGATGTTTAGTCTTCCTATCCATGAACAGGGAATGTTTTTCCATTTATTTAAGTCTTCTTTGATTTCTTTTAACAGTGTTGTGTAGTTTTCTGTATATAAGTCCTTTACATCTTTAGTTAAATTTATTCCTAGGTATTTGATTTTTTTAGTTACTATTGTAAATGGTAGTTTTTTCTTGATTTCCTCCTCAGATTGCTCATTATTGGTGTACAGAAATGTTACTGATTTTTGAGCATTGATCTTATAGCCTGTGGCATTACTGAACTCCTTTATAAGTTCTAGAAGCTTTGTTGTAGATTGCTCAGGGCTTTCTACATATAGGATCATGTTGTCTGCAAGTAATGAATTTTTTACTTCTTTTCCAATTTGGATGCCTTTTATATCTTTTTCTTGCCTCAGTGCTAGAGCAAGTACTTCTAAGACAATGTTAAATAGGAGTGGTGGTAGTGGGCATCCTTGTCTTGTTCCTGATCTCAGAGGGAAGGCTTTTAGGATTTCACCATTGAAGATGATGTTAGCTTTGGGTTTTTCATATATACCCTTTATCATATTCAGAAAGTTTCCATCTATTCTTATCTTTTGCAGTGTTGTTTTTTTTTTTTTATCAAGAAAGAGTGCTGTATTTTGTTGAATGCTTTTTCTGCATCTGTAGAGATGATCGTGTGATTTTTTTTTCTTTCAATGTGTTTATGTGGTGTATTACATTGATTGATTTTCTTATATTGAACCATCCTTGCATACCCGGGATGAAATCCACTTGGTAATGGTGTATAATTCTTTTGATATGTTGTTGAATGCGATTATCAAGTATTTTGTGGAGGATTTTAGCATCTAGGTTCATTAGAGAGATTGGTCTGTAATTTTCCTTTCTTGTGGTTCTTTGTTTGGCTTTGCTATTAAGGTAATGTTGGCATCATAAATGAGTCAGGCAATATTCCTTCTACTTCTATTTTTTGGAAGAGCTTAAGCAGGATTGGTGTTAGCTCTTTCCGGAATGTTTGGTAGAATTCATCTGTGAATCTGTCTGGTCCTGGGCTCTTCTTAGTTGGGAGGTTTTTGATGACTGAGTCTATCTCTTTGCTTGTAATTGGACTGTTGAGTTCATCAGTTTCTTCTTTCATTAATGTAGGCTGTTTGTGAGTTTCTAGGAATTTGTCCATTTCCTCTAAAGTATCATTCTTGTTGGTATATAATTTTTCAAAGTATCCTCTTATGATACTCTTTGTTTCTGTTGGGTCAGTAGTGATATCCCCTTTCTCATTCCTTACTTTGTGTATTTGCATCTGTTCTCTGTTTTTCTTTGTTAGTCTCGCTAAGGGTTTGTCAATTTTATTGATCTTCTCGAAGAGCCATCTTTTGGTTTTGTTTATTTTTTCTAGTGCTTTCTTACACTCTATTTCATTTAGTTCTGCTCTAATCTTTGTTATTTCCTTCTTTCTACTTCCTTTAGGTTTAGTTTGTTGTTGTTTTTGCAATTCCTCCAAGTGTGCAGTTAGGTCTTCAATTTTAGCTCTTTCTTCTTTTTTAATATATGCATTTAAGGCTATGAGCTTCCCTCTCAAGACAGCTTTGTCTGCATCCCATAGGTTTTGATATGTTGTGTTGTCATTTTCATTAATTTCAAGGTAGTTACTGATTTCTTTTGAGATTTCCTCCTTGACCCACTGATTGACTAATAGTGTGTTGTTTAACTTCCATATCTTTGTGCCTAATCTGTTTCTCTGTCTTCAGTGATTTCCAATTTCATTCCATTGTGGTCAGAGAAATTACTTTGTATAATCTTAATCTTTATGAATTCATTGAGATTTTTTCTGTGGTCTAGTATGTGGTCTATCTTGGAGTATGGTCCATGTGCACTCGAGAAGAATGTAAATCCTGCTGTATTTGGGTGTAATGTTCTGTATATGTCTATTAGGGCCAGGCCCTCTAATGTATTGTTCAGAGTCTTTGTTTCTTTATTGATTCTCTGTCTAGATGTTCTGTCTAATGGTGATAATGGTGTATTAAAGTCCCCCACTATAATTGTAGAGGCATTTATTTCTCCACTTAGCTTTTCCAGAGTTTTCCTCATGTATTTTGAGGTACCCCAATTAGGTGCATAACTGTTTATGATTGTTCTGTCTTCTTGAGAGATTACCCCTTTTAATATATAGTGTCCATCTTTGTCTCTTACAATAGTTTTGCATTTAAAGTCTATTTTGTCTGATATTAGGATAACTACTCCTGCCCTTTTTTGGCTATTGTTAGCTTGTAAAATTGTTTTCCAGACATTCACTTTCAGCCTCCTTGTGTCTCTGGGTCGAAGGTGGGTTTCTTGTAGACAGCATATAGATGGGTAATATTTCCTTATCCATTCTGCCAGTCTGTGTCTGTTGAGTGGTGAATTTAATCCATTAACATTCAGTGTTATTACTCACAATGAATTTCTTACTTCAGCCATATTTTCTTTGGGTTAATGTATGTCATATGTTGTTTTTGTTTCTCTTTTTGCCTTTTTAGTTGTTTTTAAACTCTCTTCCAATTCTCTCTCCCTTGTTTTTTCCTTTCAAACTGTAGAATTTCCTTTACTATTTCTTGTAGTGCAGGTTTCTTATTGGCATACGCTCTTAATTTCTGTTTATCTGTGAATATTTTGAACTCTCTATCATTTTTGAATGCCAGTTTTGCTGGATAATGAATTCGTGGCTGGAATTTTTTTTCTTTTAGTACTTTGACTATGTCATACCACTGTCTTCTTGCCTCCATGGTTTCAGCTGAGAAATCAGCACTTAATCTTATTGTGCTTCCCTTGTATGTGATGGTTCTCTTTTCTCTTGCTGCCTTGAGTATTTTCTCTTTGTTTGAGTATTGGACATTTTGACAAGTATATGTCTTGGAGTTGGCCTGTTGGGATTTATACTGTTTATTGTGTGCTGTGCTTCCTGGACTTGTACATCCATCTCTCTCAATATGGTTGGGAACTTTTCAGCCATTACTTCCTTCAACACTCCTTCTATTCCCTTTCCCTTCTCTTCTCCTTCTGGGATGCCTATAATGCGTATGTTTGTGCATTTTGTGTTGTCGGTTAAATACCTGAGTCCCTGCTGGATTTTTTCTATCTTTTTATCTATCTGTTCTACTATCTGTTTGATTTCAGATGTATTGTCTTCCACATCACTAATTCTTTCTTCTGCCTGTTCAAATCTGCTGTTATGTGATTCCAGAGTCTTTTTGATTTCTTGGATTTGCCATTGATCACCATCATATACATTATCTTTTTATGTATGTTTACAATTTCTTCAGTATGTTCTCCCCATGTCTTCTTATTATCCTTAATCTCTTTCCTCACTTCATTAAGTTGGTCCATGATATTTGTTTGGAGAGCTTTGATTAGTCATTCAATGTTCTGCATCTCTTACTAGTTTTTAGTTTGTTCTTTGGACTGGTCCATGTCTTCCTGTTTCTCAGTGTGGTTTGTAATTTTTTGTTGCCCTCTAGTCATCATTTTATCTTGATGGGGTTATTCAGTTGATTAGCTTCTCTCTCTGCTCTAGAGTTTTATTTAGCTGGTGGTTCTGTGTGTGTTTTAAGTTTTCTCTTTGAGACTTTGTTCTCCTTATTTTATTTCCTTGCTTTTTTCTATGTTTCCTTGTGGGCAAAAGATTAGAACCAGAGGAATCGAAAGATGTGAGAAAGGAAGAAGGATCACAGTAATATTGATAAAAGTTAGAAAAGGAGCCATATAAGACTTAGTAAAATGAATATTTAACTCATGTAGGCAGTGTAGAGTCATAGGAAAAAAAGTGGAGTACTTACTATGGACTGAGAAACCAAATAGAGGAAAATACATATAATGGTTTAGAAAGCTAGAATGATGAGGAGAGAGAGAAAGAGTAAAGAAAGGGCTGAAAGGGAAAAATTAATATTAATAAAAAGAAGAAAACAGAATAGATAGAATAGAAATTGACACCCTTAAGGTGTGGGCTAATGAAAAAAATTGGTATGTGAAAACCACAACAGAAAGCAGAAAGCAGAAAGATGAAGGATTTTGGGAGACAAAATCAATATAGACAGAGAATGGGAAATCACAGAAGATGCACAGCAGAGAAGAAACAAACTAACAGCCTGAATCTCTCCTGAGCAACCTGCTTCACCGTCCAGCTCCCTCCAGATTGATGTCCCCAAGGTTCTCGCTCTGTGTGTCCCCAGCACAGACCCCTGGGCAGGACCCTGTCCCCAATCAGCCATCCTCAGAGAGTGAGTCAGCAAGTGCCCTGCTAAACTGATGCCATCTTGCCCCTTGTACATGTGAATTTTAAATGGAAAGTTCATTTGTCCTGTTTTTGAAAAACATATTTAATATTCAGAAAAGCCCATTACCAGGTAATTCATGTTCCAGTCCTGAACGGGGGTAACATTGGACCAGCCTGTTCCTCAATATTCCTGTATTAAGCTGGGGCGGGGGGTGGACTAAATGGTTTCCAAGGGACTTCCAGTTGTGGCAATGTTAGTTGATGGAGTGCTTATATTGTTCCAGGGATTGTAAAGATGTGGTTTCATTTAAGCCTCCCATTACCTCCACAAGCTAGGTTGCTAAGTTTCTCTTTTTGTATGTAAAAGAACGGAGGCACAGGGAGTTTAAGCAATTGGCCACAGACCCCAGCAAGTAAGTGGAAGAGACTGGATTTGGCTCCAGACCTCCTTGATCAGCCAAGTCAGGGTACCTCCTGAGGAAGTTTGTCCGGGATTGTGTGCTGGGACTCTGTGCTGGGACTCTGGGCCCTATCCCCCAATGAAAGCTTGACCGGTGGAAAGACAAATCATATGGGGACAGAGCTCAGAGCAGCTCAAGGGAGGGGGTAAGCTGAGGCCAGCTTCGTTATTTCTTTTCCTGCTATGAACAGGGAAATAGGGCACGTGCAACTGAGATGGTGTATGTTTAATCATTGGTTTAATAATGGCAGGGGCTCTTAATGTTTGGTTAATCACTTGCTGTTCTTACTGTCTGAAAACGCTGTCCCCCAGTCCTCATATTGTTGACCACTTCTTGACATTCAGCCCTCAGCCCGAATGTCACCATCTTTGACCACCTAGTCTAAAACGGCCACTCAGCTGCTCTGTCACATCAGCCCATCTTCATTTTCTGGTCAGCTCTGCTCGCTCATATTCTCCTTTATTTATTTATTTTTTTGGTTCAGTGCCTCTTTTTCTCTCTAGACTGAACTGCCAGCCCCATGAGTGTAAGACCATATCTGTCTTGTTCCCTGTGTTTTCCCCAAGGTCTGGCACTGTGCTTGACACCTGACTGGGGTCAATGAATATTTGCTGAATGAGTGAATGATGCTCTAATGGCACAGTAATGACAAGAACCTTGCACCACTGGATCACTCAATTATACTATGTTCGGCCTGCACTGAGTGCTGGGAACACTGAGGACAACTCTACAAAGTTCCTCTCTTCCAGAGACTTCTGGTCTTGTGGAAAGACAGAACTGTTAACAGATCACTGGGATCCTGAGCTAGATACTAAGTCTTACAAGAGCCAGATTTATAAAGGTGCTGTAAAGCCCAGGGGACACAGTGGCGCCTTCTGTCTCGGAGAAAAAGGGAAAGTATTGAAGTATTAGTAGGAGTTTTCCCGGCAGAAAACCAAGACAGGATTTTTCTAGTAAAGGAAATAATAGGTGCAAAATGTGAGGCAGGAAAAAACCCAGGTGAGTCAGAGGAATGGGCTGAATGGCCAGCTGTGGGTGTGTCTGCCACCCACGCTGCACAGCTCTCTGTTGTTTTAATTTGACATCAGGAGGGATGACCAAATTTCTGGCAAGCCTTGAGAAAGAGGGGAAGGATTGTTATATTGCCTTCTCAAAGTCCCAAGTCACTGAAATGGAAATTAGCTACCATGTCAAGAAGGAATGAGGGAGAGAAAATTGCCTGGTGAGCATTTCAGCTTGGTCATAAACATCCCCAATAATCTCACACTGGGGTGGTGCTGTCGGGCACCGAGTTCTTTCCCATACATCAGCTCCCTCGATTGTCATGCTGGGCCTGTGAAGTCAGCAGGGCTGCAGGAGCTACCTGGGGAGGTGGGGCGAGCAGGGGCTGTAAGCTGGCCTTTGCTCAGGGCTAATGGGCTGTGTTCGGAAGACGCCCAGCTGGTCCCTCTTTCCTTTATTTTCAAACGTTGAGGTAAAACTCACACAACAGAGAGTCATCATTCTAACTGTTTTAAAGTCCACAATTCAGCGACATTCAGTACATTCACAACATCCTGCAACCATCACCGCCATCTAGTTCCAAAACATTTTCATCACCCCAGAAGGAAATCCTGTACCTGTTAAGCAGCCACTCCTCCTCCCCCTCTCTTCTTTTCCTTTTCCACAACTTCTTATTAAATCTTATTTGTGGACCTCAGGGTCAGAGAGTTGAGATCAAAGTACTCTTGGCTGACCTCCAGCACCACTGGTCTGTGCAGCGCTCCTCTCTCATTTTGTATCTCCCCTACTTCCTCCAGATCCCCACACCCTTTCCCCCTCCATAGAGCACCCACTCTAATGCATTTGAGATGAGTCCCTGCATATATGTGTGTTCATATAAAATATAGTGCTATTTTGTCTATGTGTTTTTAATTTGCATAAATGTTATTGTGCTATAAATCTTGTTCTGTTTCTTACTTTTAAAAAAAGCAGCACTATAATTTTTAGATCAGTCTATTGTACATACATCTGGTTACTTTAAACTGCAGCTTAGTTTTCCGTTTCGCCTCTGTACTCCCCTGGGGATAGAGAGATGGCCTGTCCCCATTCCAGGCAATGACACAGTGGTAATTCTTGTTCAGGTCCCGATAGGATCTGCAATGGGGCAGACATCCAGGTGTGGAGTCGCCGGAGCAGAGAGTGCATGCCATATTTAATTCTGCTGAGTCCCGCTGGATTGCCTTCCAGAACGGTAGAACACTTTACACTCTTACCAGGACTGTAATACCAAGTGTCCTTGCTGACACTTGGTATTATTAAACTTCCTAATACTTGCCAAACCGATGGTGGTGGGTGGGGTAGCAAGTGGATCTTCTTGTTGTTTTAATGTGCATTTCCCTGATTTTTAGTAAGTTGGGGCATTTTTTTCCACATGTTTATTGGCCATTGGATTTCCTCTTATGTAAATTGTTACTCAAATTCTTTCCCTGGTTTTCTATTGGGATTCATGTCTACTTCTTGCTTACTGATCCCTTCTTGTCAGGTTTAAACATCACACATCTTCACCTCTCAGTCATTTATCTGTTTATTTTCTCTATGTTATCATTCTGTCAAGCAAAAATCCTGAATTTTGCATCATTAAGTCTATCAATCTTTTCCCATATGGTTTGAAGGTTTTATCTTTGTCCTCTGTAAGGCCAAAATGATACTCTTCTCCATTTTCTTCCAATAGCTTTATGATTTTATCTTTTATATTTAGGTTTATAATTAATCAGTAATCAACTTTTATATATGGTGTGAGGTGGGGGTCTGGCCAGATTTCTCAGCACTATTTACTCAAAACTATTTTCCCCAATTGATTAGTAGTTCCAACTTTAACATACATACCAACTTTCTATTCTCTTCCTTCAGTCTATTTGTTTTTTTCCTGCACCAGTACCTACTAATTTAAAAAATTACCATAGTTTTGTATTATAAGTTAATATCTGATGGGATAAGCCTTCCTCTTCTTTTATACAAATTAACTTAACTATTTCAAGGCCTTTATTCTTTCCATGCCCTCCTCTTTTCTTAATTTCCCTATAAACAAACTCACAGCATTGGCACTGAGCTGACAGCAGAATGAGAAACCCTCTTTCCTCTCAGGTCCTGAGTTGAGCTACTCTTTCAGGGGAGCATTAGCCATCACAATTTTCTTTAAGGCCATTTGTTTCATTTCAGAATACCAAAAAAAACCTGTAGTAAGACATCACCATTTTACAGATGAGGATACAGAGGCTCAGAGAGGTAAGAATTCCCAGAGTTGTATGGTGAATTCGAAAGAGTGCTGAGACTTGAACCCATGTTTCCTGAGCCCCTATCCTGGGCTCTTGTAACCATACTATGCTAACACATAATTTTTTCAAAGAAAGTAGTAAATAACTCATGCTCCAAAGCACAAATACTCACTTCCACTCCCCTGTTCCCAGCCTGATGTGCAAGGCAGAGGGATGGCATGGCCAGAATAGCTTTGAAGAGGCAAAAGCTCAAGACCAATAGGTATGTGCAAGGGAGGTCATCAAGTATAGTTGGAAAGTCTCAGGTCCTGCTGAAATAGTGGAAGAAGTTCTGGAGCAAGATGGGGGTACCTTGTGCAGGTGGATATGGAAGCAGTTGAATGGATTGTAACAAATCAAATCCTTCTACATTCCAGCAGGCAAGCAGGCAGCAAAGCGGGGAGTGGATGAGAGAAGGGATGTGGTGGCCCCAGTAACTGCAGTTAGGAAATTAGAAGTAGATCAGGTTTATCTGTCTCAGGAACCTCTGCAGAAAAGGGCGGTGCACACAACCAGGGCTCCTGTGGCCCCTTGAAGAAGGGTTGGGAGTCTAAATAGGGCCCTGCCCTGAGTAGCAGATCAGCAAGGAGATGTGGGTCCAGGCATCCTATGATCACAAATGCTGTCCCCATGGGGTCGCAGAGGGCCCTAGTTGTCACTCAGCACTGCAGCTCCATCTGAATCAGCACTCTCTCGAGGTCAGAGCCACTTTCTGGGGTGGGAGTAGGGGAGGTGCTTCCTGCCCATGGAGATGTGCAAGGAGTGGTTGCATGGCCATATGAGGGTAGAGCTTGGGTTCTTTTTCCTGCTTGGGATGTAGGCAGTCCACACCACTGGTCCACTGTTTCCCAAACCCAAAAGTCACCTTGAGTATGGGTTGAAAGCACAGATGCCAACCCTACCCCACCAACTCACCACCTAGCAGGGGAACCAGTAATTCCAAGCAGTACTTCTCAGACTACCTGCAAGGAAGGACTAGTTTTAAAATTTCCTTTCTGTCACAACCTATGCTTTTGTGAAATATAAAATCACACACTCTTGTGTTATTGCAATGTCAAATTGCTAGAACGGTACCTAAATGTCTACTGTCATCACTGTACTTATCTGTCATGGACCTGTTACAAACTGCTCACCAACCACCACTGGTCTGTGGATTGCATTTTGCATAGCACTGGTTTAGAGGACCATACCTCCAGAGATTGCTTCTAGCCTGGAGCTTCTGGACCCTTGTCTTGTCTCTGCATCAGCTAGTGAGGTTCCCCTGAGTGAATGAGTGAGCACCAGGTACTGAATATACAGTAGTGAATAAGCCAGATGATCACCTTGTCCTCCTGGAGCTGGCAGCCCAGTCTGGGTGACAATCAGCTTTGGTGATTGTGTTCCAGGGGGAATTTTTAACATTTATCTCCCTACTGGACTGTGAATGCCATACATCTCCAGCTTTGGGGCCATACATTATTCCACATTCCATGGGTTCAGAAATGACCTCTGCATCCATGACTGCTAAATCTCTAGCTCTATCTAGCCTAGAACTCTCCTCTGAGCACCAGACTCATAGCTCCAACCACATACTGAGCATCATAGGGCCAAACTCAATGTGATAGGCAGCTGAGCATAGTAGTTAGGAGTGTGAACTCATGGGCCCAACTGACTGGGTTTAAATCCTTTCTCCTTTACTTACTAGTTGTGATTCTCAGGAAAATTATTGAAACTCTCTGAGTCTCAGTTACCCTCATTTAAAAATGAGAGTCAGCAGCAGCAGCAGCACCATTGTCATTGACAACCTTATAAGGTTTGGGAAAGGTCACATGATGTAATACAGGTCAAATGCTGAGAAGACAACCTGGAACATAGAATGCCCTCTACTATACTGAAGATGTGTTAGCTTATATATTCACATTCCATTCAACTTGGTCTAAAACAAAACTCAAGACTTTATCCTCCTTCTCCAGGATCTTCCACTCAATAAATGCCCCCACCATCCATACCCCTTCCACTCCCCAACATATTTTCCACATGTCAACTCTAAGTATTAAATGTCCCTTGCATTTTTTCCCCTGTCCTCACTGCTACTACCCTGGTCCCAGCCACTATCATCTCTCATGTGGATAACTTCATTCACTTCATCAGTGGTTTTTTTTGCCTCTTTCCTTGCCCACCCCCTCAAAGTCTATTCTCTACGCAGCAGCCGGAAGGATCTTTACAAAGTTCAAAGCCTTCCTGCTCAGAACCTGCCAGTGGCTTTCCACCTCACATAAAATAAAATCCAAGCTCTTCCCCCTGGCCTCTGACCCCTGACTCATCTGACCCTTGCCCACTTCTCTGACCTTATATCTTGCCTTTCTCCCTCTCCTCTACTATTCTCTGGCTACACTAGCCCCTGCTGTTCCTCAAAACAGATGCTCCCTCCTACTTACTGCACATACTGTTCTCTGGCTGAAGCACTTTTCTCCCATTTTTCACCTAATTAATCTCTCCTATTTATGCCTCAGCTCTCATTTCACACACCACCTCTGCAAGAAAGCCTTTCTCAATCCCCCAGATCGAGTCAGCCTCTCTATTCCATGTACTCATTGCATCTTAGAGTCCATCTTTATACCCAGATGCTATCACACCTTTTATTTGGTGTACATATTTTATTAATGCCCATCTTTCCATTAAAACTAAAGTTTCAGACCAAAGAGAGAGAGTGAGAGAGGGACCAAGTGAGATAGAGGCACAGAGACAAAGAGGTACAGAGACACACAATCTGAGAGCAAGTGCCAGAGAGAGAAAAACAACCAAGAGCAAAAAAGACAGACACGGAAAGCTAGAGAGACACAGGCAGAGACCCTGAAGGCTAAGGAGCCAGAGAGAAACAATACCAGTGAGAAAGAGCTAGAGGCCCAGTTGGAAGCACAAATGTGGGTAACTGGTGGGCTGGCTTACTCAGCTTCTGATAAATGATTTCTTCTTTCCAGTCAAAGGGGATATATGACCTCTGGATTTGGAAGTTAAATAGAAAAAGGACAAAACTAAAATCCCAAGAGAAGCCAAGTGAAAAGTAAGCTTGATGGCTGGTTAAGAATTTTGTCAGCATAGTTTTGTATCCATTGCTTTTCTTCTTTCTCGTCCAACTTGTGAAAAGTATGCGTGAAGTAGGTGCAGGGGTTTCTCACCCTCAGAGAAGAGCTCCAAATAACTAATGGCTGTCTGGGGACCATGCTGAGGGTTTTGTCCCCGACCTCCCCAAGGTTAGGCAATTGGGAGCTCCATTAGCCCTATTCTGTTGTTCCTTCTCCAGTACAGCAGTGGAAAGCTAGAAAGCATCATTCTTTCTTTCTGTTTGGCTTTAGATGAAAGCACCATTGTCATACCAGAAAAGAGGCTTTATTTTCAATGTCAATGAGAAACAAGTGTTCCACATTCCGGGTGATGGTGGCAATGCTACAGCCCATCACCCCTTTGTAAAGAGAACCTACAGCAGTGTAGGAGTGTAGCAGTGTAGGGAGGACAAGTTCTGCATTGTGTAGGGGTAGAGTTTCATTCTGTTCTTCTATTCTGGTGGCCCCAAGCAACCCCTCTTCTCTCTAGGCTTCCACTTTCCCCTCTCCAATGAAGAAAAGGGATAGGTAATCAATGAAGAAAATCCCACGTGGACGTTCTAGGAGTCTCAGCTTTTTCAGCTTCCCTAACAGGTGGCTGTCCAGCCCAAAATCTGGTGATTTTCTCAGGAATATGAACTGGACAGCCACACCTCCGAGTGGACTCATGAATTCCAGATGACTGCACTGAATGGGGCTCTAATGTGACATGTCTCAGAATTCTGCCTGAGTTTGGTCAGTCCTGAATTTATAAAAGTGAGTCAGGAGAAGACATAGACAGCATATTTGCCAAATTTACCAACGAATGAGTCAAGACTCAGAGAGAGGGATGTAGCTATTGCTAGTTATAACACCATTGGCAGAATTCAACAAGATGGCCTTTTAAGGGATCACCTAGAAAGCTGTGATGCTTTAAAAATACATTTGATACTCCTGGTTAAAGAGCTCTGGCTCTGAAGAAACTAAGAAGAAAAGTATCTAGGGGCTTTGTTTGATCACAAAGCTCAATAGGGGTCCAGGGCATGATGTGGCTAGAGAACTAGCTGCCACATTAGTTGGCTGACTATCCAGAATGGGGGAAATAATGGCCCCACTTTGAGCAGACCATGCCCAGAGCCTTGCACTCAGTCCTGGGCCCTACCCTTGGATGTATGCAGAAGAAAGCTGTGCAGCATGGAGAAGAGCAGATGCCCAAGGGAAGCTGGCCACCTTTGAGGTCTCTGAAAGCCTGTCCTGGGGAGGAAGGAGGAAGCTTGGCCTGTTTGTGGGCTCTGGAAGGAAACCCTAAGATGAACCACAAGGCTGAAAGTTAGAGGAAAGGGTCTGCTATGGGAGGGCTTCCTATTGTCATCATGAAAAGATGAGTATATTCACTGACCTTTGATCCCACTAACAGATTTGACTGCTACATGAGAAAATTCCAGCTGAGAGTGTGAGGAAATGTTTTGACCAGTCCTCATGCTGGAGAGGGAGTTCAGGTGTCTGCAGGAGCATTGGCTTAGCCTGGGGCAGGGACTGGAGCTCCACAGGAGCCATGCTCCACACTGTGCCTGGCACAGAGCCACAACTTAGCCTCAGTCGTACAATGGTGTGTGCAGCAGCCCCCTCCTGCCTGCTGCACAGAATCAGTGACATTTGGTGGCACCACAGGCAGCATAGACACTAGGGATCCTCCCTCAAGGAGCTGTGACTCATCAAGTGTGACATTGACCAGATTGTAATAACATGAAAGCCTTGGAGATGAACTTTCTAATGGTATGGAAAAGAATGAGGTCCCAGGGACCTCAGAACCCAATGTCTGTCCCTTTTCTTTCAGAACAGCGAGAACTTTGGAGGCAATCTGGAGCCCCTCATGAAGCAAGAAAGTCATAATAGCCCCTGGGAATTTGAGCTGTGGAGCCAGCACGAGGCTCTGCACTCCTCAGAATTTAACTGGCAAATTCATCTACTGCAGTGGAGATGGATTTGATAACCAGGGACACAGTAGGCATGCACAAAGGTGCAGCGTTTTTGTCAGTCCCCTTCCTCTCCTGCTACTCCCTTCCACTGGTCTGGAGTAGAGATGGCTGCAATTCCATAGCCCACACTTTGTATCCCTAACCCCCACCTTGCACAGGCAAGCTCAGCCTTGTGGCTCTTTGGGATAAGGGCTCCATTTTTGCCTGGGCATAGCAAGAGAGGAGTTGCAGGGATTTTCTCTCCTAGAATGTCTGGCTGACCCAGGGCATCAACAGGCTTCCTTGGCATCTGCCTGAGCTGGTCCATGGGACTGATGAGCCTCGGGTGAGCTTGGGCACATTGCCACAGAGGCTAAGTGGATTCCTCCAGTACTGGGTTCCTGTGTTGGGATGCCCTGTCTGGATCAACTGCCACTGGCTGCTCTAATGTGGCTTGGCATGATTGTCCTGTTGCAGAAGTCATTTATCACAATGATGATGGATATTCACCTGCAGCCCCAGCTGCAAGCGCAATGGTGGATGTAGACAAAAGCAAGGGGAGATTCGTGGTGTTAATGGGGCAGCCTTTTCGTGGCTAAATAAATAACGAGGGAAGGTGATAACTACCAAAAACTCGTGCTATTCTGTGGTTCTGCAGTATGTTGTATTGCAATTTAAACAGAGGCAGGCAGCAAGTAAGCAGGTGAGGAGGCTATGAAAGGTGTCAGGCTAGGACAGGGCTGAGGACCTTCTGGGACAAGCCAAGATTCCCCCACTGACCACACTAAAGAGGACTAGAGCCAGTCCTGCATTCCTACTACTGCCCATGCTACTACCATCACCACCAGGGTCTTCTTTTGGCTCCCTATACCCACCAGGGCATTCTAAGGCTTTGCAGGGTCATCCTAAAAGACTCCAAATCTATTGTTGAAGAAGTGAGAGAGAATAGCTGCCAATAGACAAATGTTCAGTGGATGGAATTAGATTCCTTTGGGGATTAATTGAGGCAAACAAACTGTGTGTGTGGGGTGGGGGATGTGTCTTGGGGTTTTTCAATTTCTATCTTTCACAGTACGTATGTGGGAAATAGGCTGGAAGCACTCTTGTATGACTAGGGATCTCTTTACATAGGGCATATATTTAAGAGAAGGAGGGAGGGGAAGGGAGAGAGGAAGGAAGGAAAGAAGGAAGGAAGGAAGGGAAGAAGGGAGGGAGGGAAGAAGGAAGGAAGGAAGGAAGGAAGGAAGGAAGGAAGGAAGGAAGGAA
>JAKSZT010053812.1:1473851-1548708 GCA_026826555.1 Tolypeutes matacus
CTCTATTAAGTGAAGGAGACACATGTGCACATCAACAAGGCAAAGGCAGGATGGAGGACTCTCAGATCCCATCTTGAATGCCCAGGGGATGACAGTAAGCCCTGCCTGGGAAACACAGCTGTCTCCATGAGACAACTTCAGAGCAGCTGCTTTTATGGCTGCTGGAATCAGCTCAGCTCCTGGCTGCTGAGCGTGGCGTGGCCAGGGAAGGTCCTTGCAGGCATATACAGCCCCTCTTCAGAAGAAGCCTGTCCACTAGGCCAGAGACCTTACCTACCCAGTCTTCTCTGTCATCATCAGGGGTGAAAGAGGGTCGATGTCATTTGTGCAGAATAACACCTGGCTTCCCAGAAGTTCAAAATAGGATGCAACATTCACGTATGCATCCATGTGCAATATTCACATGGACAGAATTTCACTCTCCCTCAACAGGAGTCAAGATTGAACACTCTAAATTTTAGATTGTATATATGCTATCAGAATTTAAAAATAACAACAACAAAGTATTGTACAATACAAAGAATGAACCCTAATGTAAACTCAACTATAATTAATAATATAATTATAATAATGCTGTTTCATCAATTGTAACAAAGATACTACACTAAAACAAAATAATAATAGGGAAAACTGTTGGTGGGGGCGAGAGAAGTATATGGGAACTCTGTACTTTCTGCATTGGGTTGCATGATTTTTCTGTAACTCTAAAACTGCTCTAATTTTTTTTTTAAAGAGTGAATGCTCACATTGAGTTGAGTAGGGACTAAGACCCCCTTTACCCTGACCTTCTTGTCTCTAATGACAGGGCTCAAGGACTGCCTTGCCACCACTGTCTGCTTTGAATCACATCGTACCCCTTAACCCCATTCAAGTGTATTGCCACATAAAGCCCTGGAATCTAAGTTATCCCGGAAATCTCCCTCTCTTATCCCCATAAATCACACACTCCGCTCCAATCCCTTAAGCCCTTCCACTACTCTCCATTATTGCTATCGTCTACTAACACTTGTACCACTCCCCCCGGTGAGCTCTTGGCCCACTGTCCTTGTTTCCACCACGAGTTGTCCCTCAGTTATGGGTGATTTCAATATACATACTGAGCAGCTTCTCATCCATGACATTTGGGGCTTGATGATTCTTTATTGTGGGGCTGTCCTGTGTGTTGCAGGATATTTAGCATCATCCCTGGACTCTACACCCTAGATACCAGTAGCACCCTGCCCCAACGTTGTGCCAAAAATGTCTCCAAACATTGTCCTATGTACCCTGGGGACCATTTCCCCAGAAATCTGTCAGGAAGACAAGGACTATGCTGGCACCTGTCCAACACTGCACTCCTGTGCTCAATACAGTGTCTGGCACATTGAGTGTTCAATAGATGTGTGTGAATTCAGTGAGAAGATGAGCTCCCAAAGACCTAGACCTGCCCCAGTTTCTGGATTTGAAAACTTATATTCCTACATTGCTACCTTCTCCCACTTAGTCTCTTTACTTCTAGAAGAGTGATAATGTGTTCATGGATTGGAAGACTAAATTTTGTTAAGATGTTAATTCTACCCAGATTGATTTAAAGATTAAGCACAATCCCATAAAAATTCCAACAGACTTCTTTGCAGAAATGGAAAAGCCAATCATTAAATTTATATGGAAGGGTAAAGGGCCCTGATTATCCAAACCCATCTTGAAAAAGAACAAAGTTAAAGGACTCACACTTCCCAATTTTAAAACTTATTACAAATCCACAGTAAAAAAACCAGCATACTATTGACACAAGGATAGACATATAGGCCAATGGAATCATACTATGAATTCAGAAATAAACTCTCATATATATGGCCAATTGAGTTTTTAAAATATATTTTTATTAGAGAAGTTGTGAACTTACAAAACAATTATGCACATGTGTGGAATTCCCATACAACACCCCTTCACCAACACACTACATTGTTGAGGAACATTTGTTACAAATTATGAGATAATATCATCAGATTATTACTACTAACTATGGTCCATAGCATACATTTTGTATATTTTTTCCATATCCCTCTATTATCAACATAGTACATCTTTGGCATTGATGCAAGAATACTACAATATTGCTGTTAACTATTGTCCATAGGTTACTTAATTGTATTTTGACCATGTTTCTCTACATTCTTACCACCCTGCAATAGTGAAGTACATTTGTTCTAGTTCATAGAAGGATATTCTTGTATTTGTACTATTAATCACAATTTTCACCTACCTCTGGGTTCACTATATTATTCAGTCCCTAGATTTTTCTCTAGTCTTCTTTAAACTGACATTTACATCCCTAGACTACCCTTTTCAGTCACAATCCCATTTACAAACCAATTGCATTCGTTCTACTCACTATAATGTGTTACCATCAACTGTATTCATTTCCATACTTTCACAGTCAAGTTAATTAAAACTTCTACGTACATTAAGCATCAGTACTCCTTCTCAGCCCTTTTCTTATTGCCTAATAACTTATACTCTAGGTTTTAACTCCATGCATTTATTCTTTGTATTTAGTTCACATTAGTGAGACCATGCAATATTTGTCCTTTTGTATCTGGCTTATTTCTTAGCATAATGTCTTCAGGGTTCATCCATGTTATCACATGCGTCCCAATTTCATTTCTTCTTGCTGCAGCATAGTATTCCATCATTTGTATATACCACATTTTGTTTATCCATTCATTATTTGATGGACACTTGGGTGTTTCCACCTTTTGTCAATTGTGAATAACGACACTATGAACATCAATGTGCTAATGTCTGCTCACATGACAGCTTTAAATTCTTCTGGATATATTCCTAGTAGTGGAATTGCTGGATCATATGGTAGTTCTATCTTTAGCTTCCTGAGGAAACGCCAAACTGTCTTCCACAGAGGCTGCACCAATTTACATTCCCATCAACAGTGAAGGAGTGTTCCTATTGCTCCACATCCTCTCCAGCACTAAGTATTTTCTATTTTTTTAAAAAAATAAAGGCCATTCTATGCGGTGTGAGATGATATCTTGCTGTTTTGATTTGCATTTCCCTAATAGCTAGTGATATTGAACATTTTTTCATGTGCTTTTTGGCCACTTGTGTTTCCTCTTTAGAGAAATGTCTATTTAAGTCCTCTGCCCATTTTTAAAAAATTGGATCGCTTGCTCTTTTATTGTTGAGTTGTATGGTATTTTATATAGAATGGAAATCAAACCCCTATTGGATTTGTGGTTGCCAAATATTTTCTCCCATTGAGTGGGCTGCCATTTCACCTTCTTTTTCATTTTCATTTTTCATTTTTTAATTTTTAATTTTTAAAGAAGCTTTAGATTGCATAAATTTTATGTTTAAAAATATAGGGGATTCCCATATACCCCACCTTCTCCCCCTTCCACACTTTCCCATGTTAACAACATCTTTCATTAGTGTGGTACATTTGTTACAATTGATGAACACATATTGAGGATTTGCTACTAAACATGGACTGTAGTTTACATTATAATTTACACTTTGCCCTGCACAATTTTATAGCTTTTGACAAAATGTATAATGGCCTGTATCCATCATTGCAATGTAATATAGGACAATCCCAATGTCCCAAAAATGCCCCCATATTACACCTATTTTTCCCTCTCCCTCCCCTCAGAACTTCTGGTGGCCACTGCCTTTATATCAATGATTCAAGTTCTTCTATTGCTTCTAATGTACTTTAGTCCATTGTTGCATTTGCCCCTTATGTTTGTTCATTCTTCAATTTTGAGGATTCTGGGATGGTGATACTCACTCCACCTCTAATTGAGAGGGTCCTTAGATCCCATGGGGCAGATGGATGGAATTTTCTTGCTTGCAGTTGTAGATACTCTCTGTTTTTTTGGGAATGGGCATTGTCCATCATCATCCTTTTGATAGTTGTCCTGGGTGATTCCAATGAACTGGAGAGTAGGTGTTGCAACTCTGCTGAGATTCAGGGCTCAAACAGAATATGAACAGACTGAAGATTTAAATCTCTGGGACATATATTTAACAAGTATAGTGTTAATTATAGGTTAAAAAAAAAGGGGTAGAAGAGCCATTTGTAGGGAAATTATAAATAAGTCTAACTCTGTTACACTGGGGAGCATATATTCCAGAGTAGGACCACTGATAGAGATTGTCTGCCCTGTATAGATGTCTCTAGAGCCCTCAGGAACCCCACTGTTTGAGGCACTGTTTACAGTGTCAGTCAATGAGATCCTGCTGAGATGTGCATAAGTGTAACCTCTGGAATGACCTCCCAACTCACTTTGAAATCTTTAAGCCATAAAAACTCATTTGTATTTAATATTTTCCCCTTTTAGACAAGGTCTTTTTCTAGATGCATCACTAGTTGGCACTTGGTAATAATCCCTCGGTGCCAGGGAGGCTCATCCCTGGAAGTCATGTCCCATGCCTGGGGGAAGATAGTGAGTTTATAGGCTGAGTTTGGCTTAGCATGAGATCACATCTGAGCAACAAGGAGGCTTTCAGGAGGTAACTCTCAGGTAACATATAATATTAAGCTAAATTTCAGTTTCATAAGAAAATATTCATAAGTACAACCATCAATATCAAGGGCCTGGCATAACGGTCTCTCCCCCTTCACTAATCACTGCCCATGTACTCAGGGGATTCTTGCCACACTATTAAAGAATGTTACATGATTTCCCAGAATGGAAATTCAATGTTCTTTTGGTTATTGTGTGGGTATCTACCCTCTGAGACAATGTCCCATGACCACTTGAACTTATTCATATGCCATAGAGGCATGCCCCTGGTGCACCCCTCCCCACACATTCCCACATCACTGACACCCCGCATCAGTGATCCTTCCCTGCCACAGTTGTGACCTTTCTGCGATCCAAAGCCTCCCCCAAAACAAAGCCAAAAGATAAACAAATAAATATAATAATAAAATAAAATGATAATATTAAATAACAAATAAAATAAAAATTAAAAAATAAAAATTAATAAAATAAAAAACAAAAAAACTTTCATTGTGTCTTTCATCACTGTAAGATCTATTATCTTTTATGTACAGTGACAATTTCTTCCGTATATTTCCCCAGTGTCTTATTTTTTTCACTTTATCTTCAAAGATGCTTTAGGTTACAGAAAAGTCACAAAGAAAATATAGGAGATTCCCATATACCCAACCCCCTCCTCCTCTTCCACTCTCCCCTATTAATAACATTTTACATGTATATGGTACATTTGTTACAATTGATGTACAAATATTGAAGCATTGCTACTAATCATGGTCAATAGTTTACATTATACTTCATGTTTTGCACCATATACTTTGATTGGTTTTGACAAAATTATAAGTGGCCTGTATCCATCATTGCAAGATCATGCAGAACAATTCCAATGCACTAAAAATGTCCTGTGTTCCATCCATTCTATTCTTCCCTCCCCCTCCCCTTGGAACTTATGGTAACCACTAAATTTCAATATGTAACGAATAAGGTTCATAGTTAGTTACATGCAATAATATTGAGGGCTTCACATATTGGTCTGTTTTCTTTTATTAGGCACTGCCTATGTTCTCAAGAGACTCTTGCTGCTCTACTTGAGAACATAGCAGGACTCCCCAGGATGGGAATATTATATTTTCTTATTTATTGTGTGGGTCTCCACCCACTGAGATAACACAATATGACAAGATGAACACTTCCTTATTTCATAGAAGCATGCTCCAAGTGCTCCTTATCCTGCATATGCCTCCACCCCCAATGCTCTGAACTAGTAACCCTCCCCTGCCATAATTGCCAAAAAAGCATTCCCACCAGTGTAGTTTCAACCACAGACCTACACATCCCCAGAGTTCACCTTCTCTGTCTCCAGCCCTACCCCCAGTTCCATGGATGGTCCAACCCAACCGCTCCACCCTACTCCCCCTCACATTCCAGTACCATCGAACCCAATCACATCACTGCACCACTCTTACACCCATTCACTGCCCAATCATATCCTACCACCTTATCATAGATTTTGCCCATATGAGCATCAGCTCACCACCTTCTACTCCCTTTCTGTCTCCTGTTTACTTATCTTCGAGATCCCACCTCTGTGAGTCTGTGCAATTTGCTTAAGTCATATCAGTGAGGTGATGTAATATTTGTTCTTCAGTGACTGGCTTACTTCACTCAACATAAGAGCTCTGAGATTCAGCCATGTTGTCCCATGTGTTGATATTGGATTCCTTCTTACAGCTGAGTAATATTCCATTTTTTGTATATACCACAATTTGCTTATCCACTCATCTGTTTATGGACACTTGAGTTGCTTCCAACTTTTGGCAATAGTGAAAAATGCTGCTATGAACATTGGTGTGCATAGATCTGTTCCTGTCCCTGCTTTCAATTCTTCAGAGTATATGCCTGAAAGTGGGATTGCTGGATCATATGGCAGTTCTATAGTTAGCTTCCTGAGGAACTGCCAAACTCTCCTCCACAATGGCTGCACCATTCTACATTCCTACCAGCAGTGGACAAGTGTTCTTTTTCCTCCTCATCCTCTCTAACACTTGTAGTCCTCTGTTTTTTTAATAGCTGCCAGTCTAATGGGTGTAAGATGGTATCTCATTGTAGTTTTGATTTGCATTTCCCTAATAGCTAGTGATGTTGAGCATCTTTTCATGTGCTTTTTAGCCATTTGTATTTTTTCTTTGGAGTAGTGTCTATTCAAATCTCTTGACCATTTTTTAAATGTTTTTTTTTTTTGTCTTTTTATTTTTGAGATGTAGGGTTTCTTTATATATCCTGGATATTAGGCCCTTATCAGATAAATGATGTAGCAGTTTGGTATTGTTTATGATTCAAAAAGTAAATATTGGATTGTGTTTGTAAACTGGTCTGTTCCTCTAGGAATATGAGATTGTATTAAACTCAGAAGTTTCACTTTTACTTTATTAAATCAAGATTAGGGCTTTTTTTTTTTTTTTTTTTTTTTTCCCTTCAAAGATTTTATTTATTTATTCATTCATCCTCCCCTTGCCGCCCGTGCTCACTGGGTCAGCCAACCACACCGTGCGGGCAGGCCTGCCCTCACCAGGAGGCCCCGGGAACCGAACCCGGGGCCCCCCATATGGTAAACGGGAGCCCCACTGATTGAGCCACAGCCGCCTCCCAAGATTAAGGCTTTTATTTGACAAAGCCATTAGGGTGATCAGTTTGATTCCCTGCCTACAGCTGGTCTGCAGCTGTGGGCTATATAAATGGATGCTCAATCAAAAACAGGAAGTAAGTACACATAGGAGAACACAGAGTTTAGTTTGGGGTGCTGGAGCCCCATAGAGAGAGCCAAACCCTTCACCTGATAGTTTGCAGCTGAAGAGACCAGAGCCCTGCACAGCTGAGAAAGCCTGGAAACAAGCCCTGGGGAGAGAGATGAGCCTTATGCTAGCCTACAGCTGAGATCTGAAGGAGCTGGGACCACGGAGCCTTAGGAGGGAGAGGAAGGCTGAACCCTCGCAGAGACCGCAGCCATCTTGCTCCAACATGTGGCAACAGACTTTGGTGAGGGAAGAAACTTATGCTTTATGGCCTTGTGACTGTAAGCTTCTACCCCAAATAAATACCTTTTATAAAAGCCAATAGATATCTGGTACTTTGCATCAGCCCCCCTTTGACTGACTAATACAAATGGTTACCAAATACTTTCTCCCACTGAGTGGGCTGTCTTTTCATCTTCTTGATGAGACCTTCGAATCACAAAAGTGTTTAAGTATGAGGAGGTCCCATTTTTCCTTTCATTGCTCATGCTACCACTCACCACCAGGTCTTGAAGATGTTTCCCTACATTTTCTTCTAGGAGCTTTATGGTTCTAACTTTTATATTTAGGTCTTTGATCCATTTTTTTTTTCAGAGAATAATTGTTTAATAAACACAGAAAAGGTAATTATACAATTTTAAGGGTAGAGAACAATGATAAATTTGATAGTCTTCAAAAAATATATTTGGAATTATTTATGTTTACCTGAAGTCATATAATTAAATTGAGTTCTTTGCCATTAAAATTAAAGTAAAAATCCAAACCCAATTCTATATTAATTATTCTTTAGTGAGTTAATGACCATAAACTGGGTCTTTAATGTTTGTTTCTATAGTATTGCTATATTGCACAGACAACAGAAAAAACCCTTATAAAGCAATTTTGGAATAGTAGAAAGAGCATTGTATATGGAGTTGGGAAATATGTGTTCAAGTCTAGATTTTGAGTTAATTTTTGTGTAAGGTGTGAGACAGGAGTCCTCTTTCTTTCTTTCAGCTATGGCTATCCAGTTCTCCCAGCACCATTTGTTGAATAGACTGTTCTGCCCCAGATGGGTGGGCTTTACAGGCTTGTCAAAAATCACTTGAACATAGATGTGAGGATTTGTTTCTGAACCATCAGTTTGGTTCCATTGGCATCTATATATCTATATCTATATCTATATATCTATATCTATATCTATATCTATATCTATATCTATATCTATATCTATATCTATATCTATATCTATATCTATCTATCTATATCTATATCTATCTATCTATCTATCTATCTATCTATCTATCTATCTATCTATCTATCTATCTATCTATATCTTTATGCCAGTAACATGCTGTTTTTACCACTATAGCTAGGTAATATGATTTAAAGTCTGGAAGTGAGAGTCCTCCAACTTCACTCTATGTTTTTAAGATGTTTCTGGATATTTGGGACACTTTATTCTTCCAAATAAATTTGATAATTGTGTTTTTCATTTCTTTAAAAAATGCTGGTGGAATTTTATCAGGATTGTAATGAATCTGTATATCAATTTGGGTAGAAATGACATCTTAATGATATTTAGTCTTCCAATCTATGTGCACAGAATGTTCTTCCATTTATTTAGGTCTTTAAAAATTTCTTTTAGCAAAGCATTGTAGCTTTCTGAATGCAAGTGTTTTACTTCCTGGTCAGGTTTATTCCTAAATATTTGATTTCTTAGTTGCTATTGTAAATGGATTTTTTTCCTGACTTCCTCTTCAGATAGCATATTATTAGTGTAGAGAAACACTACTGATTTTTGCATATTAAACTTGTATCCTGCCACTCTGTTGAAATTGTTTATTACCTCTAGCAGTTTTGTTGTAGAGTTTTCAGGTCTTTCTAGGTATAGGGTCACATCATCTGCGAATAGCAAAAGTTTTACATCTTCTTTTCCAATTTGGATGCCATTTATTTCATTTTCTTGCCTGATTGCTCTAGCTAGAACCTCTAGCACTAGATTGAACAGCAGTGGTGACAGTGGGCATCCTTGTCTTGTTCCAGATGTCAATGGGAAAGCTTTCAGTCTTTCACCATTGCGTACAATGTTAGCTGTGGGTTTTTCATGAATGGCTTATATTATGTTGAGAAAGTTTCCTTCAATTCCTATCTTTTGTAGTATTTTTTATCAAGAAAGGGTGCTGTATTTTGTCAAATGCCTTTCCTGAATCAATTGTTAAGATCATGTGATTTTTCTTCTTTGCTTTATTAATGTGGTACATTATGCTAATTGATTTTCTTGTGTTGATTCACCCTTGCAAGTCTGGTTTAAAACCCACTTGATCATGATGAATAGTTCTTTTAATGTGTTGTTGAATTCGATTAGCAAATATTTTGTGTCTTTTTCTGAAAATCTGTACTTTATTTTGGTACAAAAAATATACCCTCAATCTATAAAGACTTCATATTTTTGCAGAGTAAATTTAGAGTATAGGATTTTTGCATCTGTATTCATTGGGTAAAACTGGACCTGTAATTTTCTTTTTTCATAATATCTTTATCTGGCCTTGGTATTAGGGTGATATTTGCTTCATAGAATGCATTTCATAGTGTTCCTTCATGTTCAATTTTTTGGAAATGTTTGAGTATGTTTGGTATTAAATCTTCTTTGAATGCTTGGTAGAATTCACCTGTGAAGCCCTTTTGTACTGGGCTTTTCATTTTGGGGAGTTGTTTGATGACTGTTTCAATCTCTTTACTTGTGATTGGTTTGTTGAGTTCTTCTTTTTCTTCTAGGGTCAGTGTAGGTTGTTTGTATGTTCCTAGGAATTTTTCCATTTCATCTACAATGTCAGGTTTGTTGGCATCCAGTTTTTCATAGTATCCTCTTCTTATCTCTTTTATTTTTGTGGGGTCAGTACTAATGTCCCTGTTTTCATTTCTTATTTAATTTATTTGCATCTTCTCTCTTTTTTTCTTTGTCAGTCTAGCTAAGCAGTTGTCAATTTTGTTAATCTTGAAGAACCAACTTTTGGTTTTATTAATTCTTTCTACTGTTTTTGTCCACAATTTCATTTATTTCTTCTCTGATCTTTGTTATTTCATTACATCTACTTGCTTTGGGAATAGTTTGCTGCTCTTTTTCTAGTTTCTCCAGTTGTGTAGTTAGGTCATTCATTTCAGCTCTTTCTTCTTTTTTAATGTAAGCATTGAGGGCTATAAATTTCCCTGTCAGCACTGCCTTCACTGCATCTCATAGATTCTGATATGTTGTGTTCTTGTTTTCATTCATCTTGAGATATTTATTGATTTCTTTTGTGATTTCTTCTTTTATCCATAGATTATTTAGGAGTGTGTTGTTTAATCTCCATATATTTGTGAATTTTCCCTTTTTCTTCCTATTGTTGATTTCCAGCTTTATTCCACTATGATTAGAGAAAGTGCTTTACATAATTTCAATCTTGTTGAATTTATTGAGATCTGCTTTGTGACCCAGAATATGTTCTAAATACATGAGCCCTTGAGAAGAAGGTATATCCTCCTGTTTTGGGGTGCAAAGTTCTGTATATGTCTGTTAGGTTTAGTTGATTTATCATATTATTCAAGCTCTCTGTTTCTTTATTGATCCTCTGCCTATATGTTCTCACCAGTGCTGAGAGTGGTATATTGAAGTCTGCAACTATTGTTGTATTGAAATTTATTTCTCCCTTCAGTTTTGCCAATTTTTTGCCTCATATAATCTTTGTTAGATGCATATACATTCATGATTGTTATTTCTTCCTGATGAATTGTTCATTTTACTAATATATAATGTCCTTCCTTGTCTCTAATAACAGTTTGCTTTTAAAGACTATTCCATCCAACATAAGTATAGCTACTCCAGATTTTTTTGGTTACTTCATGCGTGGATTATCTTTTCCCAGCCTTTCACTTTCAATCTATTGTTATCCTTGGGTCTATGGTGAGTCTCTTGTAGACAGCATATAGATGGCTCATATTTTCTTATACATTCCCCCAGTCTACGTCTTTTGATAGGGGAGTTTAATCCATTAACATTCAATGTTATAACTGTATAGGCAGTTCTTACTTCACCGATTTTGACCTTTGGGTTTCATCTGTCATATTTTATTTTCACCACTCTATTTACACTTTTAGTTACTTTTACTGATATAATCTTCATTTCTGGACTCTCTTCTAAGCGTCTCTCTCCTGTGTTTTCTTTTCAGGCTGTACCACTCCCTTTACTATCTCCTACAAAGCCAGTCTCTTGGTTACAAACTTTATCAGGTTCTGTTTATCTGTGAATATTCTAAACTTGCCCTTCTTTTTTTAAAAATTATTTATTTATTTATTTTTTACCGGGAGGTCCCAGGTATCGAACCTGGGTCCCTCCATATGGGAGACGGACGCCTAACCATTTGAGCCACATCCGTCCCCCTGCCCTTATTTTTGAAAGACAATCTTGCCCAATATAAGATTCTTGGCTGGCAGATTTTCTTTTGCAGTATTTTAAATATATCATACCAGTGCCTTTTTGTCTCCATGGTTTCTGATGAGAAATCAGCACTTAATCTTTTTGGGTATCCCTTGTATGTGATGAATCACTTTTCTCTTGCTTCTCTCAGAATTCTCTCTTTGTCTTTGGCATTTGACATTCTGATTAGTATGTCTCAGAGTAGGTCTATTCAGATTTATTCAGATCGCAGTACATTGTGCTTCTTGGACACAGATATCCTTGTCTTTCAATAGGTTTGGGAAATTTTCTACCATTATTTCTTATATACTTTCTACCCCTTATCCCTTCTCTTCTTTTTCTGGGACACCCATGACACATCCCATGCTACAATTTAGTTCCCCAAGACTCTGTTCAGTTTTTACAATTCTTTTCTTCATCTGTTCTTTAGTATGTTTGCTTTCAGAGGCTATGTCTTCAAGCTCACCAATCCTTTCTTCTGCCTCCTCAAATCTGCTGTTAAATGCCTCCAGTGTATTTTTAATTTATTTTATTGTTCCTTTCATTGCCATAAGATCTGCTATTTTTCTATGTATGCTTTTTAAATTCTTCTTTGTGCTCACCCAGTGTGTCTTAATATCCTTTATTTTGTTAGCCGTATCATTTAATTAATTAAGTAGATTCTTTTGAACATCTATGATTAGTTTTTTCACCTCCTTTATGTCATTTGGAGGCTTATATTGTTCCTTTGACTGGGCCATATCTTCCTGTTTCTTGGTATGGATTGTAATTTTTTGTTGGTGTCTTGGCATCTGGCTTACTAGATGTACTTATTCAGGGTGCAATTTCTCTCTTTAGTTTATGGCTTTCTTGCCCTTTCTCCATTGCTTATTGTGTACCAGGAGCTGAAGATGTAGTTGGTGCTGTAAGCTGTGGGTGCTGAAGCTGCCCATGTTTTCCCAGGAACTGATGATGCTTCTCCCACCTTTCCCCTCTGTCAGGATAGGGACAAAGCTGCAGCCATTTGTAGTAATCCAAGCTGTGCAGACCAAGACCATCTGTAGCTGCCCAGAGAGACTGATAAGGCTTCATGCTCCTTCTTCCCCTGCCTTGGTGGGAATGGAGCTGCAGGTGTTGGCAGCAAACTAAGCTGTGCCTATCAAAACTGACTGCAGTTGACCATATAAACTAACATAGCTCTGGCCTTTCTTCTCCTCTGCTAGGGGTGAAGATGGACCCTCTGGAGTGCCCAACAATCTAATCCATGTGGACTGAAAGTGCCTGAAGTTGCTGGGAGAGGCTGAGGGAGTACTGTCCCTTCTGCCCTTTAAGGGGTGAGGATGAAACCACAGGTGCAACAAACTATTCTTTGTGGGCTGAAAGCACCTGCATTTGCCCAGAGAGGCTGAGGAAACACAGCTCCCCTTCTATCCTTTTGGGTGTTGGGAATGGATCCACAGGCATCTAACAGTTCAGTCTGTGCAGGCTGAGAGTGTCTGCCATTGCCCAGAGAGACTGAGGAAAAACCAGCCCCCTCCTATTCTATTGGGTGGTGGAGGTGGATCCACAGGCACTCAACAGTCCAGTCCATGCAGGCCAAAAGAGCCTGCTGCTGCTCTGAGAGGCTGTGGAAACACCAGCACCCTCCTATCCTATTAGAGGGTGGGGGGTGGATCCACAGGTGTCAAACAGGTCAGTCTGTGCAGGCCCAGAGAGACTGAGGGAATATAGCTCCCTTCCTATCCTATTTGGAGGTAGAGATGGAGCTACTGGTGTCTGAGTATACAGTCTATGCAGGCTGAAAGCACCTGCAGTTGCCCAGAGAAGCTGAAGAAACACCAGCTCCCTCCTATCCTAGGTGCGGAGGGGTGGGATGGAATCGAAGTTGCTCAAGAAACCAGTCCGTGCAGGCCAAAAGTGCCTGCCATTGCCTAGGGAGGCTGAGGAAACACAGCTCCACTCCTATCCTATTGGGGGTGGGGTGGGGATGGAGCTCCAGGTGACCAACTATTCAGTCTGTGCAGGCTGAGAGCACCTGCAGTTGCCCAGAGAGGCTGGTGCAGGTCCCCCCAAGCTACTTCCCTGCCGGAGATGGGGTTGGAGCCTAGGCTAGGGCTGCAATCCGATCTGGGTGGAAAGAAGCCAGTCCCCACCATCACTGTGATTTTCAGTCTGCCCTGTTTACCCTTATGCTGGGGGCACAGTTAAAATGGCAGCTACTGGCCTCTTTCCGACTTGGACAGGTTCAATTTTTAGCTCTTCTTAGGATTATTCTTTAGCCAGACAAATGTACTAATCAGTAGCTGAAGTTGGTGTCCGACCTCTCTTCCTCCCCCGTTTTTGGGAAATGGAGCTTCCAACTCCAGTCACAGAATAGCTCCTGAGGCAGTTTGTGGTACCAGTGCAAGATGGGCACCGGCCTCTGGGGCGTGGAGTGCTCTATTCATGAATCTTCACTGCAGATGGGCAGTCTCCTCCTTCCATTCTTTCAAAGATGTTGCAGGATGCTCGTCTGGTCTCCTGGACCCCCCAAAACAGGTGCTTTAGATAGCTCTGGGTAATTGCTAACTTCCCTGTAGGACGAGCTGGCTCTTGGAGCTCCTTACTCTGCCACCATCTTGGTCCTCCCTCCTCCCAATTGATTTTTGACAAGCGTGCTAAGTTCACTCAGTGGAGAAAGAATAGTCTCTTCAACAAATGGTGCTGGGAGAACTGGATAGCCATATAAAGTGGCCTCTACCTTATATCATATACAAAAATTAACTCAAAATCGGTCAAAGATCTAAATAAAAGAATCCAAACTATAAAAGTCCTGGAAGAAAACACCTTCAGGTCCTTGTATTAGGCAATGGTTTCTTAGACTTTACTCTAAAAGCACAAACAACAACAACAAAAAGTAGATAAATGGGACTTCATAAAATTTAAAAACTTTTGTGCATCAAAGGACATTATCAAGAAAGTGAAAAGACAACTCATAGAATGGGAAAAATAATTAGAAACCATATATCTGATAAAGGTTTAATATCAAAATATATAAAATATTCTTACTACTCAACAACAAAAAGACAAATAGTCCAATTAAAAAACGAGCAAAAGACTTGAATAGACATCTATCCAAAGAAGAAATACATATGGACAATAAACACATGAAAAGATGCTCAACATCATTAGTCATCAAGGAAATGCAAATCAAAACCACAATGAGTTACCAATTTGCACCGACTAGAGTGGCTACTTTTAAAGAAATGGAAAATAACATGGAATATGTAGCTATATGAACTCTTGTATATATTTGGTGGGAATTTAAAATGGTATAGTCACTGTGGAAAACAGTTTGGTGGCTCCTCAGAATGCTAAGTATAGAATTACCATCTGACCCAGTAATCCCACTTCTATAACTGAAAAGCAGGGACTGGAGCAGATATTTGCACAACAATGCTCATGGCAGCATTATTCACAATAGTCAAAATGTGGAAGCAACCCAAGTGTTCATCAGCAGATAAATGGTTCAACAAAATGTTACATATACATACCATGGACCTTGAAGTCATTATGTTGAGAGAAAGAAGCCAGACACAAAGGGACAAATATTATATGCTCTCACCAATATGAAATAAGCAGCATATGCAAATTCATAAAGTCAGACACTAGAATACAGGGGCCAGGCTGGGGTGGAGAACGTGGAGTTAATGTTGAATCGGTACAGAGTTTCAGTTTAGGGTGATGGAAAAGTGTTGGCAATGGGGACACAACTTTGTGATGGAGGCACAACTTTGCGCATGTGATCAACACCACTAAACTGTATATCTGAAAGTGGATGAAATGGGAAATTCTAAGTTGTATGTAAGCTACAGGAAATAACAGCAACAATAACATAGAATTGTACAACACAGAGTCAACCTTAATGTAAACTATGGGCTCTAGTTAATAGTATAGTTATAATAATAATGTTTCATCAATTGTAATAAAAGTACCACACAGTGCAAAATGTTAAGAATAGTGAAAAGTGTGTGTTTGAGGAAGTATATGGTAAATCTGTGCTTTCTACTTGATTTTTTGGTAAACCTACAACTGCTCTAATAAAAAAAATACAAAAATAAAAAAGAGTGATTGGCCTCCTTATTTGATATTATAAGAATCAGTCCCAGACCATTTGGCTTTATTTGTAGCTTATATTACACACACACACACACAACACACACAAAACAAACAAACAAAAACAAGCTAATTTCCCCTCTCTCCCTCCTTCCCTACTTCCTGCTTCATCTTCACTTCAGTGTAGATGGTATGCCTGCTGGGCTGCATCTGAACAACAGGATCTGAGTTGAGGGTGAGGAGGTAGGCAAGAAAGTTGAAGGACTGGGATCAGAAGAGTGAGCCTTAGATGCTGCTTTGCATTTGTCTGTGTGGAAAGGCTTTTGGGAGGAGGGGAGAGTTTTGCAGGTTTGGGATGGCCCACAGATACTCGAGGTGGGGAATGAGGCATGCGTGTGTGGAGGGGTGCCTAAATGGTAGTGACTCTGCCCCTAGATAGCTCTTGTCCCCTGCCCACATCACCTTTTCTCCTAGTGTCTCCCCATCTTTCACCCAATTCCTACAGTTCTTTCTTGCTAATAAGTCATATTTTATGTCCTTCATCAATTCCTTTTCTTCCCTCTATGACTTTTTTACTCTGCCTTCTTCTTTCCTCTCTTCAAATTCTGTTCCCACCATTTGCTAGATAATGACACTGGTGGCCAGGCTGTGTCCTGAGCTTGGCTGAAGCCCACCTAGTTGGATCAAGCATGGACCTTGTCCTCAAAGAGTTTTCCATCTAGGCAGGTAGAAGACCTGGGCAAAGGCAACTAAGCCTCGAAGGGCTTATGCCTGAGCACCCTGGCTGAGCTGGGCAGTGGTGAGGAGGCCTGGAAGGGATTCTGCTGGTCACAAAGGCCTCCTAAGGAGACCATGTGCTGCTGTGAAGGTGGGCTGGAGCCTTTAAGGAGGAAGTGTTTGGAAAGTGCAGCAAGAACTTGATTTGTGAGCAGCAAGTGCTCTCAGATCCCATCCTGGATGCCTGGGGGATGACAGCAAGCCCTGCCTGAGAAACACAGTTGCCTCCATATGGGACAACATCACAGCAGCTACTTTCATGGCTGCTGAGCTTGGCATGGCCAGGGCAGGTCCTTACAGGCACACACAGCCCCTCTTCAGAGGAGGTCTGCCCACTGGGCCTGAGACCTTGCCTCCCAAGCCTTCTCCATCATCATCAGTGGTGATATATTTGTATCAGGCAGTGGACCTGATACAGCCTCCACGTGAAATCTTAAGTGAGCAAACTGAGTTGCCTTGAGCAGCAAGGTGGGTCCCAGCATTCTTCACGCTCTCTTGTTTTCTTGCCTCCTTCTCTCCCATTGTGGCCACTTCACCTCCATCTTTCTGCTCATATGGTTTTGCCTATCGCAGAGCTGAGTTTACACTCCCTTCTTCCCTGCCCTATCCCTTGCTGCCAGAAGGCCTTACAGCCCATGCCCTTGGTGTAGGGAGTAAGGTCCTCTAGCAGCTTGGCAAGCTGCTTATGGAAGCCAGGGCATGGTAGGGCCTCAAAACTGCCCTTCTCTGCCTGTGTTCCTGGGTCACCCGGATGTTTGTGGCTGGAGTAGGGGGGTTGTACATATACGTTTCAGGACAGTAGCCCTATGCCATCAGATATCACATGCAGTCAGAACCACCCTATGCTGTCAGAACCCAGAACTGCTGGAGAGCTATTTCTCAGATCCAAGACTGTGGATCCCCATTTGATGGAACTCTGTGCTGGGGGATCAGAGGGAATGTGGAAAGCAAAATCTCAATTCCCGGGTCGCAGAGCTTGGAGGAGTAGGTGAAAGAGGCTGGATGAGCCAAGGTCCCTGGGGCAGCAGTACAGCCATCTAGCATGTCACATGTGGTAAAGGGGCCCTGAAAAGGCCCGAAATTGCTCAGGGCCCATTGGGTGGCCCATTTGTCTCCTCTGTGCCAGGACTTATGTGTCCCTCCAAGTCATCATCTTTCTTCTCTTGTGGCTTTAGCTGGCATGTTTGATGTGGTGACTGATGAAGGGCCCTGGTTGTTGCCTTGAGTTACATGAGATTGTCAGCTGCAGAGCACAAAAGACAATATTTACTGTGCTGGCACTGAGCCCAAGCAGTAGGCATGTGTTTTCTGCCTTTGGAAGTGAGCCTTCCACTAGGTTTTGGGTTAAACACAGCCCTTGGAAACAGATTTTCACAGAGCTGGCTTGCACACCCCCTTTTTCACATGTGCACACCAACCACCATGGAAGGAAGGAGAATCCCAGTTTTCTGAAGTCGCTAAAGGCCTCAGTTAGGCTGGGAGACAAGGAAACAGGTAGCAGGTATTCCTGGATCGGCTGGCCTGCAGCCAGCTTTCTAAAGCAACATGTTGCTGTTTTGAGAAGGGTAGGAGCTGAGAGGAAAGGCAAGAGTAAGAGAAATGACTAGCTTTTCACTAGGAGGGAGGCTTTGGGATCACATTTTTGATAAAGACTTCCCTAATTTTAAGAATCCTAAAAATGCAGATTCATGGGCTTGCCCCCAGATCTGGACATTCAGTAGGCCTCAGATGGGACCCACTGCTTGCTCAATTTACTCTGTGGGCCATACTTTGAGAAACCAGGACTAGGATTCAAAAACACTAGCTTTGTGTCAGTTTCAAAATTGAGTCATTCAGGCACCTCAGCGAAGTGAGGTTGCTTTTCAGATCTCAGTTTACTCACCTGTACAATGGGGTTAATACTTCCTTTCCTGGCCAGCCCATTGGGCTGCTGCTGAGCATGTATGTGAAGGAGAAAGCTCTGGTTTCCTGTCAGAGGTGACAGTGGTGCCAATGAGCTTGCAAGTCCTACTTACAGTTTCCTGGAGCTGCTGCAACAAATTACCACACACTTGGTGGCTTGAAACAACAGAAGTTTATTCTCTCACAGTTGTGAAGGCCAGAAGTCCAAAATCAAGGTATCAACAGGACCATGCTCTCTCTGCAGGCTTTAAGGGAGGATATTTCCTTGCCTCTTCATAGTTTCTGGTGTTTGCCGGCGACTATTGGCATTCCCTGGCTTGTAAATGCATGACTCCAGTGTCTGCCTCTGTCTCCATGTGACCTTCTTCCTTGTGTCTCTGTATCCAAATATCCCTCTCTTTTCTCCTATAAAGACACCAGTTTTTGGATTTAGGGTTACCCTACTCCAGTTCAACCTCATCTTAACTTGATCACATCTTCAAAGACCTTATTTCTAAATAAGGTCACATTCTGAAGTATCAGGACTTAGGACTTCAACATCTTTTAGGGGGATACAATTCAACCCACTCTACCAACTAATCCAAAATTCAAGTTACTGCACAATGCAACTTTGCTGGAAGGGTCTCAGTCAGAGGTATAGGTTGAGTTTTCATTTTACAGATAGGAGACTTCAGGCCCAGGAATGGGAAGGGGCATACCCAAGGTCCCACAACAAGGAAGGCTGACCCAGCCACTGGGCTGGGGTGGAAGCTGGTATGTCTGAAGCACCCTCTAGAAGCAGATCTAAATCTTCCAATATATAATCAGATCTGGTACCCTCTAGATCCAGGGTTGACCAGGTTTCCAATGGGCTTGGATAACCAGCATGAGTTCTGGCCTCCCTCATAAAGCCCACCTCCCCTCACTGCCCTTGCACCCCAGGTATCTGCCCACTTAGCCTGGCTCCTTCCCTACCACCAGTTCTGTCTCTCTTTGCTTTGCACCAACTGCTGGGAGAGGAGATGAAATTTGGGCCTGGAGACAGGAAGGGATGAACATGCTGGAGGTTTCCACTGTTGAGGTGGCAGGAAAGTAAAAGGGGTTTGTTCTGCTGAGAAAGTAGGTGGGCAAGAGAATTGTGGTTTCCTGCTCCAAAACCATTTCCAAGTCTCCTGGATTCTCTCTTGGAAACATCTTGCAGCACAGTGGGATGAGAAAAAAGCGTGAACTTATGAATCTGGAAAGCTGGCTTTAGGGCCTGGCTCAGCTTCAACCTTTGACTGGGTCCTTGTGCATGGCCCAGCTCTTTCCTGAGTTTCTTTCCTGCCCTCCTGGTGGGAAGAATCAGAAAGAGCTCCTGAACAGGCTGGGGGAAGCAAGCAATGAGAGGAAGGAGGTACAGTATCCAGCCTTATGCCCCATAAACAAGGACCTGTCTTTGTGGCTGCCAATCTGCCAGGCCAGACTCTTACAGACAGTGGTCAAGAGGCAAATGAAAAAAGGAGTCTTGGGAAGCTGTTGCCCAGTTGGTACATCTCTCACTTAGCAATTTTGGTATTGGTATGGCAGAAATAGGTAGAAATTCTGGTTTTTTTTTTTTTGAGGAGGCCAGGAGCCAAAGCCAGAGTCGCTGTGGAAGGAGGACCTCTGCCTCCTGGCTCCCTGCCCCAGTGATCTTCTAGCTTCCAGATGGGCCTCCTTAGCTCTTTGGGGAGGAAAGGACTTGCCACAACAAGCAACTTACCTTGTTTTCATGCATGGAACTCTAGCAGCAGGCCTGCCATGAGGCAAGAACCCAAGCAGAAGGCCCTGAGAGGCTTTGCATCCCTTGACTAAGCTGTCATGACTGCACTACCTTGGAATATCCCTGTCAAAGCCAGGCATTCCACTTTTGCCCTGCCCCCTCCCCAATCTATTCTTTACTTGGAAGCTAGACTGATCTAAATATGCCCATCAGATCTAGTTGTTGCTCTGCTCAAAAACCTCTCATGGCCTTCTGTAGCAGTTTGACATTATTTATGAATTCCAGTAATAGATATTGGATTATGCTTGTAAACTGGTCTGGACTTGGGTATGATGAAATTATGATTAAGGCTTTGATTGGGCCACTTCAGTAGGGTGTTGAGCCCCATCCCTTGGTGGGTGGGGAATCAAAGATAAAAGACATGGCAAAGACAGAGTTGGAGTTTTGATGCTGAGTTTTGAGCTGGAGCCCGGGAAGTGAACAGAAAGGAGAAGAACACACAGGAATAGAGACGGCTCTTAGACACAGCAGAAGCCCCGGGGAGAGACACAGAGCTGTTCGCCTGATAGTCTACAGCTGGCCTTGTGGAGAAAACAGAAGAGCTGAGCCCAGAGACAAGCAAGCCCCGGGAAGAGAGGAACCCAGGAAACCTGAACCCTTGCAGACGTTGGCAGCCATCTTGCTCCAACATGTGGCAATAGACTTTGGTGAGGGAAGTAACTTATGCTTTATGGCCTGGGAACTGTGAGCTTCTATCCCAAATAAATACCCTTTATAAAAGCCAACAGATTTCTGGTATTTTGCATCAGCACCTCTTTGGCTGACTAATACCCCTCCCCTTGCAGGGAGAATGAAATCCACAATTCTTATCCTGACCACCAAGGCCACAGGTCACTTCTCTGACCTCATCTGCTACCACCCTCCACCTCATTGCCCATGTGCCAGTCCTACAGGCTTTCTTCCTTTCCTTTCCTTAAACAGACCAAGCTCAGTCCCTCTTTAGGGACTTAGGTCTTGCTTTTCTCTTTGCTTGGAAACTCTGCCTCTCAGATCATCATGAGACAGATGAGTGTGTCTCACCTGAAGTTCAACTTCTTCTTGTTAATCAGGTCTCAACTCAAATGTCATGTCCTCAGAGAGGCCTTCCCTGAACCAGCCAACCTAAAGCAGCTACAGGGTTATGATCATGTTGCCCTGAGCTTTCTTCCTCATGGCACTTATCACTCTCTGAATTATTGGGGTATGCCTTTCTTCCCCACTAGAATGTAAGCCTCACAGTGCCTGGACATCGTATCCCTTGATCTCCACAGGATTCCCAGTGCCTTATTACTTAGCAAGCATTTAGGCAATGTTTGGGGGGAGTCAATGAATGGATTACTTATGTGCAGAAGTTATTCAGAAAAAGGTAATGGTGAGGAGGGTAACCTTGTCCAATCCTTTATGCAGATTGTCACTCTGGTCCCAATCCTCATGCTCTTATCACAATCTATGATAATGTACCTACTGACATGATCGTTTCCCTCAACAGATGTTAAACTCCATGAGGGCTAGGATCTTTTCTGTCTTGCTCACCACTGCATACTTTGTAGCTCAGTATGCCTGGCACATAAGAGGCACTTAATCACTTTTTGTTGGGACTGAATGACCAAATCTGTCCTCCTAAATCAATGGAACAGAGATGGAATAAAACCCAACCTATGTACCTTTTATAGAGGGGAAAATTGAGGCCCTGGGAGACCTGTCCATGGTTGTACCAGCACTAGGCCAGAATTGGGACTGTTTTCCTTTAAATGATTCAAAAGTTGACCCAAAGGAGGCGACTTTCCAAAGGTGAGCAGATAAGCAAACAGGACAGCCATTACTCTTGCTTGGAGATAAAGGGAATCTTGTTACAGAGGCAAGGGGCGAACCTGATGAAATGCCACATCAGCCAGGCCTGGACTGGACTGGACTGGAGAGAATATAGGAGCAGTACAGATATGTGGAGTCCTGACAAACATCTGGCCCACACCAAGGAGGGAGGCCATCTTTCCACTCTGCTAGTGCCTTCCCATCTCCTGAAAACCCTAGCCAGACACCTCCATCCTGTAGAAGGTGTATTCACTTGCTTCTGCTGATGGGGGTCACTGGCAAGGTCCAAGTTTGCTGAGGGAGATGCCAATGAGGCAGCCTAACAGAGCTCTTACAAAGAGAGGGTTTGAGTCAGATCTAGGTTTGAATATTGTCTTTGCTACTTACAAACTTGACCTTGGGCAAGTGATTCACCTTTCTGAAACTCAGTTGCCTCCTCTGCATTTTGAGGATAATAAGAGCAAGAATAATGTCTATCATGCAGGGCTTTGTTAGAATTAGATGAGATGATATGAACACTTGGTAAACTGGGCAGCTCTTGGGTTTTAGGAGTCTGCCCAATTTGTATTTAAGCTATTGCTTATGCTCTTTGAGGTCAGAACTGTTGTTATTTCATCTCTATAGCCACATTTGTGCACAGTACAGAGCTGGGCTCAGAGTGGGTGCCAGTGCAGTGAAGTCTAATGCTCAATGAGGATAGGCAGAGCTGTTGTCAACAGGCTGGGTCTTAATGTGTGTGCAGTTGAGTTAGTGGACACCATGCCCAACTCTAAGTGGGCAGACAGACTAAGCTTTTGTGCAGGCAGAATGGGTTGTGATAATGTAATTGGCCCCATGGAAGTTCCAGTACATGGAGGCAACCCCAATGTTGGACCCACGGCACTTCCAAGCATAGATTCATGGGTGAGTACATTCATAGTCAAAGCCAGTTCTAAGGACTTAACCCACTAACCACCAAACCAATAGGAATGGAGCAGGGTCAGAAAGCCATTGCTCCTGTGTTCTTAGCTGCTGGGTAAATCCTTGGCTTAAAGATTTGAAACACTGGCAAGTGAAGAGAAAAGATGGAAGCAGACTAGGTTGTGGAGAAAGGATTGGTCTGGGCACACTGTTGGACTGAATATCTTGTCTGAGGGAGCCTAGAAGCAAAGCCTGCACCTTGGCTGCAGCTTTAGCCAAAAAGTACCACTTGACCAACACAACATGTCTCAAAAAGCAAGACTGAAATAAATTCAAAAGCTCCTTCTTTATTGCCTGAAGTGGATGCAGGACTGACATTGGAGAAGACACTTATTTCATTGGAAGCATCACTATATCAAGGTAAATATCATTATAAGCAAATCCCAATCCAGCACCCAGATTTTTACAGCCTCCCCATCTATCACAAGCCCAGGTCCTCTTCTTTTCTCATTCCACACAGTATTTCTGAGAGAATTCATGGTCATCCACATGCTGATAGCTTACCACTTTTATCTCTAGGTACTTGAATGTGGGACCCCCAGTGGTCTCATTCAGGCCCAAGACTTCATTTATCACCTACATGTGAATACTCACAAACTTATCTCTAACTCACAACTCTCTCCTGCACTCAGACTTGATATATGACCACCTACTAGACATCATCACTTGGGTGTCCAATAGGCACCTAAAATTCTACATGTCAAAAACTTATCTTCTGGCTTCTTCTAATGTCCCAATCTCAGTGAATCCTGAATCAGTCAGCACCTGGCCAAGCTAAAAGTTGGGTGAGATCCTTGATTTCCCCCTTCTTCTCAACCCACATGCCTCTTAAAGCCATTACTCTTAAGATAAAGACAAAAACATTTAACAAGGCCTACAAAGTCTTGCACATTCTCATCCTTACCTATCTCTTCTGCCATATTTTGCACCATATTCACCCTTGATCATGTTGCTTTAGTCACAATGAGCTTATTTCTGTTCCTTGAACACGTCATGCTTCCTTCTACTGAACGGCCTTTGCACTTGCTGTTGCTTCTGCCTGGAATGCCTTTCTTCACCTACTGAAATCCTTCTCATCATTCACATGTCAGATAAAGGGTAACTTCCTTAGGAAGTCCTTCTCTGACTTCAAATACCCATTGGATAACCTCCAACTCCCAAAGAAGCCCCTGTATTTCAACTGCTCATCCCCTCCCTACCCCAAAAGTGTCAAGTGGCCACTGGGAGGTGGGCAACATGGGAATCCCAGTGGGTTCCGTGTAATATTTTGGGTAATCTAAGCACCTCTTAAAATATATGTATATATATATATATATATAAACAACATTTTTGTAAGCAAATACACATATATGCATATATATTTATATATCATTTTGCAAATGTTTGTATGTATTGTGAGAATTTTGATTTTTACCCATAATAATAATAAAAAAAATACCCATTGGACCATGTACTTTTCTTCTAGAGATTTTTTTAAATTAACAGACTTTATTTTTTAGAACACTTTTATATTTAGAGAAAAATTGTGAAGATAGTACAGAGTTCCCATATTTCCCTAACCCTGCACCTAGTTTTCCCTATTATTAACATCTTACATTAATTTGTTACAATTAATGAATGATATTGATATATTTTTATTAATTAAATACATAGTTTATTAAGATTTCCTTAGTTTTCATCCAGTGTTTTCTTTTTGTTCAAGGATCCCATCCCTGATACCACATTACATTTAGTTGTCATGTCTCCTTAGGCTCCTCTTGGCTCTAACAGTTTCTCAGAATTTCCTTGTTTTTGGTAACTTCAGCAGTTTTGAGGCATACTGGTTAAGTATATTGCATGACGCCTCTTTATTGGAATTTGTATGGTGTTTTTCTAATGCTTTAGACTGGGTTTATGGGTTTGGGGGAGGAATATCACAGAGGTAAACTGCCATTCTCAACACATCATATCAAAGGTACATATTATCAATGTGATTTATCACTTGATCACCTGGCTGAAATAATGTTTGTCAAGTTTCTCCACTCTAAAGTTACACTTTTGCTTTCCTTTCCATAATGAACTATTTGAAATGAAGTCACTGTGTTCAGCCCACACTTAAGGATTGGGGAGTTAATTTATTTGGGATTCTTTTGCATAGGAGATTTGTCCTTTCTCTTCATTCATTTACTCTCTATCATTTATTTATATCACTGTGGACTCATGGATATATATTTTATATTTTGGGTTATAATCCAATGTTTCTTTTATTTTTTTGCTCAAAACACTCCATCTTTGGCCATTGAGGACTCTTTCAGTTAACTTCTGTGCCCCTTTGACATTCCACCATCAATGTCTCATTTTTTTCTTTTAGCATCTCCTTACTTTCTGAAACTACAAGATGCTCCAGTCTCAACTTGCATATTTCCTACCTCAGTCCTAGAATCAGACATTTTTACAAGGAGCCCTGGTTCATTTTATTGGAGAATGGTATTAGAAACCAAGATCTGGGTGTTAGGTGTGCTTAGAGCACTCTCATCCATTGCAATTTTACATCCATTTGTGTGATATTTAATTGATATATTGCTTATACACAATGTGCTCCAATAAGGCAGCGTTTGTATTTTTGCTCCTATTATATCCGCAGTGCCAAGCACAAGTTCTGTTACATTACATGCATTTAACAAATATTTGCTAGATGAAGGACGATTCATGTTTCATGGAAATGTCATTCTCTTGGTGGTCCAGGACAGAAATATCAGGATAATATAATACTCCACCATCTTCCTCACTCTTCATATCATCCAGTTATCAAGTCCTGATAATTCTACTTCTGGAATGCATTCCCTAATTTCCACTGTACTACTGTATTTATTCAAGCACATATTTCCTATCCGTGGACAATCACAATAGCATCTCAAGTGGTATCCATGCTTTTAGGACAATCTACACTTCATATTGATACATGATTAGTCTTCCTACAGCATAATTCTGTCAAACACACTTTCTTAATTCATGGTTAATGGTTAGGAAGAAATTATTTGTGAGATGTCAATTTTCACAAATTGATTTATGGATTAAAAACAATCTCAGTCATAATTATAACAAGAATTTTTGGTAGAAATTGACAAGCTGGTTCTAAAATTTATATAGAATTTCAAAGGACCTAGAAAATCTAAAGCAATATTATAAAGAAGAGCAAAGTTGGAGAAGTTACTTTACCTTACTCTAAAATTATATTAATCAAGATAGTGTGCTATAGGCTTAAGAATTGACAAATATATCACTGTGACAGAATACAGACCCCCAAAATAGATCCACACTTATATAGTCCTTTGATTTTTTCTTTAAGCATTTTATTTTGAAATAATTTCAAGCTGACAGGAAAGTTGCAAAAATAATACAGAACCCATAAAAGGAGCTCCAGCTCCCTCTCTATCCCACAGTTGATTCAGAGATTCACCAATTTTAATATTTTGCCATATTTCACATTTGCTGTATCATTCTATCTATCTATCATCTATCTATCTATCTATCTATCATCTATCAATCATCTATCAATCCATCTCTCAATTATCTATTATCTATCTATTTATCATCTATCTACCTATATCTATATCTATTTGTCTATTTATCTATTTTCTAAACTTTTGAGAATAGTTTGCATACATCATGCTACTTGAACACTTAATACCTCCATGTACATTTCCTAAGAACAAGAATATTCAATTATGTAATCACCTTAAGTGCAGTTATCAAGGTTATGAGCTTTAACTTTGATATAAAGTTTACAGTCTACATTCCAATTTTTTTCATAAATCCCAATAATGTCCTTTTCTCCTCCATTATTAGATTCAGACCAAGGTCATATATTGCATTTAATTGACATTGTCTCTTTAGTCTCTCTCTTTCTCTCTCTCTCGCTTTAATTTTGGAAACATATAAAACATAAACTTTCCAATCTCAATCCCTCCCAAGCATACCATTCAGAGGGATTAATCACATTCACAATGTTGCAGTACCCTCACCACCATCCATTACCAAAACTTTCCCATCATACCAAACAGAAACACCACATCCATTATGGATTAACTCTCAGTTCTCCCTATCCCTGCCTCTGGTAACCTGCACTCTACTTTCTGTTTCCACGTGTTTGCATATTCGATGTATTTCATGTAAGTGGAATCGTACAATACCTATCCCTTTGTGTTTGACTTCATTCAACATGATGCTTTTAAGTTTCATCCATTTAGTGGCATTTATCAGAACTTCATTCCCTTTTAAGGCTGAATAATATTTCATTGTATGCATACATCATTTTGTTTGTCCATTCATCTGCTAATGGACATTTGGGTTCCTTCCACCTTTGGGCTATTGTGAATAATGCTGCTATGAACATTGGTGTACAAATATTAGTGTACATTTCTTTCAATTCTTTAAGGTATATACCTAGAAATTGGGTGGCTCGATCATATGGTAGTTCTATGTTGGACTTTCTGAGGAAGCATCAAAGTGTTTTTCACGGTGCCTGCACCATTTTACATTCCCACCAACAATGTACAAGGGATCTCATTTCTCCACATTCTTGCCAGCACTTGTTACTGTCTGTTTTTTTCCAATAATAGCCATTCTAATGATTGTGAAGTGGTAGTCATTTCATTTTCAATATAGGTGCTGAAGCACCTATGAAGAAAGGAATGCATTTTCAACAAAAAGCATTAGAATAAATGGTTATCCATACGGATAAATGAACCTTGAACTTAGCCACACATAAAAATTAATTTGGGATGGATCATAAAAGCAAACACCATAAAGTTTTTGAAGGAAAACATAAAAGAATATCTATGTTCCTCGGTAGAAGGCAAATGTTTCTTAGCCAAGACACAGAAAACAAAAGCAATAAGAAAAATTGATAAACTAGACTTCATAAAAATTTAAAAAATTTTGCTCATCACATGGTGAAGGGGAAAGAGCAGGCACCAAAGGGGGAGTAAGAAGTTTTAAAAATTGCCTCCTTCACTAGAAAAATTAAAGAACTTGGAAAATAGACTAAAATAATCTAGGTGGTAACCCTGGAACCAGAATGGACATTTAGAATAAATGCAGGAGTGCCAGAGGAAGTGAGAGGCTATTGAGCTATTATAAGTGAAAGCACCGAGCAGTGACCAATCTTCACTTCTCAGCTCTGTGGCAGCAGCTGTGGCAATGGCTGTGGCTATGACAACATGGCCCAAATTCTGGGAGCAGCCAGCTAGGGTCAGGGCTGGTGGAGGAAGCGTTTGCCTCTAAAAGTTGGGGTAGAGGGTCGAGGATGGTCTGGGGGAATTTGTAAGGGACTGGTGCATAAGCTGGTCTCTATTTCTACCCTGTGGGCAGCAGAGTTTCCAGCCTCCCACCAGAATCCATCTAGCTATAAAGAGCTAATGTTTATTTTTTTCCTTCTGTTTATGAGCATTTCAGGTCTGGCAGATCCATGAGGGCTCAGAACAGATTCTGGCCTTGGTTTCAGCTCTTACTGCAGCAATGGCTTCTGGCCTCACACCAGCATCTACCAGGACTTAAAAATCCAGTGCACTTTTTCATTGGTTGGGTTTCTTCTTTATCTTTCTTGTGTTGTTTAGTCTGGTGGATCCCTGAGGATCCGGTGCAGACATTAGCTTTGGCTTTTCTCAGAAGCAGCAACTACTGTACTCACACTAGCATCTACAGGGACACAAAGAGCCAGTCTCTCTCTCTCTCTCTCTCTCTCTCTCTCTCTATCTATCTATCTATCTCTCTATCTATCTCCCACTCACTCATTCACTCTCTCTCTCATTGGTTGGTTTTCCTCTTTCTCTGTTATATATTTTTCAGTCTGGCAAATCCCTGAGGGATGAGCAGGGACACTGGCCTAGGTTTCAGTCTTGAAAACAGCAGCTTCTGCTTTCCCATAAACACATAACAGGAGAATTGGGGAAGCAGTGCACTTTATTATTTATTTGCCTGTTTTTATTTTGGGGTGTGTGTTTTGTCTATTAATTAGTTTTTATTTCTTTTCTTTTTCTCCCTCCTTCTCTCTCTTTCCTCCTTTTTGCCTTCTTGTTCTTAGTCTGGTGGACTTAAGAGTGGGAGAACTAGATTTCCAGACTGATCAAAATATAATATTCAGAATGTTCACTTCTCAATAAAATATTACAAAACATACAAGGAGACAAGAAAGTATCATCCTCTCATGGGAAGAAAAGAATTTGATAGAAGATATTCCAGAGAAAGCAATCTTTGGAATTACTAATCAAAGATCTTAGAACAACTCTCATAAATAGTATCAGTGAACTAAAGGCAAACATGAACAAAGAAATAAAGGAAATCAGGAAAAATATATGAGAAAAAATGAGAATTTCAATAGTGAGATAGAAATTATAAAGAAGAACCAAATGAAAATTCTGGATTTCAAAGTATAATAACTGAAGTGAAAAATTCAATGGAAGGATTGATGAGTAGATTGGAGGAGGCAGAAGAAAGGATCAGTGATCTCAAAGACAAAACAATTTAAATTGCCTGATTGAGGAGCACAAAGAGAAAAAAAAAGAAAAACATGAAGAGAGCCTGAGGAACCTGTGGGGCACCATCAAGTATACCAATATATGCATCATAGAAGTCCCAGAAGAAGAGAGAGATAAAGAACCAGAAAAAATATTCGAAGAACTCTGATAAAAGATATAAATATAAAATTCCAAGATTCTCAGTGAACACCAAGCAGGATGAAACCAAACAGATCTACACTGAGACACATTGTGATCAAACTTTCCAATGCCAGGGACAAAGATGGAACCTTAAAATGAGTAAGAGAAATAATGTGTCATATATAAGATCAACATCTAGTTTCTCAATAGATACTAAAAAGGCCATAAGGTAGTGAGAGAACATATTTAAAGTGCTGAAAGAAAGATAAAACTGTTAGCTGAGAATGATAAATCTAGCAGCAAAGCTGTTCTCAAAGATAAGGGAGAAATTAAGACATTTACCAACAAACAAAAACTAAGAAAGTTTATTACCACCAGACCTTCCTTACAGGAAATGTTAAAGGGAGTCCTCCATGTTGAAAGGAAAGGACACAAGACAGAATCTTGATGCTGGATGAAGAAATAAACACCTCTTGTTTAAGTAACAATATGGGTAAATTTACATGCCAGTACTATTTCATTTTTCATTTGCAACGTTGTGTTTTACTTCTTATAAGGTTGAAAATTCAGATGCATAAAAAATGTGTAAATCTTTGTTACTAGGCACACAAGGCAAAAAGATGTAATTTGTGAGATGAAATAGATAAAAGTGAGGCATAGAGATATAGGAACTGTGTATGTGTTTGCTTGTATTAGTCAGCCAAAGGGGTGCTGATGCAAAATACCAGAAATTGGTTGGTTTTTATAAAGTGTATTTATTTGGGGTAGAAGTCCACAGTTACCAGGCCAAAAAGCATAAGTTACTCCCCTCACCAAAGTCTATTGCCACGTGTTGGAGCAAGATGGCTGCCAACATCTGCGAGGGTTCAGGCTTCTTGGGTTCCTCTCTTCCTGGGACTCCGTTTCTCTCTGGGCTCAGTTCCTCTGATTCCTCCACAAGGCCAGCTGTAGACTATCAGGCGAATGGCTGGTCTCTATCCCAGGGCCTTCCCTCCTTCCTCACGACCAAGCTCCTCCATCTGCTTGCCTCCCCTGGGCTCCAGCATCAAAACTCCAGCATGAGAACTACAATTGAAAAACTACTACAACTCTGTCTTTTACAATGTCTTTTATCTTTGAGACCCCACCCACCAAGGAGAGGGGTTCAATGCCCTACTGACGTGGCCCAGTCAATGCCTTAATCATAACTTAATCATGTCCAGATTAGCAGACCAGTTTACAAGCATAATCCAGTATCTATTTTTGGAATTCATAACTACATCAAACTGCCAAACTGCTACACAGTTATTGAAGTCAAGTTGGAATCAACACAAACTAAATTGTAATAGATTTAGTATGCTAAATGTATTCTCATGGAAACCATAAAAATATCTTAAAAAGCTATACAAAAGGAAAGGAGAAGTAATTCAAAATGGTTTATCATAAAAAATCATCAAAACAAAAAGGAAAGAAGTAATGAAAGTAAAGAGGGACAAGAATGGTATAAGATTTACAAAAACAATTAGCAAAATGGCAGAAGAAAATCTTCACTTGTGAGTAATTTCCCTAAATGTAAATGAATTAAACACTCCAATAAAAAAGCAGATATTGGGGGAATGGATAAAGAAACATGAACCAACTCTATGTTGTTTACAAATGACCCATCTTATATCCATAGATACAAATAGGTTGAAAGTGAAAGAATGGAAAAATATTTCATGCAAATAGTAGTCAAAAGAAAGTAGGGCTGACTATATTAATATCCAACAAAATAGCCATTAAGTAAAAAACTCTTACAAGAGAACTAGAAGGGCATTATGTATTGATAAAAGGTTCAATTCAACAAGATTTAACAATTATAAACATATATGCACCTATCAGCAGAGTACCAAAACATATGAAGCACAAATTGACAGAATTGAAAGGAAAAATAGACAGTTCTACAATAACAGTTGGAGATTTCAAAACCTCATTTAAACACTATTTGGAACATCTAAACAGAAGACCAACAAGGAAGCAGAGGATCTGAACAACACTATAAACCAAATAGATCTAACTGACACATATAGAATATTTCACCCAACAATGGCAGAATGCACATTCTTTTCAAGTGCACAAGCATCATTCTCTAGGATAGACTATATGTTGTCATACAAGAGAAGTCCAAATAAATTAAAAATATTGAAATAATGAAAAGTAACCCTTCTGACAACAGTGGAATGAAGCTAGAAATCAATAACGAAAAGAAAACTGGAACATTTACAAATATGTGGAAATCAAACAGCACACTCTTGAAAAAAAAAAACAATGGGTTAAAGAAGAAATTATAAAGGAAATTAGAAAATACTTAGAGGCAAATGAAAACAAAGAAACAACATACCAAAATTTATGGGATGCAGCAAAGCCTATGCTTAGAGGGAAATTTATGGCTATGAATGTCTATGTTAAAAATGAAGAAATATCTGAAAGCAACAAGCTAACTTTAATATTGAGGAAATAGAAAGACAAGTACAAAGAAAAGCCAAAGGTAGCAGAAGAAAGGATATAATTAAGATTAAAGCAGAGATAAATGAAATAGAATATAGAAAAGTAATTGAGAAAAGCAAAATGAAAAGTTGGTCCATTGAAAAAGTACTTTAAAATGGACAAACGATTAGGTAGACTAATAAAAATAGAAAAGATACAGATAACTAAAACCAGAAATAAAAATGTTGACATCACTTCAAACCTTAACAAATAAAAAATATCATAAGAAAATATTTTGAACAATTGTACATTAACAAACTAGATAATCTAGAAGAAACAGAAAATTTCCTAGAATACATCAATTACCCAAATTGACTCAAGAAGAAATAGAAAACATAACAAACCCATAACAAGTACAGAGATTGAATCAATAACCTTGTACTTTCTACCAAAGAAACATCCAGGACCAGATGGCTTCACTGGTGAATTTTACCAAACATTTAAAGGATAATTAATACTAACCTTTCTCAAACATCTCCAAAGAATTTAAGAAGAGGGAACACTTCCTAATTCATTCTATGAGGCCAAACTTACTTTGATACCAAGGCCTGGTAAAGACATCACAAGAAAAGAAAATTACAGACCAATTTCCCTTATGAATATAGATGCAAAAATCCTTGACAAAATACTAGTAAACTAAATCTAATGGCATATTAGAAATATTATACACCATGACCAAGTGGAATTAATCCCAGGAATGCAATCATGGATCAACATACAAAAATCAGTCAATGTAATACTCCACATAAATTAAATGAAGGAAAAAACCCACATGATTATCTCAATAGATGCAGAAAAGGCATTTGACAAAATCCAGTACTATTCCTTGATAAAACCATTCAGAAAAGTAGGAATAGAAGGGAACTTTCTCGGTGTGATAAGGCTGTTTATGAAAACCCACAGCTAACATCATATTCAATGGTGAGAGATTTAAAGGTTTCTCCCTAAGTTCAGGATGTTCAGGAGACAAGGATGCTTACTTTCACTACTTCCATTCGATATTATACTAGAAGTTCTTGTCAGAGTAACTACACAAGAAAAAGCAATAAAAGGTATTAAACTGGGAAGGAAGAAGTAAAACTATCTCTATTTGCAGATGACATCATCTTATATATAGGAAACTTGAAAGAATCCACAAGAAAACTATTAGAGAAAATAAATGAATAAAGCAAAATTGTATGGTACTAGATCAACACACAAAAAATCAATTGTGTTCCTACACACTAGGAATGAACAACCAGAAGAGGAAATTAAGCAAACAATTCTATTTACAATAGGATATAAAAGAATAAAATAGCTAGGAATAAATTTAACTAAGGAGGCCCCATCTTGATAAAGATAGCAGAGTAAAATGCTTCAGGACTCTACCTCCCCCCACAGAAGCTTTTAAAAATCAGAAAGAACTGATAGAAATAGCTTTCTAAAACCTCAGAAAACAGTTAAAGATTGCAGTAACAGAATGAGTGCCAAATCAAGAAAAAGTCCACTTAAAAGCATTAGGATCTTGTGGTGCCCTGGCTGGCCTCTACCCCTTCCCCTTAGCAGCTCAGTGTGGAGCTGGTCCATGCTCCCAGTGTGGATCTCTGGTCTCAGTTCTGGGGTAAACTGAGTAACCCTTGTGCACATACTGGGAGAAGGTAAGTCTGGTCCAAAATGTCTGGTAGTCGCCTGAGGGACTACTGTCCTACAACTTGCCCTGCATGTAGAAGATGGCTCCCTGAACTCCCCTATAGCACATAGTGGGAGAGCAGTCAAGCCATGTTGCCTGGAGCAAGGGACATACAGTGCTCAGGACTGTGAGGAAACTGCTTCCTTGGGAGGATGAGACATTTGTACCTGTGTAAATGAGGAAATTCCCAGGGGGGCCATACTCTTAGACAAAAGACATGTGCAAAATGGACTAGGGAAGTCCCAAAACTTTGACCTGGAGCTATTCTCCAAACTCTTTGTATGGAAAAGCCCTAAAGGAGAGCACTTGCACAGGTCAGTCTGTGGGGACTGGGAAAGCTGTTTATTTTTCCCTTCTTTTTTCTTATTTTATGTGTTAGCTCCTAGCATTCATGGAAACCTCTGTCATAACACTAGGTAGGTACATTACAAGGGACAGATACATCAGAGTCTAAATTCCAGTGATGACACACTAAAATATAAAAATGTCCAGTTGTCAACAAAAGATTACCAAACATACAAAGAAATAGGAAGTGATGGCCCAGGCAAAGGAGAGGATTAAAACATTAGAAACCATCAGTGAGGAGGATCAGACACGGGACATTTGAGACAAAGACTTTTTAATAAAAACTGGTCCTAAATCTTTTCAAAGAGCTAAAGAAAAGCATGGACAAAGAACAAAAGGAAATCAGGAAAATTATGGATGGTCACAAATATAAATAAAGAGATGGAAATTATAAAAATGAACAAAAAAGAGGTGAATACCACTGTGATGGCTAGGATAATTTGTCAAATTGGCCAGGTAATTGTGCACAGTTTTGGTCAAAGAAGCACTGGGTTAATTGTAATTCAACTCTCCTATTTGGCTTGTGCAGAAAACAGATGGATCTTGGAAGATGACAGCAGATGATGGTAAACTTAACCAGATGGTGACTCCAATTGCAGCTGCTGTCCCAGATGTGGTATGATTGCGTGAGCAAATCAACACATCCCCTAGCACCTGGTATGCAGCTGTTGATCTGGAAAATGCTTTTTTCTCAATTGCCATTAGGAAGGACCACCAGAAACAGTTTGCTTTCAGCTGGCAAGGCCAGCAGTATACCTTCACTCTCCTGCCTCAGGGGTATATCAGCTCTTCAGCCCTATGTCATAATATTGTCCGCAGGGAACTTGATCAATAATCCCTCCCACAAGACAACACACTGGTCCATTATATTGATGATATCATGTTGATAGGACCTAGTGAGCAAGAAGTAGCAAAGACTCTAGACTTATTGTAAGGCATTTGCATGAGAGAGGATGGGAGAGAAATCCAACAAAAATACAGGATGCTTTCAACTCAGCGAAATTTCTAGGTGTCCAGTGGTGTGGAGCATGTCGAGATATTCCCTCTAAAGTGAAGGATAAGCTATTGCATCTGGCCCCTCCTACAACCAAAAAAGAGGCACAACACTTAGCTGGTCTCTTTGGATTTTGGAGAAAATACATTCCTCATTTGTATGTGTTACTCCAGCCCCTTTACCGAGTGACCAGAAAAGCTGCTAGTTTTGATTGGGGACCAGAACAAGAGGAGGGTCTGCAACAAGTCCAGGCTGCTGTGCAAGCTGCACTACCACGTGGGCCATATGATCCAGATCCAGTGGTGCTGGAAGTTTCAGTGGTAAATAGAAATGCTGTCTGGAGCCTTTGGCAGGCTCCTATAGGAGAAACACAATGCAGACCTGTAGGATTTTGGAGCAAATCCTTGCCGTCCTCTGCAGATAACTACTCTCCTTTTGAGAAACAGCTTTTGGCTTGCTACTGGGCCTTAGTAGAGACTGAACCATTAACCATGGGCCATCAAGTTACCATGAGACCTGAGTTGCCTATCATGAGCTGGGTATTGTCTGACCCACCAAACCATAAAGTTGGGCATGCAAAGCAGCACTCCATAATAAAGTAGAAGTGGTAAAAACGAGACAGGGCTCAAGCAGGTCCTGAAGGCATAAATAGGTTATATGAGGAAGTAGCCCAAATGCCTATGTTCACCACCCCTGGCAAGTTACCTTCTCTTTCCCAGGCCACAGCTTTGGCCTCTTGGGGAGTTCCTTACAATCAGTTGACTGAGGATGAGAAAACTTGGGCCTAGTTTACAGATGGTTCTGCACGATATGCTAGTACCACCCAAAAATGGACAGTTGCAGCACTGCAGCCCTTTTCTGGGACATCCCTGAAGGACAGTGGTGAGGGCAAATCTTCCCAGTGGGCAGAACTTCGAGCAGTGCACCTGGTTGTTCATTTTGCTTGGAAGAAGAAATAGCCAGAGGTGCATTTGTACACTGATTCATGAGCTGTTGCCAATGGTTTGGCTGGATGGTCAGGGACTTGGAAGGAACATGATTGGAAAATTAGTGACAAAGGGGTCTGGGGAAGAGGTATGTGGATAGACCTTTCTGAGTGGGCAAAAACATGAACATATTTGTGTTCCACATGAATGCTCACTAGAGGGTGACTTTAGCAGAGGAAGATTTTAATAATCGAGTTGATAAGATGACCTGTTCTATGGCTAATTCTCAGCCTCTTTCCCCAGCCACTCCTGTCATTGCCCAATGGGCTCATGAACAAAGTTGTCATGGTTGTAGGGATGGAGGATATGTATGGGGTCAACAACATGGACTTCCTCTCACCAAGGCTGACTTGGTTACAGCCACTGCTGAGCTCCCAATCTGCCAAAAGCAGAGATTCACACTGAGCCCCCGATATAGCACCATTCCATGAGGTGATCAGCCTGCTGTCTGATGGCAGGTTGATTATATTGGGCCACTTCTACCATGGAAGGGGCAGCAATTTGTTTTAACTGGAATAGACACATACTCCGGATTTGGGTTTGTACTTCATACATGCAATTCTTCTTCTAAAACTACCATCCATGGACTTACCAAATGTCTTATCTACCACCATGGCATTCCACACAGCATTGCTTCTGATCAAGGAAACCATTTTATAGCAAATGATGTGTGGGAATGGGCACATGCCCATGGAATTCACTGGTCTTACCATGTTTCCCATCATCCTGAAGCAACTGCATCAATAGAACAGTGGAATGGCCTTTTGAAGACTCAATTACAGTACCAACTAAGTGGCAATACCTTGCAGGCCTGGGGCAATGTTCTCCAGGAGGCTGTGTATGCTCTAAATCAGTGTCCACTCTTTGGTGCTGTTTTTCCCATAGCCAGGATTCATGGGTCTAGGATCAAGGGGTGGAAATGGGAGTGGTACCACTCACTATTACCCCTAGTGACCCACTAGGAAAATTTTTGCTTCCTGTCCCTGAAACCTTAAGCTCTGCTGGTCTACAGGTCTTAGTTCCAAAAGGAGGAGTCCTGCCACCAGGGAACACAACAATGATTCCATTGAACTGGAAGTTAAGACAGCCAGCTCGCCACTTTGGGCTCCTCTTACCTCTGAATCAACAGGCAAAGAAGGGAATTACTGTACTGGCTGGGGTGATTGATCCTGACTATCAAGGGGAAATAGGACTACATCTACATAGTGGGGGTAAAGAATTGTTTGTCTGGAATTCAGGAGATCCTCTAGGACATCTCTTAGTACTGCCATGCCCTGTGATTAAAGTCAATAGAAAATTGCAACAACCCAATCCAAGCAGAACTAGCAATGGCCCAGAATCTTCAGGAATGAAAGTTTGGGTCACCCCACCAGGCAAAGAACCATGGCCAGTTGAAATGCTTGCTTAAGGTAATGGGAACAAGGAATGGGTAGTGGAAGAAGGTAGTGATAAACATGAACTTTGACCACATGACCAGTTACAAAAATGAGGTCTGTAATAGTAATGAATCCTTCTTCCTTGTTTTGTTATGAGTATGATTGTATATTTACATAAAATGTAATTCTTTGTTTTTTTCCCCAACCTTTTCCCTTTTCATATGACAAGTTGTACTAGTTTCATGCCATACTATTTAAGGATGTCAAGTTATTGCCCAAGGACTTGCACCCTATTCTGTAGGGAATTAATGTGTTTCCAGTTGTATGCAGGAGAGTTGAACATTGTTAGGTGGATATTTATATATTCATGTATGTTATTGTTTTTACTTAGAGACTAAGTATGGTTTAAGGTAATGTGTATGGGTGCTAAGTTGACAAGGGGTGGACTATGATGGTTAGGTTAATTTGTCAACTTGTCCAAGTAATTGTGTCCAGTTTTTGGTCAAGCAAGCCCTGGGCTAATTGTAATATAAGGACATTTACGGGCTTTAGTCATCAGTGAGTTTATTGCATAGATGGCTGATTACATCTACGACCAACCTGCACGGCCATCAGCACTGAATGATGTTTTATCTAATCAGTTGAATGCCTTAAAAGGGGAAGTTATTTTAGTATTCCTAGAGAATTTCCCAGATTGTCTTTGGACAGATAATTTCTCCCAGAAGCTCATCAAGGGCCTTCACTGGGCTTTCATTGGAGCCCTTGGTTTGCAGCCTCCCTGTGAAACCTGGACTTGTGCATCCTCATGGTTACATGAGAGAATATTTTAAATCTCACACTGTTTACAGATATCTCCTGTCGATTCTGTTTCCCAAAAGAACACTGACTAATACAACCACAATAACAGAAATTAAAATACCCTAGAGGGGTTCAACAGCAGATTGGAGTTGGAAGAAGTATGAATCAGTGAACTTGAATATAAGACAATTGAAATCATCTAGCCTGAGGTGCAGAAAAAGGAAAGAATGAAGAAACAGGAAAAAAGCACGAAGAAATTGTGGATACACATATACATGTTGTAGGATTCCAAGATGGAGAAGAAAGGGAGACAGGGGTAGAAAAATATTCAAAGGAATAATTACTGAAAAAGTCCCAAATTTAGGAAAGGACATGAATATACACATTCAAGACACTCAACAAACTCCCAACAGGTTAAACCTAAATAGACCCACACTGCACCATGTTATAATCAAACTGTCACATGCCAAGATAAAGAGAGAGCCTCAGTAAGAATGAGTGCTGATTTCTCATCAGAAGCTATGAATGCAAGAAGGCAGTGGGAAGGCATATTTATTTATTTATTTATTTATTTATTTATTTTTAAGATTTTATTTATTTATTCATTTATCCCCCCCTTGCTGCTTGTGCTCGCTGGGTCAGCTAACCACGCCGTGCGGGCGGGCTTGCCTTCACCAGGAGGCCCCGGGAACCGAACCCGGGGCCTCCCATATGGTAAACGGGAGCCCTACTGATTGAGCCACAGCCGCTTCCCGGGAAGGCATATTTAAAGTGCTGAAAGCAAAAACATTGACAACCAAGGATTCCGTATCTGGCAAAACTGTCTTTTAAAAATGAGGGAGGATACAAGTGATTCCCATATACCCAACACCTTACTCCTTTCCCCCTCTCCTTACTAATAACATTTTACATGCGGATGGTACATTTGTTACAATTGATGTGCAAATATTGAAGCATTGCTAATAACCATGATCAATGGTTTACATTATGGTTTACATTTTGGATGGTACACTTTTATAGGTTTTAACAAAATTTGAAGTGGCCAATATCTGTTATTGCAAGACCATACTGAACAATTATAATGCCCTAAAAATACCCTACATTCCACCTATTCTATTCTTCCCTCTCCCTCCCCTCAGAAACTATAGTAATCACTAAGTTTCAATTTTTGAAGAATAAGATTCATAGTTACTTGCAATAATATTGAGGGCTTGACATATTGGTCTGTTTTCTTGTCCCTCTAATTGAGAACATAGCAGGACTCCCCAGGATGGTAGTTTAATATTTTCTTCTTTACTGTGTGGGTTTCTACCCACTGAGATAACACACCATGACAAGATGAACATTTTCATATACTTTGAAATTTATGCTCCCCAGTGTAACAGACTTAGACTCATTTATAGGTTCTTTACACACGGCTCTTCTGCCCCTTTTATTTGAACTCATAATTGAACTATACTTGATAAATATATGTCCCAGAGACTTAAATATTTGGTCCATCCATGTGCCAGTTGAGCCCTGAATTTCAGCAGAGGTGCAACACTTACTCTCCAGTTCACTGGACTCACCCAGGATAACTAACAAGGAGATGATGATGGACAAAGCCCATCCCAAGGAACAGAAACTATCTGCAACTGCAAACAAGATAGCTCCATCCATCTGTCCCATGGGATCTAAGCCTCCTCTCAATTAGAACCAGAGTGGGCATCACCATTCCAGAATCTTCAAGATTGGGGAATGAGTAATGGACTAAAGTAGACTTATTATTATTCTACTATAGATTTATTATTATTCTAGCAATGGAAGAACTCTTATCATTGATGTAAAGGCAGTAGCCGCCAGATGTTCTGAGGGGAGGGAGAGGTAAGAATAGGTGTAATATGGGGGCATTTTCGGGACATTGGATTTGTCCTGCATGACATTGCAGTGATGGATATAGGTCATTGTATATTTTGTCATAACTTACAAAATTTTGTGGGATAGAGTGTAAACTACAATGTAAACTGTAGTCCATGGTTAGTAACAATGCTTCAGTATGGGTTCTTCAATTGTAACAAATGTACCACACTAATGAAGGATGTTGTTAATGTGGGAATGTGTGAGGTAAGAGGGAGTGGGGCATATGGGAATCTCTTACATTTTTTATGTAACATTTATGTAATCTAAAGCTTCTTTAAAAATAAAAAAATTAATTATAAAAAAACTACATATCACCATTTAATATAATAGCTCCAAAAGAAAAATGAGAGAGGAATTAAGACATTGCCAGATAAACTAAAGACTGAGGAGCCAGCTTTCTGCAGATTGAAAGGAAAGGACACTATAAAATTGACTGAAGCCACATGAAGAAATAAAGATCTGGTAAAGATAGTGGCATGGGTAAATATAAATACCAATACTATTGTCTTTTTGATTTCTAACTCCACTTTTTAGTTCCTATAGGATCTAAAAGGCAAATGCTCAAAATATAATGATAATCAATGACTTTGGACTCATAATAAGTAATTTGTGATAGGAACTACATAAATGTGTGGAGACAGAGGTTTATAAGAACATAGTTCATGTATGCTATTGAAGTTGTTATAAAAGAATATGGGATTTTTATAGATTTAGAATGCTAAATCTAAGAACCAGGGTAGCCACAAAGAAACTACCAATTAATATACAAACTCATAGAGACAGAAAGTAGAGTAAAGGTTACCAGGGGTGGGGTAAAAGACATAGGCGAGCTAATGCAAAATGAATGAAACGTTTCTGTTTGGGGCAAAGGGAAAGCCATAGTAATAGATAATGGTAAGGGTAATGCAACATTGTGAATGTGATTAATCCCAGTGAATGGTATGCTTGGGAGTGCTTGGGATGGAAATATTTATGTTGTGTATATGCTATCACAGTTAGAAAAAGTAAGAGAAACTAAAGATCCAATGACAATACATGATACTGGATGGGATCTAAGAATAGAGGAGAAAGTGCCACAAGGGAATTTTTGGGGATGTAAGAAGAGTTGGAATATATAATGTAAACTTTATATCAATGTTAATTTCTTGAGCTTGAAAACTACACTTAAGGTAATTACATAAGTGAATATCCCTTTCCATGGGAAATGTACATGGAAGTATCGTGTGTTCAAAGAGTTTGATGTGTGCAAACTGCTTTCAAATGTTCAGAAAATAGATAGGTGGTAGATGGATAGACAGACAGATAAATAGGTAGATGATAGATAGAATGATATGGCAAAGGTGGCAAAATATTAAAATTGCTGGGTGGTGAATGCATGTTGGAGTTATCTGAATGGGATTTGTATTATTTTTGTAACTGTCTTGTTAATTCGAAATTTCTTTAATATAAAAAGTAAAAAATTAAGAATACAAAAGATTTGCATACTGAAAACTGCAATAAGCTGCTGAAAGAAATTTTAAAGGACCTAATAAACAGCAGGACCTCCCATGTTCATGAATTGGAAGAGTTAACATTGTTATTATGTCAATATTACCCAAAGAAATATACAAATTCAATGCAATCCCTAATTAAACTCCAGCAACCTTTTTATAGAAATGGAAACACTGAGCCTCAAATTTATATGGAACTGCAAGGGGCTCCAAAGAGCTATAAAAATCTTGAAAAGGAAGAACAGGACTGGAGGACTCACACTTCCTTATTTCAAATTGTATTACAAAGTTACAGTAATCAAAACAGTTTGGTACTGGCACAAAGAAAGATAAATTAGTCAGTGGAACAGAATTGAAAGTCCAGAAATGGACCCACATATCTATGGCAAATTTATTTTTGACAAGGGTTCTAAGAACATGCAGTGGAGAAAGAATAGTCTCTTCAAGAAATGATGTTCGGAAAACTGGATATCCACATGCAGAAGAATGAAGTTAGACCCTTACCTGACACCATATACAAAAACAACAGAAAATGGACCAAAGACATAAATATAAGTTCTAAAACTATAAAACTCTTGGAAGAGACCATAGGGGTAAATCTTATTGACCTGGGATTCAGCAATGAATTCTTAGATAAGACAGCAAAAACACAAGCAACAAAAGAAACAACAGTCAACTTTGATTTAATCAAAATCGAAAACTTTTGTGTAGCAAAGGAAATTATCAAGAAAGTAAAAAGGCAACCTAAAGAATAGTTACAAAACATGTATCAGATAAGGGTTTAATACAAGAATATATAATGAACTCCTATACTTCAACAACAAAAAGAAACAACACAATTTAAAAATGGGCAAAGGACTTAAATAGACATTTTTCCAAAGAATATATAGAAATGGCCAATAAATACATGAAAAGGTGCTCATAATTGTTAGCCATTAGGGAAATGAAAATTAAAACCACAAGGAGATAATACTTCACATTCACAATCATGGTTATTATTTTAAAAAATGGAAAATAAGGGAAGCGGATGTGGCTAAAGTGGTTGGGCTCCCGTCTACCATATGGGAGACCCTGGGTTCGGTTTCCGGGGTCTCCTGGTGAAGGCAAGCTGGCCTGTGCCCGTGGAGAGCTGACAGCCCGCACCTGTGGAGAGCTGGCACAGCAAGATGACGCAACAAAGGGAGACAAGCAGACACAGAGGAAAACATGCAGCGAATGGACACAGAAAGCAGACAGTGAACACAAGCGGCAAGGGGGGCCATAAATAAAATTTTTAAAAATGAAAAATAAGTATTGGAGAGGATGTGGATAAATTGGAACATTAGTTCATAGTTGGTGGAAATGTAAAATGGTGCAGCCCCTGTGGAAAGCAATATGGCAACTCTTCAAAAAGTTAATTATAGAATTACCATCTGACCTGGCAATCCCACTTCTCAGTATCTACCCAGAGAGAGTGAAAACAGGGCTCCAAACAGATACTCATACACCAATGTTTATGTCAGCATTAGTTACAATAACCAAAAGCCGGAAACAACCCAAATGTCCATCAACAAATGAATGGATATACAAAATGTGGTAAATACATTCAATAGAATATTATTTGGCCATAAGAAAAAATGAAGTTATGAGACATGCTGCAACATGGAAGAAACTTGAAAACATTATGAACAATGAAATAAGCAACACATAAGGACAAAATTTGCATGATTTCACTTAGATGAAAAGAAATAACAAATTCACAGAGATAGACCTCTAGGGGTTACCAGGGGGAGGGGGAAGGGAGAGTGTTCATTTGTAAAACTAAAAAAATTAATAATAAATTTTAACAAAAGTAACAAACACACTGATAAGAAAATAAATAGGCAAGCTAAAGACTGGAGGAAATTATTTTAAAAACATATCTGTTAAAGGATTAGCATTCAGGATATATAAAGAACTTTGGCAACTCATTAATAAAAAGACAACCAATTAAATGGACAAAAATGTGAATGAACACTTCACAAAAAAAGCTAAACAAATTTTTAGTAAGCACATGAAAAATTGCTCACATTATTAGACATCTTAGAAACGCAAATTAAATACCACTACACACTCAGTAGAGCAGTTAAAATTAAAAACACTTACCAACACCAGATGTTGAAGAGGATGCAAAGAAAGAAGAACTGTTACCCATTGTGGTTAAGAGTGTAAAAGAGTACGATCATTTTGGGAAAAGTTCTGGCTGTTTCTTTTAAAGCTCAGCATCCACCTACCCTATGACCCAGCCATTCCTTTCCTAGGTATTTACCCAAGAATAATGAAAATATATGTCCATGAAAAGAATTGTACAAGTATGTTCATAGCAGCTTTATTCATAATAGGCAAAAACTGGAAACAATCTAGGTGTCCATCAACAGGAGAATGAATAAAGAAATTGTGGCATATTCATACAATGAAGCACTACTGAGCAATGAAAAATGAATGAATGATGCCCACAAAAATATGGATGAATTCCAAAGAAAATCACACTGAGTAAAAGAATCTAGATACAGAAGAGTACATACTGATGATTCAATTTGCATGAAATTACAGAACAGGCAAAACTAATCTATGGTGGAACAAAATCAGAACAGTGGTTGCCTCTGAGGGTTAGGGGTAGAGATTGACTGAGAAGGGACATGAGGGAACTTTCTACAGATATAATAATGTTCTACCTGCTCCCAGGAGTTTTGATTTCATGGATGTATGCATTTGTAAGCACTCAGCAAATGTACAGATTTGTGCATTTTGGTGTATGTAAATTTTGGCTCAAAAGAAAAAAACCTCAATAAATATTGGCCTCTAGTTAATGATAAGCTGGAGTGTTTAAGGGACAATGTACTAATACACACTGTTACTCTGAAATGCATTAAAAATAAGGTGGACAGCAGACTGGGTGTAGCTTAGTGATTGAGCACCTGCTTCACATGTACAAGGTCCTGGGTTTAATGCCCAGTGTATCCAAAAAAAAAAAAAAAAAAAAAAAAAATAGATGGATGGATCAAGGGATGGATAGATGGAGAGAAAGATGATAAAGCATGTAAAATAAAATATCAATGGTATGAACTAGGTGGTGGGTAGATTGGTTTCTGCATAAGCCTGGGATTTGGGAGGTGGTATGAAGAATCTGATTATTTATATGAGTACTTGGACCTTCAGAGACATGGCACCAGGAGGATCTTAGAGGTCTTTAGCCCCAATGTCCATATGCACTAATGCAATTTAGGGACAGGCCCTCTTGACCTTTTTTGCCACCTGTCACCTCTGGCTATCTGAGTGCTCCTGGGGCAATTTCAGCTCAGTCAGAGAACTTCCTGATGACTCTAAATAGGCAATTTTTTTAGGCCTTCTTAGTTCTACTTATTATCTTTCAGACCTTGGTGCTGTGAGCCAAGAATTTGGATGGTTTGCTTTGCTGTGACCCTTGCATGAAGGAAGAAGCACAGGCCCCTTTAGGCCTCTTTCTTCCACTGCCACATAGTCTGGAAAATGGGAGGAACATCCAAAGTTGAGGTAGAGGGCTGCACACCGCCATCTAGGCTGGGGCCTACATTGGGGAAGGTATCCAAGAACATGAGGCCCAGTACAACTGCTGCAAATAATCAATGAAGGGGCACAGCTAGTGGTCAGAGCCATGAGTCACAGAGCTAATGGAGCCAGGTCCAAGGCAGAGGCTAGGAATGAGACAGTGAGCTGCTGAAATCCAGGTGAGAAGTTGAAGAAAGGAAAAGAAGGCATGCTGTCAGATACCAGTCTTCTGGGCATCCAGAGTCAGTACATGAGGGTTGATATTTGTTTGAGAGGACACACCTGCAAGGCCACCCAGGGCAGGTCAGCCAAGGCCAGAAGCCAGATGAGTGGCTGAGGCAGGAGGAAACCTTTTAACAGTAAAGTTAGGAGGAGACTGACCACTGATTAGGGGTAGAGACTGTTCTGGGTCTGTGCTGGAGATCTAGGTTTCTAGGTGTGGACTTCTGGCTATACATAGGTTGATTAAGGGGGAAAGGAGGTGCAGAGCTATGCTTTTTGGGGGAACCCACACCAATCCAAATTGGGCAGAGGCCCTAGTCGAAGCCAAATGTCCAGTCTGATAACAAAGTGCCTACTGATGCTCCAAGGACTTGTAGGATCAATCTAGAGCCAATTAGAGAGTGACAAAAAGTTAATAGGAATTTCTGGGTTCTGTGAAATGCCAAGATGTGTCTTTGAACATGGGATTGTTTCTGGTACTCCCCTCTCTTCCTTCCTGAGGAATCTAAGGCCACTGTCTGTTGCTATTCCCCTCCTCTTGTTCCTTTGGACTCCTCTCTTTCATTTGGTAAATGACCTGAGAGAGTCTTCCTGTAACCCCCTTCCATTTTCCCTGCCCTAAACAAGCCTTTTGTATTGCAGATTCCTGGGAAATATAATAGAACAAAGAAAAAGTGTTCTGGAATCTTCCAAATGTCTCCTGTGCTATCCTTTATCTCTAGTCTTCATCTCTTCCCCCTTCCCTAACTTTTACTGTGATAGTGCCTAGAATCCCATGCAATGAGCTCCTTCTATTATCACTGAGGGGTAAGAAAGTTTTCCTCATTCCTCAGTACTCTCCATTTCCTGGATCTGTAGGTTCCTACCTCTAAAGTCTTCTTTTTAGGCGTTCGTCTAAACAGAATCATGGATACTTATCCCCCAATCAGACTCAAGTGAGGTTTTTCCATCTTGGTGGCTCCAGACCAAGCAACTCCAATGTTCCTGGGCCCCTATCTTCATAGGAGAAGTCACAATTGGGCATTTCTTACAATTGGCCTAGAAAGAGAAGAGCTACAGTGCAGGAGTCTGACGTTGGGTCTGATTTCACAGCACATATGGAAAAAGCATTTATATATGATTGTTTAGAAATCTGCTTCTGTTCTTGGAATATTCTTTTAAACATTCCATTCTGGCAAAATTCAATTTCCCAAGTCCAAACTCTAACAGAAAACAATTTGGGGAGTGGTGATTGCTAAGGAACCAAGTAACATATATTATGAATAATATACTCTTTGGCTTTAGAAGGAAGGAAGTTAGGTTTGGAGAAAGAACATTTAATCCCTCTTGATTGGGAATCTTTCTTTGGTCTTCTGGTTTCTCTTAAATTCCTTGGAAACAAAGGCAGAAGCACTATGATGAGAAGAAAGTGACATCTCTGATTAACGACTTCAGCAGATGGCTGTGAGGGAAAGGCCACAAGAATGAGTCCTTCAACATCACAGCTCATGACAGGGAGAGTGATGTCAAAGAAGAGAAGGCCAAGTCATTCTTTTCCCTTAGATTCCTTACTTGAGATAGCAAACAGTCAAAAATTTCAAGGAAGCTCAGAATAAACCTGGCAAAGTAACCAGCAGGTTAAAACAAGGGAAAAAGAAAGTACTAGAGTTGATGAGCGTTTAGGCTTAGCAGATGAATTTCTTTACGGTTCCCAGGGGTTTCTTTTTCACTAAATCTTGCTTTAATTTTGTGTCCCATCTAAATAGTCATTCTAGTGTCAGTTGATGTGTACCTGTTTTAATAAAATGCTCTCCTTGTTAGGTTAAAATTGCGTAGTAGAGCATATTAATTTTACTTTCTTAGCCATTCCCCAAAAGAGTCTAGTTGTTTGTACCAGAAGTACATAATCAAGGCTCTGGTATCTACTGTCTGGTAACTCTTTTAACTAATTGCAGGATAATACTAGAGAAGAAATAGTCATATTCTGAAAGTCTTCCCACACAATTTCAAGTTTGTAAAATACTGGCAATTACCAGTGTGTTTGATGAATCTGGGGCCTACTTTTGCTTCCTTGTGATGCTGATCCATGAAGAGTAAGACCCTGTTGAGACTCTCAACCCAGAGAAGCTCATGTAGCTTATTTGCCTCATTTCTGTCGTTTGGGGACTTAGTGGTGTGCCTGACTTTGCCTTGGAGATTGGTGCCTTGTTGATAAACCACATATGGTCTTGTAGGTCACAGAAGGAAGAAAGACAATAAATTATTCTCTAATTGACTAGAACCAATGAATCTGACCTTTTCTGAACAAAACCATGCATCTTTCGACAATGAAGCAGCTATTTGGAAGATTAGTCATTGTCAGATTTTTAAAGTGCCGACCTACCCAGACAGAACAGCTCCCCAATACTAACGAGATGGAAGATTCTGCACTCAAGAAACCGCCAGACCTACCTCCACATATTGGAGAGCATTTGCCTGTTTGTGTGTGTTTGGGGTGTGATGGGGGAGACTAAGGGGCAGGGCTACAATGCTTGGCAAGTTGGAAAAGCCCAAGGGTTAGTTAGGCCATATAGGCATCAAGATGAACACAGAGAACCAGAGTTCAGAAATGACCAGGAAGCAGGCTGGGCTGGACAATGGCAAGAGAAGCCAGAAATGAAGAGTGAAAACATTTGAGGGAGAGCGAGGAGCATAGCTGGCAGTTGGCTCTTGCTAGAGTGCTCATGGCCTCCCACTCTCTGAGAACTGTGTCTGGCTGAGGCAGAGTTCAGTCTTCCTGGGGCCCTAGAGAGAATATATAGTGAGCTGCCAGCAACAGAACCAACCACTCCTTTTGACTACAGTCAATTCTCCTCTAGTGGGAACAAATCAGTCTGAAGTTCCAAACATGGAATAAGTCTCACCAATCAAAGAAACATTTTTTTAAACACCTATATTTCTCTGAACACTGTGTGAGGCCAGGCCAGGCCAGGCCAGGTAGAAGGCACTGGCTGTCAGTACCGGGCCATTCCTTGAAGGATGAAGCCTAAGCTCCTCAGCCTCCTTGACCCCCTCTGTGAGCTTATCTCAACCAATCCACCTCTCTAAGTTCATCTGTCACCTCTAACACTCACTCACAGAGCCTGTTCTCCAATCACATGGAACTACTTGCTGGTCTCCAAACCCATGTCTCTCCCTGCTAATGTGACTTTGCACACACTTTTCCATTCATCTCCCTGACAATCACCCATCAGTTCACACCTTTCTCACCTTCTCATTCTTCAAAGCCCAGTCCAAACATGACTAGTCTAAGAACTGTCCTGATAACCCATCACAGTTGGAATAGCTTGCCTTTCATGTACCCCTCTGCCATGTACCCACACCACCAGCTTTTCTTGCTATCAGTGGCAGAGTTTGGTGTGTACAAGTGACCTGGGGAGTGGTCGGCAAGCAGGGACCACAGATGATTCAGCACTTTCCCCCCAAAAGGGCTTGCTCAAGTCCTGTATGGGAGCAGATTTCAAATGCATGCTTGCTGGAATGAAATGAATATCTTTCACCTCAGAGAAGTAGAAATTCTTTTTTTTTCATCTACCAAACTTTCTCAGCTTTGATTTATGTAGTTCATTAACTTGGTTATTTTCCTTTTTTCTTATCCTCTGTGCCTGATTCTCTAGCAGGCTAATCTTTTAGTTCCAAGGTAGAATTGAATAACTAACCTTTGTGGAGCACTTTGAATTTTTCAAAGCACTTTCCCATTCACTACCTAATTGATCCCCACAGCCACCTGTGAACTACCTCCAATTTAGATCTGAGGAAACTGGCTACTATGTGAAAAAAATTGCCCAGGTCACAGCATTTAAGTGATCAGCCAGGTACCAGAGCCTGGAATGTCTGTCTCAAAATAATGTTCTCACACTCTAACAGCAACCACAGCAACAGAAACAGCCCCCATGAGCCTTCATTGACCATTCCCCAAGTGCCAGGCATTGTACCATGTGCCTAGCATGGGCTATCATATTGTATCATAACAACAAACTTGTGAGGTAAGTGCTATTGTTATTTCTGGGTTGCAGAAGAGTTGGAGGTTTAGAGAGCTTGCACAGCTGCACGAAGGGCACATGACTAATGAAGGGTGGAGTTGGAACTTAAATCCAGAAATGGTGGACTCCACAGACCCTGGTTGCCTGGAACTGCAGCATCAGCCCCTGTGTGTTGGGAAGGGCTAGTGCTCTGGCATTCCCAGATATGAATGTATGCACACCTATCTACTAGACTGGAAGAATGAGCATTGCCCTCAGAGTCAGAGGACTCAGGCACCAGTCCTGGCTCAGCCACCTACTGTGGGACATCACTGTGTGTTACTGGACCTCAGGTTTTCATTTGTAAAATGGGAGTAATATCTTTATGGGTTTGGGCATTGAAGAAAGGCTAGAGACTCTCTACAGCAACTGGTTTCTTCCTGACCCTTGTCAAGGCTGCAAATCATGTATTGTTTAACTCAAACTTCATTCTGTCTCCAACTCAGTTCTGAGAACTTTCCATATTTTCTCACCCCCAATCACACCCTCACCTCCATCACCCTCAGCAAACTCACCTGCTACTTTAATAAGCTATGTTCTCCCTGGGGCAATGCACAGTGGGCACTAAGGACTTGGATCCTAGTGTCCCTCAGACCCTGGATGAGGCCTGGCTGTCTCACTGACCAGCAGGGTGCTATTTGATCTATGAGAGTTTCAATTGATTCCTCTGTAGAATGTGGATAATAATTGTATATACCTCATGGGTTATTGTGAGATTGAAACCAAACAGTGTCTGTGAAGCACTCAGCCCAATGCTTAGCACAGCATATATACTCAAGAAATGGTAGTGGCTGCGGGTATCATTTCTTCTCTCAAATCCAAAATGTTGGCATTTTCTCCACTTCAATATTTCTCCTTCCCTCTGATCCCAAGACTCACCCCTGTACTGGAGCCTTTACTCTCTTACTTACCCAGCTTCTGGAGGTCCCAGATTTGTGAATCATCATCACCCATCCTGACTTCCCAGCCACTTTTGCTCTTCTTGCCCTGCAGCTTAGAAAATGCCTAGGCATCCTTATTTTTTAAAAATTTCTTGTTTCTTTTTTTTTTCTTGTACTCTTCTGTTGCACACTGTACATTTCAATATTTTAAAATGTTAACTCTGTGGTTTATTCCCTGAGATGTCTGTTTGTTGATTTTGTAATTATTTTATTTTTTTGTCTTTTTTTAATCAAATTTAATGTATTTATTAAAAGTTATTTATACATTTTCTATTTCCGTAAAGAATGTCAGAATTTACAATAAAAGATACAGTAATCAATTTAATAAGATATCACCAAAAGAGGACAAATTAAGATTCTAAGAAAAGGAGAAATACTTTAATTCTAATATTAACATAGTTGTTAATATGGAGTAGAAATTTTTTCCTGTCAGTTTTCAGATAACTTTGGCTTTGTTTTTACATTGGCTCAGGCATTTTTAAAAATATATTTTTATTGGCTAGGTTGTGAACTTATAAAACAATCATGCACATGTGTAGAATTCCCATACAACAGCCCTCCACCAACACACTACATTGTTGTGGAATATTTGTTACAGATTTTGAGATAATATTGTCAGACTATTACCACTAACTATGGTCCATAGCATACATTTGGTTTATTTTTTCCATACCCCCCGATTATTAACACAGTACATCTTTGGCATTGATGCAAGAATATTACAGTATTGTTGTTAACTATAGCCCATAGGTTACATAAATTGTATTTTCCCATGCTTCTCCACATTCCTACCACCTTGCAATAGTGGTGTACATTTGTTCTAGTTCATAGAAGGACATTCTTGTATTTGTACTATTAACCACAATTCTCATCCACCTTTGGGTTCACTATATTATTCAGTCCCTAGATTTTTCTCTAATTTTTTTTCAGTTGACATTTACATCCCTAGACATCAGCTGCAATCCCATTTACAAACCAGCTGTGTTAGTTTTACTTACGATAATGTGTTACCATCAACTCTATCCATTTCCACACTTTTACAGTCAAGTTAATTAAAACTTCTACATACATGAAGCATCAGTACACCTTCTCAGCCCTCCTTCACCACCTGATGAATAGATAAAGAAAATGCGGTATATGCATACGATGGAATACAATGCTGCTGTAAGAAGAAATGAAATTGGGACACATGAGAACATGGATGAACCTTGAGGACATTATGCTGAGTGAAATAAGCCAGACACAAAAGGACAAATATTGTATGGTGTCACTAATATGAACTAAATAAGAAAAATAAGCACATGGATTTAAAACCTAGAGTATAGGTTACTAGGAGATAAGAGGTAGCCTTATTTTTAAAGGACACAGGAAACCCTCTTTATTCTTCTCCTAGAGCTTCTTTAGTTTTTCCTTTTTTTCATTCCAACCATCTGGAGAGTGGAGATTGCTTTCAAGGCCATCCCTTCTTCATCCCACACCCTTCTCAACTCCCTGCCATCTGCCCTTGGTGCCCAGTGCTCCCCAGAACCTGTTGACAGTCACTGAAGACCTCCTAACTACTCAATATAAAGGCCCCTTCTCAGCCCCCATTTCCTCAAGCTCTCTGAACAGAACTGCAAACCTTTCCCTCCTGAGGTTGAAGCTCTCTGCTCCCCACTTCAAGCCCTCACATTGCAGCTTGGTTTTCTTCTCTCTCACCTGCACACACTTTGCAAATCAGTCCCTTAGGAAGTTTCTGAGAACTACCATGAACAAAATATGTTGACTCCCTTTGGCGCCTCTTCCTCCTCCCATCTCACAACATAGACACTGCCTAAGCTTCTGTCCTTAGCCCAGTCCTCAATCTTTACACTTTCTTCCCTGGAGATCTCTCACACTCCCACATTTTCTGTGCTCACTTCTGTGTGGATGGTTCCCAGGTCCCTATCTTCAGTACTATTCCCATCTGAGCCCCAGATTCCCATCTCTAACTGCCTGTTGGATGCCCCACCAGATTCAGAATCTTCACACATCTGAAGCAACACTGATCATCTCCTCTGCCTGCATAGCCTATTTCTGATCATGGTGCCAACACCTCCTAATCACCAAGGCTTGAGACCTATGAGTCATCTATGAAGCCTCCTTTATATCTTCTTCTTCCAGAAACCAAGTCCTAGGAAATCTGCTCCTGCAAAGGTGCCTCTCCCCACTCCTCCTCTCCAAACCCCCTAACTTACACCTCCTTTGAACCCTTGCTATACTCACCTGAATGACTGTGGCAGCTCCTGTCTGGTCCCCTAACATCCAGACTTCCTTCTTCCCAGTGCCTCTCCATTCCCCCACCGAAGCTGGAGGGATCGTCTTACAACCTACCGCTTGGTTGCTTCTTTCCTCTGATGAAACATTTCTTTAAATTGAAGGAAAATTAAATTATATATTCTTATTTAAAGATAGCATATATAAAATGATACCATTGGAAATTGTTTACATCTCTTTGTCTTGCTCTATCCACCCTATTCCCCAAGCATGATCATAAAGACATGATTGGAATGAGGCTCACCTAATGTTAACAATGATTATTGTATGGGGTTTGAAGTTATTTTTAATTTGCTACTTTGAACTTTTCTATATTTATTTAATTGATAATTAGGAGAATACATAACTTCTATATTTAAAAAATGAAGTCATTCTTCAGGGAATAGAAAAGTAAAAATCTCCAGTGGCTCCTTGTTGTCACTAGGACAAAGTCCAAACTCCTCAACTGGATTTATGGGATGCTCCATGGTTGACCTTTGTTCATCTCTCTCTCCTCACTCTAGGCCATTCTCCACTGCTGGCCTGGATTCCAGCCCTTCTGAAAAGTGCAGTCCAGGAATAGAAGGGCCACTCATCTGCATCTCAGGCCATTCTGGTCCTAATCATTTCCTGCCTGGGATATGGAATGGACCTTCTCTCTGGTCTCCATTCTCAGGCTGCTCCTTTTCCTTCTGCACACAATGCTGTAATTACTTCCTGGAGCAGGACCCATGTGTACTTAAAGTCCTTCCATTTTACCTCCCTGGTGCTAGGCCTAAGTAATTATTCCTCATAGGGAACTTTCACAATCTGGTTCAAACCAACTTTTTGGCTTCCTGCCCCCAACCTCCATGTTTACTCAAGCTCCTAGCATTCACACAGACTCACCATTCCTAGTACAAGTTTTTCCCTGCCTCTTCCCTCTTGTTTACTACCTTTCCATGTCCATCCTACAAGGATTGAAGCAAAGGATTCTGGTTCTTACATGACTACTTGAACTGCCCTAGCTAAGTGGGATTCTTCTTTCATGGCTCTCCTGCACACTAAAGTTCTAGAGTCAGAAAGGCCTGAGGTCAAATCCCAACTCTTCCCCTGAAGGCTTTTATAACTTTGAGTGAGTCACTTACCGTACCTAAGACTAGGCTTCCTCATCTTTGAAATGGGGATAGTAGTCCCAGCTATCTCATAGGGTGATTGTGCGAATTAAGTGAACTTAATTAACATGAACTTGGTGACCCACGTTCTTTCCCACTGGTAGATGTAAGTGCCAGGCCCAGGATCCCCACAGAGAATATGTTCAATGAAAGAAGTGGTTTTTCATGGTCCAGTCAGCTTAACAGTGTCCATGGAAGAAGTTAAACAGAGGGAATTTGCCACGGGGCACAAGTTACAAAATTTTAGAATAGCTGAAATGTCCTGAAGAGGATGAGAGACAGCCCAAAAATTAGCAGCAGCAGGAATCCCCAACCATCCCCAACCACCCCCAGGGCTGGAGGACCAAGGAAGGAGGTGGAATTATTAGTGTCAGGAGCTGCGGCTACACAATGGGAACTGAAACCATGGCTGAGCTTCCCAATGGGAGCACAGGCCCTGGAGGGAGTGGTTGCTCTGGAAGCACAGAGGCAGGCTACTTCCAGAGAAAGTGATGTCTATGTGGGGTCTTGAAGGATGAATAGGAGACAACCAGGCATGTCATAATATGTGTGTGTGTGTGTGTGTGTGAGAGAGAGAGAGAGAGAGAGAGAGAGAGAGAGAGAGAGAAGGAGGATTAGATAGCTTGAACAAAAGCAGAGAAGCAAGAAACAGTCTGATCTTTGATGTCACAAGGGCACAGAGTGTGAAGGGGGAAGGGATGGAGTGGAGGGTGTGGAGGGAGACAGGGTCATGTCCCCCAGAATCTTCTGGAGGGATTTACAGAGTCAATTCCTGATCTTATGAACACTGGGGAACCACTGAAGATTTTAAGGAGGTAGGAAGAAGTCAATGTCCTTTTCCTTCCTTCAGAGGAGAAATATGATGCAAACCCTTCTTGCTCAAGAGCCTGGGTGCCAGAGAAGAATGTCTCAGGGTTGTGTGTGTTGCATGGATTGAGAGGGAGACAGAGCAAAGTGTGGGTCAGGGTCCTTTTTGGACAACAAGCAAAATCAGATGTCTCTGTGGAGGGGGAATGCCAGAAGGACCCTGGCTTCAAAAAGGGTGCACATACATCACTTGTCTGGTTTGCTTCCTGTGGCACATCCCTGGTTTCAGAGTCAGGTGTTGGCAGCCAGGAAGTCAATCCTTACCTGCAGGGCAGCTGACCTTATGAGGGAGGGGCTAGTCTAGGAACAGAAAAAGGTACAGCTGGACTGAGCCTTGACTTGGGTCAGGAACAGACACAGTGGCTAGGGAAAGAAGGAGTTGGGGGACCAGGTGGCCAAGATGGACTTTGTCACCCCTTGCTCATATGGTGTATACATGAACTTGGTGACCCCCATTCTTTCCCCTTCAGGTGTGAAAGGTGAAGGAGCCTCTACTGTTCAGGTCCTGGGAAACCCAGCAGTTCCCACCCCAAGCATGGGTTGGCTGCAGGGCTGCAAGGAGCATGGCTTTGGGAAGCCCCTGCCCACCTTCTCTCAGTCTTTCTAACCACCATTGGTCTTATACTGCTGAGAAGGTAGAAGGCAAGCTACCTAGAGAAGACTGCTAGCACCATCCCAACTAGACCAAGCCCTGTCTCCACAGGGAGATCTGAGTAGAGATCACCTAATGGCTCTCCAGGCATCTCAAACACAATATGTCCCACACAGAATGCAAGCCTTCCTCCTGCTGCCACCATTGACACAAGCTGTTTCACCTTCTGTCTCCTAGATCACAGTGAACAGTGCTGCCCTCCACCTGGACCCTGGCTCTATGCATGCATCATGCTGTTTTACACCTAGGTGCTTTTCACAAGGCTTCACACTTGCTTGCAGGACCTGTGCCTCCTTGTCTTCAGCTGGGTCTCTACCAAGACCCAGCTCAGTGGTTAACTCTGGTGAGAAGCTTTCCCTGAGATTTCCCACTTCCCTGCCTTCCCGAGGCTAGATGTGGGGACCTCTCTGTATCCCTCCTCCTCGATTGTCATGGCTGCTTTCTTGCTTGATTTTCTCAACAGACCTAGAACTACTCAAGTGCAGATCCCATGTACTATGCACCTCTGGGTTGCTATTACCAAGAATAGAATCCTGCACACATCTGATACTCAGTGAGAGTTAGTTAACATATTATATCAAGCCATAAATCCTATATGGACCCCTAAATGCTCAACTTGTTCCTGGCTCTTGGGCTCTGAATCCAATTGGTGATAAAGTTCTGCCTGTTCATCTTCTTAATTATCTCTTCTTAATTAATCTCTTAACACTCTCTTTTTCTTCAACTTTAAGACCTCCTTCCTAGGCCAGGCTCCCACTATCTCTTGCCCAGATGAACCCCCATACTCCCAAGTGGTCTTCCTAATACCACTCTTCCCCTCTGCATACCATTCTCCACACAGTCCTTAGATGGAATCTTCCAGAGGCATAAATGGGTTTGTGTCCCTCTCCTACTCAAAATCTTCTGGAGGCCAGCCATTGCCCTCAGCATAAAGTCTAAGCCCTCAATGGCAGCTCAAAACGTAGGGGAACCCAGCTCCTGCAGCCCTTCCCAGCATTGTCCCTCCTCATTCCCTTTCTGGAGTCCTGGAGTCCAAACACTCTGACTTGCTGCTACCTGCCACCGCTATTTTTTCCCACCGCCTTCCCTTTTCTCATGCTGTAAGCTTAACCTGGAACCCCTCCTATGTAGCCATCTCCACATTCTGAAATATACTCCCTGCTTTAAGGTTCCACTTCAGAGCCTGCCTCCAGAAGGCCTTGGGGAGCCTGGTTACCACTAAAGCAATGGCTTATTCTGGGATGTAACGCCTTGGGCCATCTGAGAAAGGACAGGGCACTGTCTGGGTGGGTTGGGACATGGTATTGTTGAGGCTTCCTGTCTCACCTTTGACCTCTTTGGCTCAAAGAATCTCTTTCTCAGTTTGAGGATGTGGAGGAGGTCACTGGCCCTCTGGGTGCCTTGAGGCTATGACTCTACCTTTCAACTGAGCCTCTGTTCCAGCTGATGGTAAGGCTGTGGGTTGCTGTCTCAACATAGAGAAAGACATAGGGACACTTTGTGGGTGACTACTGCTGAGTGCTGGGACTCTTTCCCAAAACACAGTCCTCCTACCAGCCAAGCCAAACCTGGGGCCTAACTTAAGAGATGAGGCCAAGGAAGCCAAATGGAAATGAACTTGGGTTTGTGATAAGCTTGTGTGGGAACTGTTATTCTCCTGAAATTGGGAGAAGCTTGGGCCCAGGACTTTCCTTGCAGACAGATGAATGACTTGACAGAAGTGGCCAAGGAGCTGTGAATAAAATGGCTCTGTGGTAGGTCAGAAAGAACAACATGACAGAGATTGAATAAAGTGCGGGGTAGGGGTGGGGGTGGAAGGACCTCCTTTGCCTGAAGCTATGCCAGAAAATGTATAATTTGGTTCAGGATAAATCTGTGGGCAGAATCCAGGGGCTGCTAGGCTAGGACTGGAGGACTCCTAGGAAAGCAACTGTTCTGAATTCAGGGAGGGAGTCAGCAAAAGCAGTATTCACAGACTGCCTATTTGGTGCCAGGTACTGGGTGGGTGCTGGGGACACAGAGATGACACAGAAGTGACTTCCACCCAATGCTTTCCTTCAAGAAACTTCTGTTATAGACTGGAGGGATGTTGCATCTTCAGTGGATCTGTGAGCTGAGGTAGCTCCTGTGTGCCCGGAGATGGGAGGGAGGGTAGAAATTGGGGAGGGCCAGAAATATTTGCAAGTCCCATGGAGACCTCGCCTCCTTTCATCCCCACAACATGTGGTCATCCTCTGACTCTGGGGAGTCTGGGACAAGTTAGTTTGTGGTGATGCTTTGCACTGCAGAGGAGGGGCTGGAGGGGGTGGTACCCTCCTTTGGGCTACTTCCAATTTCTTCATACTCCCTTAGTCCTGAGTGTTTGAAAAATCACTCATGTGGAATTTCTTGGCCTATGCTCTTTTTTCTCATCTCCTCTGGAATGACTTAAACTCCAATCCTCAGCCCAGCTTCTTGCATTGATAGATATGTCTAGAGGGCTATTCTGGCTTAGGAGGTGAAAAATGAAACCCAACTGGACCTAATTGCTTTCTTTGTCAGCATCAAAAGCACTTTATTGACCAGTATAGCTAAGGCCTTACTCCACAGCCTATCTCTGAATCACTGTGGCTGTGTCAATAACAATGCCACCAACTTGTTGTCTTAATGCCTGCAGCTGATTGACGGTTGGCCGATCTGATCGATTACTTAACATCCGACTTGAATTTGTACCAAAATAGCACTGCCCATGGGACACATGAGCTGGCTCTATGTGTTTTTAGCAAATTCATTTTACCTTCTGTGCTTCAGTTTCTCTGTCAAGTCATTAGGTTTGTTTTGAGTGGGTGCACTGATATGCTGAGAATACCCAAAGGGCTTCATGGAGGCTGAGGAAAAATGGGCCTTAGTAAGTAAGCCTTGTTTGCCCCAAGATGTTCCCAGAAGCTTGTTCTCTATCTTGGACAGGTCCCCTACCACCTTCAAAGATAGAAGAGTGGGTGCAAGCCATGTGTGTAGACATGAGTTTCTGTCTCCCTGAAGTGCTCCCTCCTCTGCCGCATGCACCTAGTTAACTCAGATCTTGATCTCCCCATTAGTTTCTCAGAGATACCGCCTTTGACCACCAGGACCAGGTCAGGCCATCTTGTCTTCACCTTCAGGAAGGTTTGTGATTTTACTTCTTAGCACTTAAACCAATTTGTAATATTTAATTCTGTGACTATTTGGTTAATGTCTGTCTCTCCTACTAACAAGTCCCATAAAGAAGGGACAACATCTGTCTCACCCCAGGGACCCAACACAGAGTCTGGCACATACACCGATCCTCTTCCTTTCCACATCTATAGGTACCATTGCAGTCTAGACCCCCTTTCCTCTTTCCCAGACCCCCACACAGGCTAAAGGTTACAAGGTAGCCACAAGTCACCAGCATTCTCCCTTGCCTGGTCTGCCCTTTCTCTTCTATCTGTGGCCCATTCACATACCCAAAAGGCAGATGTGGATGTGAGGGCTAAAGGAGAGGAGAATCAAGGATGACTCCTGCCATTCTGTTGTGGGCCCTGGAGGAGGGTATGCCCTTCACTGAAGGGCAAAGCGCTTCCTTGGGAGTACAGTACTTGAATGCAGGGATGCATCCTTCTCAAATTTGTCTTTGCTTCTAGTATGTCCTTGGCATACTATAGATCAGTGGTTCTCAACACTGGCTGTGCATGAGAATCACCTAGGAGCTTTTAGCATATATAGCTGCCTAGGCTCTGATGATTTTACACCTAGGTTTAAGATCCATGGCTGTAGATGTCCAATTAGAACTTGTCATCAACCTGAAGAAGTTTAAGGTGGGCCTCACTGGCTGGCATGGATAGTTAGAAAAGTTAGGCTTGTTAGGACTACACAAGAAGCTATCAAATGAGAGGATGAGCTGGTCAGAAGTACAGGTGTTTATTAGGTAGTAGAATCATTACCATGCCCCTGGTAGAACCTGTACGTCTGGGTCTATGTCAGGTGCTGTGTACCTGTTATCCACTTTAACTTTCATCACCTCGGAGGGAAGTATCATTGTGCCCACAGAGAAGAGGAGAAAACTGAGACTCAGCAAATTGAATGGATTTGCTCCAATTCACCCAGCTAGTGAATGGCTGTGCAAGGATTAAAACCTAGGTTTTTGGGACTACACAGCATCTCTTGGAACAAAAGAGAAAAAATGTCTAGAACCTTAGGTTGTGCTGTGCTGGGGAGTGGAGGACCCAGCAGTATTCCCCTTCCCTCAGTCAGAGAGAAAATAGGCTATCTTCTCTTTCTTCTTTTTATTGTCTGCTCTTTCCCCCCAGTTCTCTGGAGCCATCCACACTTTTTTCTTTGTGAGGGTACAAGGTCTTCTGACCCAGGAGCTAATTCTGTCTGCCTCTCCCAACCCCCTTCCCTAGCTAGACCCTTGAGGAAAGAACTTTTGTTTGTAGCTCTGAGTTCTGGTCTGAGGAGCAGAGAAGCAGGAATCAAGAAGCACATCTCATCTTTCCCCTCTGCTACAGTCAGATCTGGCTGGAGGGATTTGCATGCCATGTCCCTGCCCTCCTTTCCAAAGGGCTTTTACCTCTTCTCCTTCAGGGAAGCTTGGATCTATAGTTCTATCTTTAGAATAACTCTGGATTGCTGCTCCCAGCATCCATGTGCTCGTGCAAATGATAAATGTTCTAAGGGATTACTGAAAAAAGAAAAAAAAAATCTCCACTTGCAATTTGATGAGACATATTTCTATAACCCTTGCTTCTGACATATTGGTTTTGCTAACAGCCGGTTGTTCAGGTTTGTGGTATGAGTGTTCATTTCTTCAGTAGGAAAACTGACTTCCCTGTAGCAGCCTTTGACCATGTAGGGCCTCTGAAAGAAGTTGAGGAAAGGTTGAGGAAATTGTTAGCCTGACCGCCTGGGCAAGTAAGAGGATGGTAGCATATGCTCTTAGGCCTGAGCCGTTAGCCTGGTGATTTCTCAGAGATACCTAGGACTCTACTTCTTGCTCTAGCAGTCTCCCAGATTTAACCTTATCCAGCAGGCTCTCCAGGGCAGTCGTGGTCCAGGTACCCACAGCTAACTGGAGGCTTCAGGCCTGTATCCTCTTGCCTGTTATTCACTGTAACAACAATATTATAACACCATTAAATGACGTTACAGGAAATTGAAAGAGAAAAAGAAGATCCCCTAATCTTTGCATTCTAGTCCATAAGAGCTCATTTTTTTCTCTACATTGCCTCTCAAGCCTTGGTCACATGTGTGTATATTTTTTGCATTGCTGTAATTACAGTGTGTTTAGAGTCTTACATTCAGCCTTTTATACTTGCCATTAAATTCTAAGCATTTTTGTATTTCAACATAGTCTTCATAACAATCAATTTTTTTTAAAAAAGATTTTATTTATTTATTCATTTATCCCCCTCTTGCTGCTTGTGCTCGCTGGGTCAGCTAACCACGCCCCGTGCGGGCTGGCTTGCCTTCACCAGGAGGCCTCGGGAACCGAACCCGGGGCCTCCCATATGGTAAACGGGAGCCCCACTGATTGAGCCACAGCCACCTCCCATAACAATCAATTTTTAATGGCTGCATAATATTCCTTGGAGATGATACACTTTGATTTTCTTAACCATGTTCATATTGTCTGACAACTAGATTGTGCCCAGTCCTTTGCTATTATAGATAATGCTGTCATGAGTTACTTTGTGTTGAGTTCTAATTTTGGCTGATTCTGATCTGCTCTGAAGTAAAGTCCTGGATCTTTCCTCTAATAGGGAAAGCATTATGGAAGCATGATTTCCTGTTGAGGGAGACCAGAACACTACTAGATCCAAATGCAGCCTAGGCCTCCATTTTCTGATAGTAGAAAATACTTTGCCTCTTTAAATTGGGTGGTGAATGGAAAGGTACCCAAGGCAAGAGCTGTGTAATTGTGAGGGAAAGCAAGGACTGAGACCAAGGATGGAAGATGGAACAGCAGTGTGGGTGTGGGTGTGGGTGTGTGGGTGTGAGTTATGGGCTTAGGTACTAGGAAGCAGCCAGGTTGAGGTTGTATCCAAGCAGGGCACATGACATTAGGCAAGTCTATGAGCTGGGGAAGGGGTGCATTTGATTTTGGACATTGTGACATTCCTAAAAACAACAGCAGCAACAACAAAAACACCCTTAACTTTCTTACTATGTGGTATGCATAGCAAGCGCACGTCTTTCTGGAAACACCTTCCTCCTACTCCCCACTCCTTGGTCTAAACCTTCTGTGAACCTTTCCCATTTCACTTCCTGCCTCAGAAGCTGAAGAACTACAATAGATTAGGGTCTTGTGTACCCTAGATGAGCTCTCTGCCCTGGTTCCTGGGCAGGGTCTGAGGTCTACCATAGACCTGCTCAAAGGACTGGGCAACCTCTGCTTCTCTCCCATCCTGTTGGTCTAGCCTCCTGGTCCAGTTAGTTACTGGGAGACTGCTTGGGCCACAGGGAGATCTCCCAGACTTGATATGTCTCAGCCACTTCAAGCAGTGCAATTTCATCTTTCACATAGGAGCAGTTGAAGATTTTAATAAATCTAGGCCTCAGGATTAATAATCTATTGCTCCTGCTCCCTTTGGTAAAAATGAATCCCTATTTATTAGACAGATAAGAGCTTTCCTCCTGGGGTCTGAGCCATCGCTTTGAGAAATTACTTCCCATAAACAAAGAAGAGAAGGTGGCACCACAGCTGGTCCTGGTTCAGGAAATGGAGGGTCTGGGGCAGAAGCAGCCTCCTGCTGCAGTCTTGGAGGGCACCCTGTCCCCAAGGAACAGGAAATCCTTGATAGAGCCTTTGTCTCTCCAGAGAGGCAGGGTATTCATGGTAACAACCCCAGCTCTGTAACCGTAACAACAAAAACAATAAGAATAACAAATTTATTGAGCAACTGCCCATTGCCAGGATCCCATCCAGCTCTGCCATCATCATCATCATTATCAACTTTATTGAGTACCTACTGTATGCCAGGCAATGCTCTGAGCACTGGTGGTATACTAGTGAACAAGTCAGAGATTCCTGCTCTCCTGGAGACAGAGAATAAAGAAATAACTTAAAGTTATAAGATATCAGCTGTTGAAAATTGCAATTAAGACAAAAATAAGCTGGGAGGCAGGCTTGGAGGGGGTGATGAAATTTTCCAAAAGGTGGTTAGAGAAGGCACCAGTGAGCAACAAACTAAAGGAGATGAGGGAGAGAACCATGTGGCTACCTGGAAGAAGCACCTTGTAGACCAAGGCAGCAGCACGGGCACATTATTCTCATGAAGATGATCAACAGATCCATCTCCTCTCATTAGGTTACCCAGCATCTCTACTCATTTAATTCAGCTATACACATGAGAAGAAGCAGCTGCGATGACCCAGTTTTGCCAATGCACTGCTTATAGTTTCAAAGCCACAAGGCCCTGTAAACCACTGCCTGAAGCGTCACCAAAAGGAAACTATGTTGTCAGCAGAGACTTTTCCCATGTGACCTTGAGCTAGCCCTTTGCCTCTTTGGGCCTCATTTCTTCATCTGGGAAATGGGGATACAGTTGTTTCTAACTCTTGGAGTCTCCCTGAATCTTCTGTGAAATAATGACTGTGGAAATAGCAGGCCACTCAGGGCTGGAGAGTGGAGCAGGCCCAGGTATAGGGTGGATATATGCCCTATACTGACCTCTGTCTCACACATGCAGAGGGCTGAGAACTAGCTAGACAGCTTGGTGGAACTGGTTAGATGTCCTGAATTGTTTTTCTATTGCTGTATAATAAAGTAGCACAAACTTAGCAGCTATGAACAATCCCATTTATTACCTTACAGTTCCTGCGGGTCAGGAGTCTGGGCATGGCTTAACTGGGTCCTCAGTTCAAGGTCTCACAAATCAAGGTGCCAGCTGAGCTGGGCCCTTATCTGGAGGCTTTGAGGGAGAATCTATTACCACCTTATTCAGAGAGTTGGCAGAATCCAGTTCCTTATGGTTGTAGGATGATGTTCCAGTTTCCTCACAGGCTATCAGGTATTCTAAGTGCTTCCTATTTAATCCGCACAACAACCAACAAGGCTGGTATTAAAATGATCCTTTCTTTGCAGGTAAGGAAACAGAGGCACTGAAATTAAATGGCTTGCCCATGGTCTTGCATATTGGGCCCTTCCATCTTCAAAGCCATCAAGGGTGCATTGAATCCTTCCTCTGCTTTGAATCTCTTTGACTTCCCCTTCTGTCACCAGCTGGAGAAAACTGCTTTTAAAGGGCTTGTGCGATTAGGTTAGACTAGCCTGGATAATCTCTGTATTTTAAGTCAACTGATTTGAAACTTTAGTTACATCTGCAAAAATCTCTTTTCAGCAGTACCTAGATTGAGTAACCAGGGCATGGAAATCTTGGGGGGCCATCAAATGAAACCAAGATCACTTTTCATGGTCCAAAATGTCACTGACTTTCTGCTAAGCACTGGAAGGATATAAAACTTCCCTCCTACTACTGTCTGTGGTATGGCTTATGGTGCCACATTAGGCAGAAGGTTAAGCTGTGCCCTTGGTGGAGATGCCAGGTATGTTCAAAAGGGGCTGCAATTCCAACTGTCAATCATCATCAATATGGAGAAGGCTGTTTCTCAGAAAGAAAACTGAAAATCTAAGGCAGGTAGTGGGAAAGCTGTCTCTTGGGGCAGTTGGGAAGGGCAGAATAAGAAAGAGTCCCCCAAGGGGAAGTGACTTCGCAAGTCTCAAGAGTTGGGGCTATAGCAGTCTACTTGTCACTTCCCACATAAATATTCTCTCTTCATGCTCCTTTGGGAAGGTGATGTTTAATTAAGTAAGCTGAACTGTTTCCAAACAATGATGCTACTCTCTGGCCAGCAATCCAACATAGACAGAGCCGGGTGACATCCAGCAGACTGTCCAGCAGGGTATCTATGGGCATCTGAGTCAATTGCAGATGTACTACTATCTTTTTGGAAATCCCTTTGCTGGGTCCTTCCACTGGAGTCCAGATTAATGTCTTAGCCCATCTTTTCTTCTGAAGTGAAGACTGCATTTCCATCTGGATAGATTACCAGGAGACAGAAAGAGAGTAGAGTGGGATGAGCCAATGCTCAATATGGTCAACACCCATGACAAAGTGGAAGGGGGTGGTTTAGCAGTGGAGGGGGGTGATGGTGGTGCAGGGATGTGATTGGGGTCGATGGTGCTGGAATGTGAAGGTGAGAAAGGCAGTGGGGTTGGGATGGACTATCCATGGAACTGAGGGGAAGACTAGAAGAAAAACAGGTGAACTCTGGGGATTTGTATGCCTGTGGTTGAACCTACAATGGTGGGGATTTTTTTGTGTGTGTGCAAATATGGCAGTACAGGGTTACGGGTGCAGGGCATTAGTGTTGGGGGTATATATGGGAAAAGGTGCACTTGGGGCATGCTCTAAGGAATATGAATGTGTTTATCTTGGCAAAGGGTGTTATCTCAGTGGGTGGAGACCCACACAATAAACAAGAAAATACTAAGCTTCCATCCTGGGGAGTCCCACTACATTCTCAAATAGAGGGGTGAGAACATCTCGATTACATAAACAGCATCTAATGAAAGAAAACAGACCAGTATGTCAAGCCCTCAATATTAATATATGTAACTATGAACCTTATTCTTCCAAAATTGGAACTTAGTGGTTACCATAGGTTTCGAGAAGAGCGAGAGGGAAAAATGAGTGGAACATAAATTATCTTTGGGGCACTTGAATTGTTTTGCATGATCTTGCAATGACAGATACAGGACATTATACATTTTGTCAGAACCTGTAAAAGCATATAGTGAAAAATGTAAAACATTGTTGCAGTTGGGCAGTTTGATGTAATTATGAATTCTAAAAATATAATTGGATCATGCTTGTAAACTGATCTGTTAATCTGGGCATGATTAAGTTATGATTAGGGCATTGACTGGGCCACGTCAGTAGGGCGTTGAGCCCCACCCCTTGGTGGGTGGGGAATCAAATATAAAAGCAAGGCAAAGAACAGAGTAGAAGCAGTTTTTGAGAAGCAGTTCTGATGTTGGAGTTCTGATGTTGGAGAGAAGGCCCCAGGAGAAGAGAAGTGAGCTGTTCACCTGATAGTCTACAGCTGACCTTGTGGAGGAACCAGAAGAGCTAAGCCCGGAGAGAAATGCAGCCCCGGGAAGAGAGGAACCCAAGAAGCCTGAACCCTGGCAAATGTCGGCAGCTGTCTTGCTCCAACACGTAGCAATGAACTTTGGTGAGAAGAAACGTACGCTTTATGGCCTGGTATCTGTGGACTTCTATCCCAAATAAATACCCTTTATAAAGACCAACCCATTTTTGGTATTTCACATTAGCTCCCCTTTGGCTGACTAATACAAACATAATGTAAACTATTGACCATGGTTAATAGCAATGCTTTGATATTTGTTAATAAATTGTAACAAAGGTACCATACTCATGCAGGATGTTATTAGTAGTGGAGGATGTGTGGGGGGAAGGACTGGGGTATATGGGAATCCCCTATATTTTCTATGTGACTTTTCTGTAACTTAAAGCATCTCTGAAAATACAGTGAAACAAAGTAAGACACTGGGGGAACAAACAGAAGAAATTGTCAATATACATAAAAGATAACAGATCTTACAGTGGTAAAAGGCACAATGCGAAAAAATTAATTATTTAATTATTTAATTTATTATTATTTATTGTTGGCTTTGTTTTGGGGGCAGTTTTGGATTGCAGAAGGCTTGCAACTGTGGAAGGGGGGATCACTGGTTCAAGGTACTGGTGGTGGGGGAATGTGTGGTGAGGGGTAGACCTGGGGGATGCCTCTATGGAATATGAATGTGTTCATGTGGTCATGGGGTGTTGTCTCAGTGTGTGCAGACCCACAGAATAAATGATTGAATATGGAATTTCCATCCTGGGGAGTCCTGCTACATTCTCTCATAGAATGGCAAGAATCTCTAGAGTACATGGGCAGTGCCTAGCAAAGGAGGACAGACCAATACACCACTGAAAAATTTTGCTTGATATTGATATTGATGCTTGTACTTATGAACCTTGATCTTGTGAAATTGAAACTTAGCCTAGTAATATATATTGTCTAAGTGTTACCTCCTGAAAGCCTCCTTGTTTCTCAAAGGAGGCATCTCTCTAAGCCAAACTCAGCATATAAATTCACAACCTTTCCCCCAGTGTGGGACATGACCCCAGGGATAAGCCTCCCTGGCACTGAATGATGAATGCCAAGTGCCAACTAGCAATGCATTTGGAAAAACACCAAGAACAAAATGGGGGAAATATTAAAAACAGCTGAGTTTTTATGGCTAAGAGATTCCAAAGTTAGTCAGGAGGTCATTCCAGAGGTTATGCTTATGCACATCTCAGGAGGATCTCACTGACTGCCACAGTAAACAGTGCCTCAAGCATGGGTGCTCCTGAGGGCTCTAGAAACATCTAGATCATAGGCAAGGCAGACAACCCTAGGAAATTGGCACCCCGTCAGTGGGCCTTACCTTGGAATATATGATAATCCATCTCCCTTATAGCAGTTTGGCATTGTTTATGAATTCCAAAAATAGATATTGGATGATGTTTGTAAACTGGTCTGTACCTGGGCATGATTAAATTATGATTAGGGATTTGATTGGGCCACATCAGTAGGACATTGTATCCTCGCCCTTTGGTGGGTGTGGATTCACAGATAAAACTACACGGCAGAGCAGAGGAGTGAGTTGGAGTTTTGATGCTGGAGTTTTGATGCAGAGTTTTGAGCTGGAACCCAGGAAGTGAACACACAGGAGAAGAAAACAGAGGAATAGAGAAGGCTTCTTAGACACTGCAGAAACCCTGGGGAGAGAGACATAGCCGGTTGCCTGATAGTCTACAGCTGGCCTTGTGGAGAAAACCGAGGAGCTGAGCCCTGAGAAGAGTGGAACCCAGGAAACCTGAACCCTGGCAGGCGTTGGCAGCCATCTTGCTCCAACCCATGGCAATAGACTTTGGTGAGGGAAGTAACTTATGCTTTATGGCCTGGTAACTGTAAGCTTCTATGCCAAATAAATACCCTTTAAAACTCAACAGATTTCTGGTATTTTCCATTAGGACCCCATTTGGCTGACTAATACATCCCTCAATGTATCAGAGTTACACTCATCTATAATTTTCCTACACATGGTACTTCTGCCCCATTTATTTGAACCTATAATTAACCACTATACCCATTAAATATATGTCCCAGAGACTTAAACCTTCCAGCTGTTCATATGCCAGGTGAGTCCTCAATCTCAGTAGAGTTGCAGCCAACATCTACTCTCCAGTTCATCAGACTTACCCAGAACAACTAATAAAAGGATGATGACAGGGACAACGCCCATCCCAAAAAACAGAGAGTATCTACAACTGCAAGCAAGACAGTTCCATCCATCTGTCCCATGGGATATAAGCACTCTCCCAATCGGAAGCAGAGTGGGCATCACCACCCCCAAATCATCAAGATAGAGAAATTAACAAACATAAGTGGGGAATGCAACTATGGGCTAAAGTAGACTTACTATTATTTTAGTAATGGAATAACTTGTAACATTGATATAAAGACAGTGGTCACTGAAGATTCTGAGGGGAGGGAGGGGGAAGAGTTGATTTAACATAGGTCATTTTTGGGACATTGTGGCAGTTTGACATTATTTATGAATTCCAAAAAGAGATATGGAATATGTTTGTAAACTGGTCTGTTCCTCTGGGCATGATACTCTTTGATTGTATTAGATTCAGCTGAGATGCCTTAGATTAAATTATGTTAAGATTAGGGCTTTGATTCGACCACATCATTAGGGTGATTCAGTTTGAGGCCCCACCCCTTTGGTGGGCTATATAAATGGACACTTAGTCAAGAACACGGAAGCAGATACGTGAGAAAAGAGAGACAGTTCAATAGACATGGCAGAGGCCCTGGGAAGATAAATGAGCCATTTGCCTGATAGTTTACAGCTGACCTTGTGAAGAGACCAAAGCAGCTGAGCCCGGAAAGAAATGAGCCCCAGGAAGAGAGACGCGCCCTATACCAGCCTACAGCTGAGATCAGAAGAAGCTGGGACCACAGAGCCTTAAGAGGAAAGAGGAAGGCTGAACCCTCGCAGACATCACCCGCCATCTTGCTTCAACATGTGGCAACAGACTCTGAGTGAGAAAGTACCTCTTATGGTACCTTGAGTTGGACTCTTTAGGGCCTTGTAACTGTAAGCTTTTACCTGAAATAAATACCCTTTATAAAAGCCAACAGATTTCTGGTACTTTGCATCAGCACCCCTTTTTGGCTGACAAATACAGACACTGAAATTGTTCTGCATGATATTGCAATGATGGATACCAGCTGTTATACATTTTGTCAAAACCTATAAAATTGTGTGGTGCAAAGTGTAAACTATAATGTAAAGTATTGATCATGGTTAGTGTCAATGCTTCAATATGTGTTCATCAATTGTAACAAATGTACTACACTAACGAAAGATGTTGTTAATGGGGAAAGTGGGTGGTGGAGAGAGTGGGGTATTATGGAAATCCCCTATATATATATTTTTAAACAATTTATTGAAGTGTATCATTCATACATGAACATACATAAACAATAAGTGTTCAGCAAACATTGTGAACTTACAAAACAAACATGCATAACACCATACAGAACTCCCACACATCACCCCACCACAAACACTTTGCATTGTTGTGAAACATTTGTTAACAAATTATGAAAAAGCATCGTCAAAGTATTACTATGAACTATAGCCCATGTCTTACTCCTCTATACCTTTTTTAAAGGATTTATTTATTTATTTATTTACATTTATCCATTTTTACTCCCCCCTCCCATTTTTGCTGTTTTTGTGTCCATTCACGGGCAACTCTCTGTGTCTGTTTCCTGCCCTCTCTTCTCATCCTTCTCCTCCTGTCTTCACTGGTATTTGACCCTTGGAAACTCCGATGTGGAGGAGAGGCATCCTACCGCCTGTGCCACCTTAGTTCCTGGTTTTTCAGTGTGTCTCATCTTGGCTCTCCCTTGTGTCACTCTCCTGTTACATCATCATCTTGCTGCGTGGCTCGTGGGGCCTGGCAGCGCACCTGTGCACGGGGCTGGGGCCTGGTGGCCCATGCGCCTTCTATATTTTTCTTTTTTTTCTTTTTACCTGGAGGTTCCAGGGATCGAACCCAGGTCCCTCCATATGGGAGATGAATGCCCAACCTTTTGAGCCACATCCGTCCCCCTGCTATATCTCTTAAGGTTGACCAAAGATACCCGGAGTTACAGTCTTTTCCCATCCAGGATGGTCATATAATAAATCAGACTTAGTTATCACCAGCATTCTAAAAACCAGACCTAGGGAGGAAAACTAGGTCTGGGGACACATGCATGGTTTCTAATAGAGCGAATGTTTAGCCCACCCTGATTATCATGGAATCAGGTCCCTATATTTTTGATATAATATTTATGTAATCTAAAGCCCCTTTAAAAACAAATTTAAAAAGAAACTATCTAATTAATTCTAATTAGTTAATTAATCCCAAACATTGGGATCAGACAAAGAAAGATGTACCTGAGTCAAGGGTCAGGGGGCATCCTTCAGGACAGGGGAGCCTCAGCTACCTGCCACTGACAACCCTAAATTGCTAAGAGGAAGGCAGAAGTAAAAAGGCTCTTGGATTGAAAAGAATGACTTTTCCTAGATCTAATTAGAGCAGTAGTCTGTGTGATTCAGAGAGAAGGACCCTGAAGCTTTTCTCACCTCATTTCTAGGGTGGGAGGGAAGGGGACCTAGCTCTGTCTCTGAAACCAAGCAGAGAACATGGCCATGAAACCCTGCCCAGAAAACCCTGCTCCTAAGGACAGCTGGAAAGACCCCACCGAGACCCTGGCCACTAGCATATGGCAAGCAAAATAAAGACAGTACTTAAGAGAGCCATTCCTTTATTTTATTTTTATTTTTTATTTATTTATTTATTTTTTTATTATGGGTAAAAATCAAAATTCTCACAATACATACCAATATTTGTAAAATGATCTATAAATATATATGCATATATGTGCATTTGCTTACAAAAATGTTATTTATATATATATATATACATATATTTTAAGAGGTGCTTAGATTACCCAAAATATTACACGGAACCCACTGGGATTCCCATGTTGCCCACCTCCCACACCTCCCACCACATCCCACACAAACATCTCCCACAGTGTGGCCCACCACCCTCAATGAACTTACACATCCTGGGGCCTTGCCACCAACCATAGACCACAGTTCACACTGTAGACCACACTCTCTCCCACTCAGTTCTGAGTGGTGTGTGCTGATTTAAAATGGCCTACATCCGTTGCCACAACAGTACTCAGGACAACCTCCAACTCCCAAAGAAGCCCCTGTATTTCGACTGCTCATCCCCTCCCTACCCAAAAACTGTCAAGTGGCCACTGGCTCCACCTCATTGTTATAATTTCTTGCATTGCAAGAATCACCATATGTGAGCAAGAGAATACCATCAAGTCCACTTTAGTCCATAGTTCTTCCCCCAATCCAGAGGCGACTGGGATCATCCCACCCACCATATCCATGGGATATAAGCCCTCTCTCACTTGGAGTTGGAGTGGACATCACCATCCTTTATTTTATAAGTACGTTCACTAACTACTTAAAAATGAATTAAGTTTACCAGGACTGATAACATGTTCAATATCCTTCTGCACATGATCTAGATTAGAAGAGATATTATTACATTCATCAGGTATATATGTACAGCACTTAACAATAATCAATGCACAAGTTCCTCTTTGAGCTGCAGTGAGTAGGTCTAAGCTCCAGGTTTGCAGTACCATACGTTGTCTCTCCATGGGAGCAGGCCTAATGCCAATTGTGTCTGTTTAGGTTCTACTCACATTACTCTGGTAATAATTGCTCCACTTGGTATGTCCTTCACACAGCCAGCATGCTGCAGCACCGCTGGCCCTTGGAGGGAAGCTCCACTGGCTCACTGGCGGTGTATAGCGCCCTTCAGCACTATGAAACAGAGCCAGTCTGAAGGCAATGTTCATTTTAAATCTGACCACATCGAGCTATCGCCGGCTGCTGCAGAAGTCCAAAACTGCACCGTACTCTCCATCCACTTCAGGAGTATGTCCAGATGTAGTAGACACTTTTATTGTTTTAGGGGTGATAGGAACCGACCTAGCTAATAACTCAAATGGAGAGACACCATACAGGGTATTTGGGCCTGGTTTGAATGCACAAGAGAGTTTGACAATACTGAAGTCTATCTCTTTTTTTTTTTGTTTGGTTGGTAGGCTTTTTTTTAAATTTATTTTTATTGTGGGTAAAAATCAAAATTCTCACAATACATACAAACATTTGCAAAATGATATATAAATATATATGCATATATGTGTTTTAATTTCTATACAATTTCCAAATACTTCCAATGCAGTTTATAGCATATCAAATGAATTTAACTATTTTAGTAGTTTACTTTTTACTTTTACATCTTTACCATGATTATATTAATGAACAGGTATTTTACTTTAGCAGTACAGGAAAAACTACTTTCTCCATTATTTTATGAAAACCTAAGATTTCCAACGGAATCAAGGTTATCTTCCCTTACCACCCCCTTAACATACAAATAGAGGTGGACTCTGACAGGTTTCCCTGTTATGAAGTTACTTTTTATTAATATCAGTTTAGCTTTCTAATTAATAATGGCTTCCTGGAATTAGCCATTTAAGTACTCCAGTTTAGAAGGTGCTTTCACAAGCTTCTTATGATTAACCGTAACCACATAGACTAGTTACTTTACATTTAAATAAGCTTATTAAATTACAGTTAGCAACCAATGAAATTAACTTTTTTCCATTTAAGTCTTGTCTTACATACCTCATTCTGTTCTGTGAAAACTAGTCATTTCACTTTAGGGCAGATCTACCTTCCCTAGAACACAAACTTACAATTTTTAGCATCTTAAAGATTTAATACATATAATGCTAATTTATTTTATTAGTATTCTATAACGTAGGGAGATTACATTCAAGCTAAATAAAATCGAAACAGTTTTAGTTTATACAAGGAATGTTCTTTTTTCCTTCCTTCAGAGGAGGCTAAAATGTCTTTTTTTCTTTAATAAAATTCTAAAATTGTGAATAACCTTTAAAGCATACTGACTGCCAGATTCTGGAATATATTATAATTGTTTAAGATTTTTAAATTCTAATTTAGAAAACATCTTTCCATAGCTTTCAAGAACTTTTCCTTTACTTACTGAAATTTGACAACTGAATTATTAACCACCCTTATTTTAAGGCTGTTAAAAGGTTTATATTGGAGAATTACAGGATAAACTATGATTCTTAATTCCCTGGCCTAGAAGACAGAGTTTTAATCTGTCACATCTAGCCTTTCCCTCATAGCTCTTCCAAAGAGAAGGCCCTGGGGGCTGGGTAGGTCAAAGAGCTTAGGAAAAACTTTTTACCTTTCCCAATAGTTTCTTTATTCAGATTTCTGTATAACCTTTCTATCCTGCTTAGCCTAATTTGGGCTCCAGGAACATTCATTCACATATATATATATATATAAGTACATATTTAATTTTTAACAACCTGAATAGAGCTTTTTTTAAAAAATTTTTATTTGTTAATTTGATATTACCATCCTGAGGTATGAAAATACACACTGAGCAAATAGGCAGACACAAATATAGAGTAAGACACAGAAACACACAACTCACTAATGTTACTTATAATTTTCATTCTCTTACAAAAGAAGTTTAACTGTAAAATAACCTTATGTTCAAAAGATCTCTTTGAAGACTATTTCTGATTATTGTGCACTATAACCATGCAGTATTGCACAGGAAATTTCATTCTTTTTAGTTATTGGCTTGTAACCAAATCATTCACAATGGTTAAAAAAATACAATTTACAACATTTTCCTTTACTTCAGAGTTCTGCTTATTTCCCATTTTGACTTTGACAGACCTCGGATGAGCAACACTAATTCCAATATTTATTCCCTGAGGTCATTGAATAATGTCTTTTATTACATTAATGTACCCAGAGAAAAAATGAAAAAAAAAAACTTTATAGATGCAGAAAAAGGATTTTTATAAAAGTTCAACACCTGTTTGTGGTAAATGACCTTAAAATTATTAATAGAATGTGTCTCTCCCCCTTTTCAAAACTACCTATTGAAAAATCACAGAAGATATGATGCTTAATAGAGGAGAGACTTTAGAAGTCTTCCCTTTTAGGTAGGAAGAGACATGAGAATGTTGCTATCACACCGCAAATTAGACCAGCAAGTCATAGAAAGAAATAAAAAGGATAAGGATTGGAAAGGAAGAACAAAATTAGTGTATTTGCAAATATTGTGATCATTTACATAGAAAGGCCAAATGCATCAGACTGAGAAATAATGAGATAGGGCAGCATATTTGCTAGACAATGATCAATACTCTAATATCAATAGCATATTTTCCATCAACAATAACCAATTAGGAAATATAAAAGCACCAATCTGGAGCTGGGTGAATGACCTGTGTAAGTGTCAAATGATGGTAATATATAGCAGTTAAAGGAGGAGAGCAATGTACATGGGTAAATCTCAAAATTGTAATATGGTATGAGAAGAATAAGCGGTGTGATACTAGCTGCAACATGTTCCACCCACTGTTCCAAGTGCTTCATGGTTAGTCCTCAGCACAGCCCCATCAGGTGATATGCACAGGCTCCCTTCTTTACAGGGGAGGAAGCTGGACACTGGGAGCATAAATGGCTTGCTGGAGGCCACCAGTGAGGGAGTCCTGGAGGTGGCATCCAGGTGCAGATAGCCTGACTTCTGAGGCTGTGCTCTCAACCACTGTGCTCCCACCCTGTATGCTTTGGTAGCAGAGGCATGGGGTGACGGCAGCTGATCCCTCATTTAACACCGCACTTAACGGTTTGTAAGCACCTTCTCACCCAAGGTCTCATGTGGTCTTCATGAGACGTTTGTGAGATGGTAGGGGCAGGGATACTCCTCTTCTCACTTTACAGATGTGAAGAGTAGAGCTCAGAGGATGAACAGCTTGTCTAAGGAAATGAAAGTGCTGGGTTAGGACCCTGGTCTTCTGACTCCCACCTCAGTGCTTTTTCCACTATGCTAGAGCTGAGGGTCTTGTGGCAGGGCAGACAACCACCTTTAGGCCAGTGCTTTGGCAAGTATCTCCACAAAGCACCTATTTTTTTGTTTTGTGTTAGTTTGTTTTGTTTTCATTACCTTAAAAATTTCCAAACCTTGAGGACCTATACTTTTGTAAAATGCAATAAAAACTAATTACTAGAAGAGTGAAAATAAAGACATAAATTATAAGCCTCAATTTTTTATTATTACATTTAATAGGTATTATCAAATTGCTATGAAAAAATTGGAACACTTCTT
>JAKSZT010053812.1:1549108-1583998 GCA_026826555.1 Tolypeutes matacus
AAAAATAACATTTTTGTAAGCAAATACACATATATGCATATATATTTATATATCATTTTGCAAATGTTTGTATGTATTGTGAGAATTTTGATTTTTACCCATAATAAAAAATAATAATAATAAAAAAAAAGATTTGCTTGCGTTTCCAAGCTGAAATGAATCATCACGCATCTTTACTTGGTTCCTCCTCATGAGATTCCAGTGATCTCAGGAGGAAGATTAATTAATGGAGACAGTTGCATTGCATGCATTAGTGCTTTTAATCCCCATATTCTTCAAGGTAAATATCTTTAGCCCCATTTTGTAGATGAAGCAACCTAGGCACAGAACAGTTAGTGGTTAGCTTGAAAGCTGAAAGCTTACTCTCCATATCGGACGGAGAGTCCCCTGATGCCAGTTTCTCTTCTGTCTGTCTTATTCTTTCTTTCTCATCCGCGGCACCGTTTTCACGGACCCAGGTCCTGACCGGCTTACTCTCACACATGATTCCTCTTGTATCTCCTACCCACTGAGCTCTAGTGGATCTGTGGAAGTGCCTCCAAATACCAGCATAAGCCTCTGAGCCATTAATATGCAGGAGAGCCCCAATGGGGGCTATAGTCCCTGAGAAATCCACGCCACCAGGGCTAAGAAAGGTCTTGGGGACTGGGTTGGAGGTTATTCTTCTCTACCATATTACAATTTTGAGATTTACCCATGTACATTGCTCTCCTCCTTTAACTGCTATATATTACCATCATTTGACGCTTACACAGGTCATTCACCCAGCTCCAGATTGGTGCTTTTATATTTCCTAATTGGTTATTGTTGATGGAAAATATACCTCTTCCACTGTTCTTACCATACACACTTTCTTTCAGCTGTGTAGATAAGGGTCCCCCTCCCCATCTGGAGTCTGAATCCCCCTGGCCCTTCCCCTAATCTCTGCTCTTTGTCTTCTGGAGACCAGGAAGCCTCCTTTTTCCTCCTCACAAGAGCTCTACATTTGACCAGGTATTTCTGTGTCTGAGGCACAGGTGATTGGACAATGGATGGAAGACAGAGCAAGAGCAAGCATGGCCTCTCTTCGCAGGGTCACAGGCCAAGAAGGCTGCACCAAAGGAACCAGACATGTACCCTTGTCCTGGCCTGGGAATTTCCTACCTCCTCTCTAACCATCTGGAGCAATGCTTAGAACAAATAAGAACTAAGCTTTAGATCTAAGAATGAATATGCTCAAATGTGTTGGTGGGTGTGGAGTAAATCAAGTAAATTTTCAGGCCCATCTACCATGCCTTTTGGTAAGTATTTGTCCAAGTTCCCCTTCCTTGCAATATACACTTAACAAAGCATTTTTTAAATTTTTATTTATTTTATTTTTTTTAGGTTCCAGGGGCTGGAGATTGAATCCAGGACCTCGTATGTGGAAGCCAGCACTCAACCACTGAGCCACATTGGCTTCCCTGAGTTGGTTTTCTCGTTTGTTTTACTTGTTGCTTTGTTTTTGTTTTTTTCAGGAGTCACCATGAACTGAACCCGGGACCTCCCATGTAAGAGGCGGAAGCTCAACTGCTTGAGCCACATCTGCTACGACATTTGCTTTTTTTTTTTTTTTTTACCGGGAGGTCCCGGGGATCGAACCCAGGTCCCTCCATATGAGAGATGGATGCCCAATCAGTTGAGCTACATCCGACCCCCACATTTGCTTTTTATTGGGTTTTGGTGTTGATACCTCTGCCTCCCTTGCCTGGACTGTCCCCATCAGTTATCCCGTCCCTCCGGCATTTTCAATCTCTTTCTCTCACCTGCTCTTTCTCCTAAGCCTACAAACATTTTTATCACCCCTATTCTAATAAGTCTTCATATTCCTTGTGAAGCTTGACTCTCTCCCTCTCTTAAGGGTCAAAGTTTTGCAAGAGTAGGTCTATATGTGCTGCATCCTCTTACTTCCTCCAACTTCTTAAAGCCTCAGAATCTGGTCCCATTCCTGTTTCCCCCAATGTTGCCCATGACCACCTCCTTGCCACACATCAAGCCTTATCCTACTATACCTACTAGATAACATTCAGCCCCTCCTGGAACTGCTCTTCTTCTTTGGCATCCATTATGCAGCAAGCTGCCTATTCTCATGCCCTTCTAGGACTAATCCTTGCTGGTCTTCTGATCTCCTCCAGAGTTCTGTGCCAGGTTTTCTGCTCTTCTCTTTTATACTCTACCTTACAGACCACCCCAGAATCAGCCATTTTCTTTCTGGTAAGTTCAAAAATCTGTCTCCAGCACAATCCTCCCTCCTAAACTCGACATATATATGGAAACACTTGATTATCTCTATTTGCACCTCTAGTCTTATCAGGGTCAAATGAAACTTATCATATTCTCACCCGTTCTTTCAAAACCTCCCAAGTGTTCTCTATTTCAGGGTCCAGCACATCATCCATCTATACACTCAAGGCAAAAACTTGGAATTCATTCCTGACCCTTATCTCTTCATCACTTTCCAAGCCTTCTATTCTCACTTTCTGCACTCTCCCTGAATGATCTCATTTACCTCTTTAACCACCCAGACCTTGCTCCTAAACTATAGGTCCACGTAGCCAAATGCCTAGTAGACACCTCTAATTGGACAGCCTACAAGCATCCCAAACTCATTGTGCTTAACTCATATTCTTTGCTATACTATTCCTCTGCTGTGTTCTACTTTATTGTTCTCTATTTTGGAAAATGACATCACAAGTCAATCTGATTTATTGGCAGAAACACAGGAGCACCCCTTGACATCTTCCCTTGATCCACCAACATCTAATACATAAACAAGCCCTGTCAAGTCTGTTTCCTTATAGGTTCCTGGAAGTCCATTTATGTATTCCAGGTTAAGAATTTCTAATCTATATGCTAATCAATAGGACTAAAAAATCTATTTTTAATCAGGCTTCCCTCCTGTGCTTTAAACCCATTTTTCACCTGTATGCTGGGCACTTCCACCTGGCTGTCTCTCAGGCCCCTCAAACTGAATATGTCTACCACTAAATATATCACCACTCCTTCATTTTCTGTACTCTCCTTGTTGATGCAGTGTCACCACCATCCTCTCGTCCTACCATTCTAAAAACCTCAGAAGCATCTTTGACTGCCCACCCTCATCCTTCATATTCAGTCAGTATTCCTGATTCAGCCTCCCTGAAACATTCACATCCATTGTTTACCTCTGCATTTCTCTCCTTACTGATCTCCTTAAATCCTTTGGGATTCCTCAAGGATCTGTTTGTCTTGAATATCTCTGTGACCTTTCTGATCTCACTTCCAAACACACGTCTCTAGAGCCAAGCTCTTCTCATGACACCATTCTGCTCAGAAATCATCCATAGCGCCTTCTCTTACCCACACAATAAAACCCCAACTGACATTTGAGGTCTTGCTTGAGGGCTAGGCCTTATTTCCACCAAATCCCTTCCATATATCTTCTGCCTTATAAAAATAAGACTATTTACTATTCTTCAAACTTAGAGTTTTCTATGCATGGAGTATGCATTGTCCTCTTGCGCTTTCCTTCTATCTGCCTTGTCAAACAAAATCCTACTTTCCTCCAAGGCCTAGGGCCAATGTTGATCCTTTCATAACATTTCCACATAACACAGTTCATCACTACCCTGTTCTTGCACTACCATGTTGCCTGCCAACCAGGCATCTTTCAAATTTTACTGCAATATCTAGTCTTAAGTCTGTCTCCATCTCTGGGTTTTGAGCTCTGTGAAGGTGAGGAACATGCTTTTGTCCTCTCTGTATCCCCAAGGGCCTGGTATGTAGTAGATGCTCAGGAAAAGTTCACTGAATGGAAGCCTGCATGCAGATTTTCTGCCAGAATCAAGGGCTTCCTTTTTGAATTTCTGAGTCAAATATAGGCATTTATAACAAAGCTTATCTCCCCAAGTGGGCTGTAAACCAGTTGAGATCATGGTCACTGTCATCTGTGTTTCTGCCCCCTCCACATAGTAAACTCTCAGGGTGTGTGTTTTGAATGAAAGGGATATGGGCCAAGTTGGCTAATATTATAAAACTCATAATTTTCTTCTAAAGTTCTTTTGGACAAAAATATATAAAATCAGATAAAGTCCTAAGTCACCAAGGAACTATGGGTGGTACAGAGCAGGGGGACATGGATGAAAGAGTGTATGAGTGAGAAAGTAAGGGAGGGAGGGAGTGATCCTGTTAGTGGGTGAGCTGGTGAGTGTGCAGATGAGGAGGAAGGGAAGGAAAAACCAAGCCATTGAAGGAAGGCAGGAAGGCAGGCAGGAAGGAAGGAAGAAAAGAAGGGAGGGAGGGAGGAAAGAAGGAAGGAAGGAAGGGAGGAAGGGAAGAAGGGAGGAAGGGAGGGAGGAAGGAAGGAAGGAAAGAGTAATTGAGAGATTAAGCAAATGAATAAATGAACAAATTCTTTCTCCTTGGTCTTTGGGGCCTTGCTTAGCTTTCTGGGCTTCCTGATACCTTGGCAAGGGTCATGGGCACAGTTTGGAAGGGTCTCTGCTTCCTCAGGTTTTGAATTGTAGCCAACCTAGGTTGTCTCCAAGGATGTACTCTCAAACTACTTTTATATATATAAAAAAATAATCAGAAAAGCAGCAGCACCTGAAAACTCGATTAATTACTAATGTTCTTCATCATTTATCAAGTGCGGTTGTTGCTTGTAATCTTTAAAAGGGTGAAATTAAAAGAATTAAGAAACAATTATGTCTGGAAAAAAATAACCCTCCCCAAATCTAATCACCTTCTTATGATGATCTTTGTGCTGAGGTGGCTGGGGGGAGAGCAGGGAGAAGTGTCCATGTACCACCAGGCTCCTGCGACTGGTCTGGGGAGGAGATGAGTTGTGACCTGCCAGCGTGATGTGGGAGAGAGCAGCTTGTCCTGTGCTTCCCCACACCAGGGGTTCAAAGTGCCAAGGAGCTGATAAGAAGCTTGGACTTCTTCCCAATCCCTCCTGTTCCCATCAGAGTGGAGAGGAAGAAGTAGACAGTTGCAAGAGTCACAGGGCAAATGGGGGGTCCTGGGCTTGGGACAATTTGCATCCCTCCAGGAGGTTGTTGACATTAGCTAATTCATGCACAGACTGGACACTGCTGCCCCCGTCACCTCCCCCTGCACTTCACAGCTATGTAAAAAGGCTTGGACCTCACTGGGATTGGTTCCCACCTTCGGAGAACTGCCAGGTCCTAAGTCCCCTTCCCCTGGGAAATAGCCCAAAGAGCTCATGCCTAACAAAGGGTCCTGATGCTTTCTCCTTACAGTGTGAAAATGAGCATGGCTCAGAGGGAGGCTTTTCCTTAATGGAGTGCCTTTGTGTGCTACATAGGCTGGTATCTTAGCAAAAGTGCAGTCTGGAGGGCAAGACACCTTTTTCTCATATGCACTTTACTGAGCAACCCTAGGGCAGTCACTTCACTTTGCCAGGACTTGTATCCAGTGAATATACAATTCTAAAGCTTTCTTTGGTTCTCTATTACCTTCATTTTAAAGCTGAGAAAACTGAGGCACAGACTGGTCAGATCACTTCCAGAGAGTCATAGAACTGAGTACTGAAGCCAGGACTCAAACCTGGGCAGCCTAGTTCCTGGGTCTCTGCTCTCAATGGTATTTCCAGAAGTCAATGAACAGATGCAGGCTCTTGAGGACAGGAATGACCCCAGATTAAGCAGGGCCTCCCTGTAATGGGAGTTTTCACAACTTTTCACAGAGCACTTTTTGAGTGGCCTGGGCTCCCAGCGTCCTCTCTGTGGCACTTCCAGCCCCCACACAGCTAGGGCTCTCTGTCAAGGTGAGCCCAGGCACTTAGGGAGATGTGAGAAGTAGTAGTCCAGGCACGCACATGGGTGCGTGAGCCTTCCGGGCTGGCTGTGAAAGGCTTGATTGCATAATGGCATTTAGAAAATGGCACTTGTCTTTTCTTCAAAGGCCTTTAAGATGATGAATCGGGGCTTATTGAAAAGGCCCTAAATCAGGCTTTCTGCACACAACAGCTTGCTCAGACCCATGCAAAGTAGATTTCTCTTCTATGTGCCTGATACCAGTAGCTCCTAACCACTGGTGGTCTTCTCAGCTCAGGGACTAGGCCAGGGGCCAGAGTTGTGAAGAAAAGCTTGGAGCCAAAATGACCTCACAAGTCAGAAAGTGTGAGGTTCCTGTGTTCCTAGGGACACAGAGAGGCTCTAAGAGAAGAAGGGGCAAACCCAGTCACCTCATAAACAAGTCAGGCAGCTGCTTTCTGAGTCCCCCTAAGCTCAGTTTTTCTTCCTTCTCAGGACCCTTAGATGGCCATCTCCCCACTGGGGCCATGCTGGGTCCCTCTTCCCCTTCCTTTCCAAGATAGGTCTGATGACCTAGTCTGCTATATTCACTCCCAAGCCTTCACACTCTGGGGATGTTGACTCCTGTGAATTCAACTTGGGCATCCCCATCAATCCACTGCCTTTAACTCATTTCCACCACCAACAAGAGAGCTCAGGTGGGGGCATTTGCAAAAAATGGTCCATCTCATCCCCTGCGCTGGTCTCCCAGCATCTCCAGCCTCACAAGCTTTCACTCTCAGGTGACAACCCTGCACTTGCATGACCCTGAGAGTATGTGTCTCCTTAAATTTTAAACTGTAAGTAACTTTTTTGTGTCATTCTGGTTCAGGACTGTCATGCAGCCACCCCTGACTTCCTGTCCAGGAAGCAACATTCTTTTGTAAGGCATTAGTGACCTTTCTACCATCTTAGTGCTTCAGTTTTCTCATCCGCTTCATGAGAATAATGAGAGTCCATATTTGCCTTCTTTATACCTGGAGTGGTGTGAGGACCCTTCTGCATGAAGGGGAGGGGGAAGTCTTGTATACTGTAAAGTGCTGTGCAGTGGTTGTGTTTGTGGCTCTGCTGGTGGACCCATCTTCATCTGTTTTCCTCTTTGGAAACAATACAACAACAACATCAAAACATCAGAAAGAAACAATATGATGTATATGAAATTGGCTGATAGATGACAACAAAATTCCATTTTATTTAAAGAGAGGAAAACTCTTGGCAAGCAGGGCAAGGCTCTGCATAGACAGAGGATATAGGAAACGAAGGAAAGAAACAGGAAACCGATGTGATGAGCCTCTGAGGTCCAGGGCCTGGGACCAGAGATGAGAGAATGAATCAGACAAGTTATCTGCCTTTGAGAATTCCCTGGTCCTGGGAACAGATGGATCGGGACACAATTTCATATACTATAATAAGAATTAACAAGAAGGAAACACAAGAGACTGTGGAATCCAGAGGAAAGTTCCCCTAAACCAGTAGCAAGGGGAGGGTGGAGTCTGGGAAATTATCCTATAGGAGCCAAATGCCTGAATTGGGAGTATAAAAGTGAGTAAGAGTAGGCCATGTGGAAAGAAGGGGGAAGACAGTCCCAGGAGACGGACAGGACATGAGCAAAGGCACAGAGGTGGGAAGGAATGCTGAGGTTTGGGGAGCAGTGACTGCTCCAGGGAGGTGGAACTTGGGATGCTGAGGGTGAAGCAGCCTAGAACGGTTGCTTAGGGCTAGAAACTGTAGGACCTCGAATGCCAAGCTGAGGAGCTTGGACTTGATTTTGGAGACCATGGGAAGAAGTTCCCAGAGGGTTTGGGCAGGGGAAGGCCATAATCTGACTTAAGCTTGCTATTCTTGTGGAGGATGTGGAGAGTGGACTGGAAAGCAAAGAAAGTAGGAGTATGAACCCCAGTTAAGACACTCTGTTCTTGCTCAGCTGTCTCCAGGTAGTATCTTGTGATGGGTGTCTTTAGTGGAGAAAGAGAGAAGTAGGTGGCTTTGAGAAGTCTTAAGGAAGTAGAATTGCTGGATACTTAGTCAAAACATGTTCAACAATTTCTGTTCAAATTCATGTAACACGTTAGAAGTAGAACAATGCTGCTCTGATTTCTCTCTTCTTCAGTTTACCCAGGTCAGGCAATAAAATTCTACAGTCAAACAGAGGTTTTATGTTTATACTTAGGATAGGAGCGTGGACTGGAGACCAGAGAAAGTAGAAGCAGAACACCAGTGAGGAGGCAGTTGCAGAAGTTCATGAAAGAGATAATGGTCACCTGGACTTAAAATGCCATCAGAGGAGATGGAGAGAAGCAAGAAAAGCTGAGAGATAGTTAAGAGGTAGAATGTACTAAACTCAGGGACTGATTGGATGGGTGTGGTGAGGAAGAGGGAGGAATTAAGGGTGGTAGCCAGGCTTGTTGCTTGGACAAGGGAGTAGGTGGTCTTATCATTTCCTGAGATGGGGATTACTGGGGATGGAGAAGCTTTGAGAGAAAGATCAGGGATTCCACTTTGGACATTAGGTACTTGAGCTCCTGGGACATCTAAATGCAAATAGCTAGTAGATAGCTGGATATACAGGCTTGAAGCTCAGAGTTGAAGTATTAACTGGGGGTAGAGGTTTGGGTAGAGTAGAGAAGGAAGACCAAAAAGAATGACAAGGAATCTTCTGAGAGGTATGAGGGAAATCAGACTAACTTGTGAATGTCCTCTTCCCAATCTTATTGAAAGGTCAAGCAAGACAAAGACAGAGAAGCAACCCATGGATTTAGTAATATAGAGGTCATTGATACTGCTCAGGTTCAGTGGAGTGAGTGGTGGGACTAATGGGTGGTAGGTGAGGGAATGGAGAAAGCAATGCAGATAGATTTTTACAAAGCTCTGTACTGGAAAGAGGGTGGACACCTGAGCTTTATCTCTGATTTGTGTCTTAAGAGTGGTGGCATCATAAATATGTGTGTGTAAAGCCTGAAGATGTCAGTTTGTGGCCCAGAAGAACTTCCAACCTCCTCCAGCCAGCCCAGTGGGAAAAGATACTTCTCATATTGGTACTCCCAGAACAGTCACTGTCTGTACCATTGCCTTGGGCAGATGAAGGCATGAAGGGTGGAGGAAGAGATAGGCAGAGGGACCAGAAAAACAAAGACCCAGAGGTGAGAAAGATTTCAATGAGTTTGAGGAATTGATAGAAAATGAATGTGACTGAACCATAGTGAGATAGAAGGAGAGTAGAAGGAGATACGATTTGAGATGTTAGCAGGGGACAGCTCGTGGAGACTCTTGTGGAATATGGGAAGGAGTGGGGTTTTATTTGAAGTGCAATGGGAAGCTATTAAAGAATTTTAGGCTGGGAAGTGACATTGTCTAATTTACATTTTAAAAGATCACTCTGTCTTCAGTGTAGAAAAGGGATTATAGGAAGCAAGACAAGAAGGAGAATCATTCAATTATTCATTCAAGAAATATTTATTGAATGATTACTCTATGACAGAATTGACTTAAAGCTAAGGATAAAATGATGAACCATACAGACCAGGTCCCTCTTCTCATATAGGCAGTATTCTAGAGGGACAGACAGACAATGATAACTAACTAACTAATGTCATTTCAGGTTCCAATAAATATTAAAGAGGAGTTAAAATGGGGTAATGGAGCAGAAAGTGACAGGGACCAAAGAGGTATATTAAATTGCATATACAGGGTTGGCTTGTATGAGGAGGTGACATCTGGGCTGAGATCTAAAGAAGAAGGAGTCAGCCACTCAAAGATTTTGAATAAGAGCATTCCATATCTCTAACCAAGGGAAACAACAAATGCAAAGGACCTATGGTGGGAAAAAAAATAGTATGTTTGAGGAGCAACAAGTGGACTAGTGGCTGAAGGGTATGAAGCAAGAGGAGAAGAGTGTTAGGAGATGAAGTAGACAAGTCAAACAGGATCCATTAGGCTATGTTTAGAGTTTGGGTTTTATTCTTAGCATTTGAGAAGCCACTGGAGGGCTTTGCAGAGAGGAGTGACATGACCTGATTTTTGTTTTAATAGGATCTCTCTGGCTGTAGGGTTGAATGGAAAGATAGACATGTAGAAGCAAGGAGATTGAGAAGAATTTAGATTGCAATAATCCAGGAACAGGATGATGGCAGCTTGCGCCAGAGTAATGGCATTAGAAATAATAGGAAATGGTTGAATTCCAAATGTTGAAGAAACTTCTGGAAGGATTTGCCAGGGTTGATAGGATGTGGAAGAAAGGAGTCAACTTAGACTCATTAGTTTGAGGCCTGAGCAAATGGGTAAATGTTGCTGCGTTTTGAGATGGAAGAAGTTGTGGGAGGAGCAGACTTGGTGGTGGAAGTTACTGGCTAGTCAAGAATTGCATTTTGGATATGTTGAGTCTGGGATGCATATTAGATGTCTAAGTCTAGATGAAAAGTAGGAGGTTTGATACATGTGTCCAGCACTCAGTAGAGAGGTCAAGTTTGGTGGAATAAATTTGGGAGTTGTCAACCATCCCAATTCCTTGTCAGAGCCAGACCCCTTGCCCTGGATCTAATCTCCATCCTCCTCCTTCCCTTTGCTAGCCCATTTCCTGTGCCCCAGGCCAGACCACCTTTCCCCAAGCCCAGTCCTCCCCATTTTTTAATGTCCAAGGTCAGTGCCTCCTCCTCCAGGAAATCTGTGCTGACTGGAGTTGTCAATGCTCAGATGATAGGGTTCCAGCTGCCATACATCACTCAGTCTTCATTGACTACCCTCCTTTGGGTTCCTTCAACACTTAAGGCTGACCCAAGCAACTTAGCATTTAATTACAGACTCTGGTAAATTGTGCCTTAATTTTTTGTTGAGTGTTGGTGTGTTATCCCCAACTCCATCAAATGCTTCAAGAGGACAGAGAGAAGTAAAGACGTTGAGATCTCATCCCATCCCTGATGTAGGAATGTGCCTGTTGAAGCGTGGACAGAGTTTAAAATGAAAATGAAGCCTTTTGCTAAGCTGTCACCCAGTACTTTTAGACCTAAGTTTCATCCTATGGCTTTTTTCTGTCTTTAAGCCCTGGTTGGGAGACTTAGGAGCAAATGAGAACGTATGTGTTGTAGCAGTTTGGAAGTCTGATATAGTTATGAATTCCAAAAATAGATATTGGATTATGCTTGTAAACTGGTCTGTTTATCTGGGCATGATTGTTATGATTAGGGTGTTGACTGGGCCACGTCAGTAGGGCGTTGAGCCCCACCCCTTGGTGGGTGGGGTCTCAAAGATAAAAAGGCATGGCAAAGGACAAAGTTGGAGTAGTTTTGAGTTGAAGTTCTGATGTTGGAGTCTTGAGCTGGAGCCCTGGGAAGTAAGAGAGCTTGGTCATGAGGAAGGAGAGAAGGCCCCAGGAAAAGAGAAAAGCCATTTGCCTGAGAATCTACAGCTGGCCTTGTGGAGGAAACAGAGGAGTTGAGCTGGAGAGAAACGGAGCCCCAGGAAGAGAGAAACCCAAGGAGCCTGAAACCTGGCAAACGTCGGCAGCTGTCTTGCTCCCACACGTGGCAATGGACTTTGGTGAGGGAAGAAATTTATCCTTTATGGCCTGGTAACTGTGGGCTTCTACCACAAATAAATACCCTTTATAAAGACCAACTGATTTCTGGTATTTTGCATCAGCACCCCTTTGGCTGACTAATACAGTGAAGGAATTAACTTATGTTTTATGGCCTAGTAACTGTGGACTTCTACCCCAAATAAATACCTTTTATAAAAACCAACCAGTTTCTGGTATTTTGCATCAGGACTCCTTTGGCTGACCAATACATGTGTTAAAATTCCTCCATGGAGTCTAACATACTATGTGTAATCAACAACTGGTTACTGGCTTTTGTTGTTGAAAACCATCCTCCTCTTCCTCTTCATAAGCAGAAGCAGTAGCAGCAGCAACTGATTTCATTCTCCTCCTGCGTCTAGACTGTCTCCCTCTCAGTTAGCTGAGTCCCTAAGCAAGTGGGGAGCAGAGAATCTGAGAGTGTGGACAGAGATGTAGTCAGGTGGTGGATCAAAGCAAATTCCTAGCAAAAAGTGTCATTTGTTGCCAGATAGAGGGTTTCTCGGGGTGTGTGTGTGTGTTGGAATGGAAAGCTGAATTCATGTGCTTAGATTACTACCTCCCTTTGAGGAAGTTAACTTGTACATTTCATCTGATGAGTGTGTTAAAGCAGTAATGAGTTCAATGCAGCCCTTTTTTGAGAATTAATAACTGGGGGAGTCAGTATGGTCCTTTTTGCAGCCATTAGTTTGGGCTATTACTGATTCCAAGAAGAACTCTGTTAGTGCTCTGGTGTGAGTATGGCTCAATGTTTTCTGGATTGGCTCATTGCCTATAGGGACTATGCTTGATACTTTGGGCCTCAATGCCATCCTCATTAGCCACTCATCTGCCTGTACCATTTTCTCTTTGTTCCATACTTGCACTAATAATATTTGGATGTTTGGGCAGATTTTAAGTAATGTGATAACCAATGTCATTGCTATCCCCAAATTAGAGTGTACTCTTTAAGTGGAAGACACTTAGCTTAGACATAAAGCACCACTTGAGAGAGAAAGGATATTGTCTTTTGTTGTCTTTTGTTAACTATTTCCAATCTGAGAGTTAGAGAGTAATCAGGTCTGGGTTTTGGGATTCAGGAAGCTAGCAGTGAGACCTATCCTTCTCAACTCTGCTGCAGAGCTCTGGCTTCAGATCTGGATGAGCTGCCTTCTTTACAGGTCTCCAAGTGCTGCCTTGGCTAACACCCCTATGCAGGGAATTAGTGGAACTCCTGGCATTGCTGCAGCCTTCCAGAACACATGACATTCTTGGAGAAGGAAGGAAGGAGACAGAGGTAATTATTTTCACCTTACAGATGAAGAAGTAGAATATCAGTTTAAATGACCCATCCACGGTTACTTTGCATGTCAATGGCAGAGCTAGGACTGATATTAGGGTTTCTGCTTTCAAGCCCAGAGCCCTTTAGATTCCTTGACTATACCAGGGAGGGCTGTCTTAATTATTGTAAAAACTAGCTACCATTGATTTTTCTGAGCCTTCTTGGTGTCAGATAGTGTGCTAAGCAATGCATGTACAATATATCAATCTTCTCTATAATCTTATGAGGTTAGCAGTATTATTATTCCCATTTTACATATAAGAAAGCTGAGATGCAGAAAAATTAAGTAGCTTGTGCATAATCACACAGCTTATCAGCAGTGGAACTGACTTTTAAACTCAGGCCAGGATTGTGGGAAGATGGCGATGGACTAACAGGCAGAGCTGAATGTTCTCACAAAAACAATGGAGAAAGAACCAAAAGCTGTCTGAGGGACCTGCCTTGGGGGTCAGCAGATCAGACAGTGATACACAACTCCCAGGAGGGTGAGGGACAGAGAGATGAAGAAGCAGAAAAGACAAATGAGAGTAACCAAGCCCCTGTGGTGGTTACCAAGATATTAAACTGAGGTAAAACACTGGCTCACTGCAGCTGACTGAGAAGGGAACAGACATCTTCCTCCCTGTCAGCTGTCTCAATGGGAAAGGGAGGGGAGGTCAGGATGTTTTACTTCGGTGAATTCAGCCAGCAGAGCCCACTTTGAACCTCTGATCTGGCGATTCAACACAGGAACACAGGAAAGCCGAAAATGAAACACTTCCATGGAAAGGTGCGTTGACAAGGGCCATCTGCTGACCTGTCTGGAAAGTGCATGGACAAAAACTGTTCACACGCTCTGTATCCAACCCCTGGGAAAAAACTTGCCCTCCACTAGTGAGTTCCTGGCCCAATTTTGAAAACTTAAACTGGGAAATTTTAAAGACTGAGAATAAGTTGAACCAAATATCAAAGAAGTGCTGTGGAAAAAAACATAAGCAAGAGAGAGAAATTAGTCATGAGTAAATAGATCAACATATTCAGACACCTAGACATTAGCAAAAAATTACAAGCTGTACTAGGAAACAGGAAGAGATGGCCCAGCCAAAAGAACAAACCAAAATCCTGAAGAGATACAGGATTTGATACAATTAATCAGTGATAATCATACAACTCTCCTAAACCACTTCAAAGAATTTAAAGAAAATATGACTAAAGAACTAAGGCTATTACGAAGATCCTGGGAGAGCATAAAGAACAATTTGAAAACCTTCAAAGAAAAATGACAGACCTTATGGAAATGAAAGACACAATGGATGAGATTAAAAATACATTAGAGGCACATAAGAGCAGATTAGAATTGCTTGAGGACAGAATTAGTGATTTTGAAGACCGAACATCTGAACTGCAAAGGACAGGAGAACAGAAAGAGAAGAGAATGGAAAAAATGGAACGGAGTCTCCATGTCATTCAATTCCAAGGCAAAAGGCACAAATATTTGCATTATTGGTGTCCCAGAAGGAGAAGAGAATGGAAAAGGGGCAGAAAGAATATTTGAGGAAATGATGACTGAAAACTTCCCAACCTTTATGGAGGACATAAATATCAATATCCAAGAAGGACAACACATCCAAAAAGAATAAATCTGAGTAGACCTACCCCGAGACACCTACTATTCAGAATGACAAATATCAGAGATAAAGAGAGGATTCTGAAAGCAGCAAGAGAAAAGCAAAGCATCGCATATAAGGGAAACTCAATAAGATTAAGTGCTGACCTTTCATCAGAAACCATGGAGAAGAGAAGATAGTGGTATGATGCATTTAAGGTATTGAAAGAGAAAAACTGCCAGCCAAGAATTCTGTGTCCTTTGAAGGTGTCCTTCAAAAATGAGGGTGAGTTCAACGTCTTCACAGATAAACAAAAACTGATAGAAAATATTACCAAAAGATCAGAATTGCAAGAGATACTAAAGGAGGTGCTACAGCTTGAAAGGAAAAAACAAAGGTGAGAGTTTTGGAGAAGAGTTTAGAAATGAAGATTATTAGGAAGGGTAAACTAAAGAATAAGAAGACAGACAATAGAACAATAGACAAAATGGATGAAGCAATTTGAAGTTTTCAAGTAGCCCTTCACATCTATCCAATGAACCTTGAAATACGGAAAGAAGACCTGTCTTGGGCAAGAACACTCTAGGAAGACAGCAGAAAGTGGTGCAGAAGATTAAAAAGAGTGAATCATCAGTAGAAGTAATAGATTTCTCACCAAAGTCAATTTCTGACTAAACTCAGGCCACCTGACTCAAGAGAACACTATTTAACACATTGTTACATACTTACCATGTCATTGTGGTACCATGAGGGTGAAGTTAAGATGTTATGTATATGTATATATATATATATATATATATATATATGGAATGGATGAATGAAGGAATTTCTTAGGTTGGGTGCACAATGCTTGGGAGCCAAAAGATACATTATAGGAGGAGTCAGATGGCAAAACAGAAGCTGTAAGAAAGAACACGCAAGTTTGTCCTCTAATGCCAGAATGCCTGAGTTGGGCAGGACGATGGAAGCTTGAATAAGTAAATTTATGACAAATAAGAAAGCCATTCCTTACCTGTATAAAATAAGGCTGAGAATTTTATACCATATGAGGTGGAAGCAGGACAAAACTGAGAGCCAGCCCTAGAAGGTTTGTTATGTTTCTTGGAAGCCTGACTGCACATCAGGGAGCATCTTCCAAAGGCTCGTACTTAGGTCTCACCTTACAGCTTGTGATCTCCTTGGATTGGCAGGGACATTGGGCTTGTGCTTTGATAAAACCTTCCCCAGATGATTCTGATGTTTAAAAACCTGGGATAGGGCATGGGCTTTGGAGTCAGACAAATCTGGGTTGAAATGAAGAATATCAGAAATGCTAAACACATGAGTAAATACAAAAGTCTATTTCTCCCTCTTAATTTCTTTAAAATTCATGAGACTGATTAAAGAAAAGTATATTATTGTCTAATTGAACTTATAATGTATGTCTATTTAATATATATAAAAACTATAGCATAAAAGGTGTAGAGTGAATATAGTTGCAAGTTTTTTACATTTTCTGTGGAGTGGCAGTAATTTCTCATTAACAGTATGAAAAGTTAAGGGTATATAATTTAACACCTAAAGCAACCACTAAAATAATACAAAAAGTAATGCATAAAGAGCCAATAAATAAAATGAGAGCAAAAACAAATACAAATATACCAAAAGAATGTAAGAAAGGAGGAACAGAAGGGAAAATACAGGGGAGACAAACAGAAAACGGAAGAGGTAAATCCAACAATATCAAAAATTAAATTAAATGTTAATAGAATAATACTTGAATTAAAAAGCAGATTTTTAGACTAGATAGAAAGCAAGATCCAACTATATGCTGTCTATAAGAGATGTATTTTAAATGTAAAGACAGATAGGTTGAAAGTAGATGAATGGAAAAAGATATACCATGCAAACTGTAAGCAAAAGAAGGCTGGAGTGGCTATATATTTTTCTTTTTTCTTTTTTTTTTATTGTGGGTAAAAATAAAAAAATTTCACAATACAAACCAATATTTGTAAAATGATATATAAATATTTATGCATATATGTGCATTTATTACATAAATGTTATTTTATTTATTTATATATTTTAAAAGATACTTATATTACATAAATGTTACACAAAAATTACAGGGATTCCCATGATCTCCTCCTCCCACACTTCCCATAACATCTCACATAAACACCTTTCATTAGTGTGGCACATCACCTGCAATGGATATACACATCCTGGGGCTTTGCCACTGTAACAGTTGGCAAATTTGATGTAATTATGAATTCCAAAAATATAATTGGATCATGCTTGTAAACTGATCTGTTAATCTGGGCATGATTAGGTTAGGATTAGGGCATTGAGCCCCACCCTTTGGTGGGTGGGGAATCGAATATAAAAGGCAAGGCAAAGGACAGTTGAAGCAGTCTTTTGAGAAGCAGCTTTGATGTTGGAAACAAGGTCCCAGAAGAGAAGCAAACTGTTCGCCTGATAGTCTACAGCTGACCATGTGGAGGAACCAGAAAAGCTAAGCCCAGAGAGAAATGCAGCCCCAGGAAGAGAGGAACACAAGAAGCCTGAACCCTGACAAATGTCGGCAGCTGTCTTGCCCAAACACGTGGCAAAGAACTTTGGTGAGAAGAAACTTAATGCTTTACGGCCTGGTATCTGTGGGCTTCTACCCCAAATAAATACCCTTTATAAAGACCAACCCATTTTTGGTATTTTACATTAGCACCTCTCTGGCTGACTAATACAGCCACTAAGTACAGACCAGAGTTCACATCGTAGGCCACACTCTCTCCCACACAGTTCTGCATGGTATATGCTGATGTAAAATGGCCTATATCTGTCGCCGCAATGTCACTCAGGACAACCCCCAAGTCCTGAAAAAGCCCCTGTATTACAACTGCCCTTCCCCTCCCTGCCCCTAAAGCATCTAGTGGCCACTGGCTCCACCTCACTGTTATAATTTCTTCCATTGCTTGAGTCACAATATGTCTACAACAGAATACCATTAAGTCCACTCTAGTCCATAGCGCTTCCCCAAATCCTGAGGGCACTGGAATGGTGATGTCCACTCCACCTCCAAGTGAGAGGGGGCTTATATCCCATGAATACGGTGGATGGGATTATCCTGCCTGCAGCTACAGGACCTCTCCATTCCCTGGGATGGCCGTTGCCCATTGTCGTCTCCTCGCCAGGTGACTTGGATGAGTCCATTGAGCTGTAGGGTAGGAGTTGCAGCTCCACCGAGATTCCAGGAACTGCTGGCACATGGGTAGGCCAGAGGCTCCAGTCCCTGGGAGTACACCTACAAACTCCAGCATCACATATAGATTTGAATAGAAGGGACTGTTGGACCATGTGTAGGGAGGACTTATTTGAGTCCAACTCTGTCACTCTCAGGAGCACAGATTCCAAAGTAGAGCCCACTGATAAGGCACCAATCTCTTTGGCTATCCCCCCTTAAATAGGACCTGGGTGTCTCCACAGCCCTCAGGAGCCCCTCTGTGTGGGGTGATATCCACTTTGGTGTTCTATGAGATCCTACTGAGGTGTGTGTAAGCGTTACCTCTGGGATGATCTCCTGACTCTCTTTGAAGTCTCTTAGCCACATGAACTCATTTGTCTTTACCTTTTCCCCCTTTTATTCAAGGTTTTTTTTCAGTTGTGTTTCCAGTTGGCACTTGGTATTAATCCCTCGTTGCCAGGGAGGCTCATCCCCAGGAGTCATGTCCCACGTTGGGGGGAAGTTAATGCATTCATATGCTGAGTTTGGCTTAGAGAGAGGTGGAGTGGCTATATAAATATCAACAAAATAAGCTTTAAGACAATGAATATTATTATCAGAAATAGAGTAAAATTTTATAATGATAAAAGGTCAATGCTTCAGAAAGTCATAACAATCATAAATGTGTGTGCATCTAATAAAGGAGCATCAAAAGATATGAGGCAAAAATCAAAAGAATTAAAGGAAGAAATAGACATATCCACAATCATTGCTGAGGATCTTAACAGTCCTTTCTCAGAAATTGATAGAATAACTAGACAAAAAAAATCAGTGAAAAAATAAATGATATAAACAAAATTGTCAACTGTTATGACTAAACTGACATTTCTAGAATGTTTTACCCTACAACTGCATAATACAGTCGTTTCAAGTGCATATTGTACATTCCCCAAGAGAGATAATGTATATGGGCAGAAAAATATCTAAATAAATTTCAAAGGATTGGAATTACACAGGCTATACTTTCTGACTACAATAGAAAGAATTAGAAAGAATTTACAATAACATATATTTGAAACCAAATATTTAGAAATCAAACAATACAGCTCCAAATAATGTATGGGTTAAAAAATAAATCACAAGAGGAATTAGAATTTATTTTGAAGTCTAAATGATAATGAAATGCAAGATATTAAAATTTGAGGAATGCAACTAAAGCAGTGCTTAGAGGAAATTTATAGTATTGTATGCTTATATTAAAATTAAAAGAGGACAAAAATTAGTAAGATTTTACTTTAGAGAAGCTGAAGAAGGAAGAACAAAACAAACCCAATGTAAGTAGGAGGAAGGACACAAAAAGAAAACAGCAGAAATCAACAAAACAATAGAGAAAATTAACCAAGCCAAAAGTTGGTTCTTTGAAAAGATCAACAAAATTGATAAATCTCTATTTAGATTGATCAAGAATAAAAGGGAAAGGAAAGAAATTACTAATATCAAGTGTGAAAATGGGCTTATCATTACAGGTTCAATAGACCTGTAGAGGATAACATGGGAATATTATGAAAAAATTTAAGCCAACAAATTTGAAAATGTATAAGGAAAAGACAAATTATTTGAAAATCACAACTTACCAAAATCAACACAAGGCAAATTATAAATCTGCATAGCTCTATATCTATTAAGGAAATGGAATTCATTACCCAAAATATTCACACAAAGAAAACTCCATGTCCAGACGAATTCACTGGTGAATGCTATCAATCATTTAAGGAAGAAATGACACCAGTCTTACAGATATTCTGTCAGAAAAGAAGAGGAACAATTCCAAATTTGTTTTTTAAGGTCAGCATAACTCTAATACCAAAATATGACAAAAAGCTTTTAAAAATCACAGAAAATGTCTCTTGAACATACATTTTAAATATTCACCAAATATTTAAAAAATTAATCCAACAATATATAAAAATTATAATACATCGGTGAATGGATACCAGTGAATGGATACAAAAACAGCAAAAATGGGGGGAGGGTAAAAAGGAAATAATTAAATAAATAAAGCCTTAAAAAATTATACGGGAGTAAGATACAGACTATAGTTAGTAGTAATACTTTGACAATGCTCTTTCATAATTTGTTAACAAATGTCTCACAACAATGCAAAGTATTTGTGGTGAGGTGATGTGTGGGAACCCTGTATGATGTTATACATGTTTGTTTTGTAAGTTCACAATGTTTACTGAATACCTAATAATTTCTGTATGGATGATATACTTCGATAAATTGTTTAAAAAATAAAAAAAATATTATAATACATCAAGATCAAGTATTGCTTATGCTTGGGATGCAAGATTGGTTTAAAACTTGGAAAATAATCAAAACAAGCATATCTTGGAGAGATTGCAAGTTCAGTTCCAGGCCACTGCAATAAAGTGAATATCACAATAAAAGGAGTCACATGGAAAATGGCACCAAAGTAGGTAGGCAGAGTCTGACCCTATCAAAAAAAAAAAAATGGAGGGAAGTCAGGGACCTATCTAGAGGAGCTGCCTTGGATATATATAGAATGGGAAGGTGTTCTGAGTCATCTAGGAGGGTACTGGAAAGATAAAGAAGCCAAAGGAAAACTGTGAGTTGCTTGCTCCTGTGGCTGGAAACAGCACATATAACCCATTATCAGGGCAAGTAGCCTTGGTGGAGCCCCTGGCTCGCTGCTGCCAATGGACTGGGAGGGGGCATTCCCTGGGAGGAAGAGGGGTCTGACAGAGGGTGGACAGAGGTTTCTTTGCAGTGAGTTTGGCCAGCTGAGACCCCTTTGAATTTCAGAAGGGACCCCGACTTGATGGGGACTGGGGAGGTGTTACCTTCTCAGGCAGGCTGTCACACCCAGCTACCCGGGGAAAGAGAGGAACTAGATTAGAGAGGGGGTGGGACAGGCACCTAATCAGCAGGACTCTAGCAAATTGTAGTCTGAAACACCTGGAGGAAAGGAGGCACATAGGTTTCCTGAAGGCTGATTTACCTAAGGAGACAGTTTAACTCTGTGGAGGAATTCTCACCTTGCACATTTGAGGCACCTGGTTTGATTCCCCACTCTCCTTAGAGAAATGGAGAAGTCATTCACTGGATTATTAGGCATCCAGCTGATACCATATGGCAGGGAACATATAGACATTCTTTTTAGTTTAGGTTTTCTTGGATCTATTATTTTTTTAAAGGTTCCTCCCCCCCCCCCCACGCCCTTATTTTGCTTGCTAAAACCCAGTACATTACCTGCAGAGGGCAAGATGCAGGATGATTGATTGATGAACACCAGCAGCCTGAGAAGCTCCTTAGGAGCCTTAGAGGGAAGGGTATTTATTCCTGGTTTTTTTCTTTTCTTTTTTTTTTTTTTCCAGTTGCTGCTGTTTTGCTTCTTGTTTGTTGTGTTTCCCATTTCTTTGTTTCCCCCATTTTTTTTTCTTTTACCAATTTTTTCTACCTACATTATTTCTTTTCTTTCCTTCATTTTTCTATTTTCTGTTTGCTGTTGTTTTTCTTTCATTCCACCACTTTTTGTTTGGTCTTCAATTTTCTCTTTTAATTTATCTCCAACCTTTTTCTTTGTTTTCTTTCTTTTTTTAACTTTTTCTTTCTTTCTTTTTTTTTTTTTTTGCTTTTCTTTTCTTTTTTCTTTTCCTCTCCTCTCATCTTTCTGGCCTTTTAATTCATTCTATATATTTTTCTATATTTTGTTTCTCATTTCATTTTTTCTATTCCACTTTTTCATTCTTATTTCTCTGTACTTCTTATGATTTTTTTACACATCTTAATTATTTTCCTAGGTCTTGTACAGTTCCCCCTCTACCTTTTTTATTACAATTACTCCTTTTCTCTCCTTATCTCTATCCTTTTCTTTGGTCCTAATTCTTTTTTTAAGGGAACATAGACAACAGCAAGGAAATAGAATAAGAAGAATGAAGTGTCAATGTGAAACCATACCACACACACAAAACAACAACAAAATAAAACCCTAGAGTAGAAGAAGCAGCTAACCAACCGTATAAACCCATCAAGACAAACAGATGCCTAGACACCAACAAAAAATTACAAAACATACTAAGAAACAGGAAGACATGGCCCAGTCAATTGAACAAACTGAAAAACAGGAGGAGATGCGAAACATGGAACACCTAATCAGAGATATCCAAACAAATATCATGAATCAACTTAATGAAGTGAAGGAAGAGATTAAGGACATTAAAAAGGCACCAGAAGAACATACCAAAGAAATTGTAAACATACATAAAAAGATAACAGATATGATGGTGATTAATGGCACAATGCAAGAAATCCAAAACACACTGGAAGCATATAACAGCAGATTTAAACAGGCAAAGGAAAGAATTAGTGATGTGGATGACAGTAGTACATCTGAAATCAGACAGATAGTAGAACAGATAGATAAAAAGATAGAAAAAAATCCAGCAGAGACATAGGGACTTGAATGACAACACAAAATGCAGAAACATGCATTGTAGCCATTTCAGAAGGGGAAAAGATGAGAAAGGGTGCAGAAGGAGTGTTGGAGGAAATAATCGCTGAAAATTTCCCAACTCTACTGAGGGACATGGATGTACATGTCCAGGAAGCACAGTGCACCCCAAACAGTATAAATCCTAACAGATATACATCAAGACATATACTCATAAAACTGTCCAATGCTCAAGACAAAGAAAGAATACTGAAAGCAGCAATAGAAAAGAGAACCATCACATACAAGGGAATCTCAATAAGATTAAGTGCTGATCTCTCGTCTGAAACCATGAAGGCAAGAATACAGTGGTATGACATGGTTAAGGTGCTAAAAGAAAAAAAAAAAACAAAAAAAACTTACAGCCAAGAATTCTTTATCCAGCAAAGCTGGCATTCAAAAATGAGGTAGAGTTCAAAAGATTCACAGATAAACAGAAATTAAGAGAGATTATCAATAAGAAACCTGCCCTTCAAGAAATACTAAAGGGAGTTCTGCAGGTGAAAGGAAAAACAGGAGAAAGAGAGTTGGAGGAGAGTGTAAGAATAACTAAAAAGATAAAAAGAGGTATAAAAACAGTGAGGTGAAGCCAGTGGCCACTAGATGCTTTAGGGGCAGGGAGGGGAAGGGCAGTTCTAATACAGGGGCTTTTACAGGACTTGGGGATTGTCCTGAGTGACGTTGTGGCGATGGATATAGACCATTTTACATCAGTGTATACCATGCAGAACTGTGTGGGAGAGAGTGTGGTCTACGATGTGAACTGTGGTCTATGCTTAGTGGCAAAGCCCCAGGATGTGTATATCCATTGCAGGTGATGTGCCACACTAATGAAAGACGCTTATGTGAGATGTTATGGGTGGTATGGGAGGTGGAGATCATGGGAATCCCTGTAATTTTTGTGTAACATTTATGTAATCTAAGCATCTTTTAAAATATACATGAAAAAAATAATAATAACATTTATGTAGGCAAATGCACATATATGCATATATATCTATATATCATTTTACAAATATTGGTTTGTATTGTGAAAGTTTTGATTTTTACCCACAATAAAAATAAAACAAAACAAAAAACATATGGCATACATAAACCAAAAGATAATATGGCTAATGTAAGTAATTCCTTGACGGTAATAACATTGAATGTTAATGGTTTAAACTCTCCAATCCAGAGACACAGGTTGGCAGAATGGATGAGGAAATATTACCCATCTATATGCTATCTGCAAGAAATTCACCCTAGACCCAGAGATGCAAGGAGGCTGAAAGTGAATGGCTGAAAACAATTTTGCATGCAAACAATAACCAAAAAAGGATAGGAGTAGCTATACTAATATTGGACAAAATAGACTTTAAATGCAAAACTATTGTAAGAGACAAAGAAGGCCATTATATATTAATAAAAGGAGTAATCTATAAAGAAGAAATAACAATCATAAACATTTATGCACTTAACCAGGGAGCCTCAAAATACATGAGGCAAACATTGGAAAAACTAAGTGGAAAAATAGATGCCTCTACAATTATAGTGGGGGACTTTAATACAACATTATCACCATTAGACAGAACATCTCAACAAAGAATCAATAAAGAAACAAAGTCCTTGAATAATACATTAGTGGATCTAGTCCAAATAGACATATACAAAACATTACACCCAAAACATCAAGATATACATTCTTCTCAAGTGGGTATGAATCATTCTCCAGGACAGACCACATGCTAGGTCACAGAACAACTCTAAATGAATTCAGAAAGATTGAAATTATGCAAAGTAATTTCTCTGACCACAATGGAATGAAGCTGGAAATCAGTAAGGGACAGAGAAGCAGATTAGGCACAATGATATGGAAGTTAAACATCATAGTCTTAGGCAATCAGTGGGTCAAGGAGGAAATTGCAAAAGAAATCAGTAACTAACGTGAAACAAATGAAAATGACAGCACAATGTATCAAAACTTATGGGATAGGGGACGGATGTGGCTCAAATGGTTGGGTGTCCATCTGCCATATGGAGGAACCTGGGTTCGATCCCCAGGACCTCCCGGTAAAATTAAAAAAAAAAAAAAACAATAAACAAAAACAAAAAAACCCACCACCAACAAAAAACTTATGGGATAAAGCAAAAACTGTACAAGAGGGAAAATTGATAAGCATAAATGCCTGTATTAAAAAAGAAGAAAGAGCTAAAATCAAAGACCTAACTGCACTCCAGGAGGAATTAGTAAAAGAAAAACAAAATAACCCCAAAGGAAGTAGAAAGAAATAACAATAATTAGAGCAGAATTAAATGAAATAGAAAATAAGAAAGCACTAGAAAAAATAAACAAACCAAAAGCTGGTTCTTTGAGAATATTAGTAAAATTGAGAAAACCTTAGCTAGACTAGCAAAGAAAAATGAGAGAAGATGCAAATACATAAAATAAGAAATGAGGAAGGAGGTATCGCCACTGATCACAATGAAATAAAGAGTATCGTAAGACGATACTTTGAAAAATAGTATGCCAACAAGATGGGTAATTTAGAGGAAATGGACAAATTCATAGAAACACACATGCAGCCTAAATTGATGAAAGAAGAAATTGATGAACTCAACAGACCAATCACAAACAACGAAATTGAAATAGTCCTCAAAAACCTCCAACTAAGTAGAGCCCAGGACGAGATGGCTTCACAAGTGAATTGTACCAAACATTCTGGAAAGAACTAACACCAATCCTGCATAAACTCTTCCAAAAAATAGAAGTGGAGAGAGCATTGCCTAACTCATTCTATGATGCCAACATCACCCTAATAACAAAGCCAAACAAAGATGCCACAAGAAAGGAAAACTAAAGACCAATCTCTCTAATGAACCTAGATGCTAAAATCCTCAACCAAATACTTGCTAATTGTATTCAAGAACACATCAAATGAATTATACACCATGGTCAAGTGGGTTTCATCCTTAGTATGCAAGGATAGTTCAACATAAGAAAATCAATCAATGTAATACACCATATAAAAGATTGAAAGAAAAAAATCACATGATAATCTCTATAGATGCAGGTAAAGCATTTGACAAAATGTAGCACAATTTCCTCATAAAAATACTTCAAAAGATAGGAATAGAAGGAAATTTCCTCAACATGATAAAGGGTATATATGAAAAACCCACAGCTAACATCATATTTAATGGTGAAATCATAAAAGCCTTCCCTCTAAGGTCTGGAACAAGACAAAGAAACCCACTGTCACTGCTCTTATTTAACATCGTGTTAGAAGTACTTGCTCGAGCACTTAGGTAATAAAAAGATATAAAAGGCATCCAACAAGATATAAAAGGCATCCATAGATGACATGAGCCTATACATAGAAAACCCTGAGAAATCTACAACAAAGCTTCTAGAGCTTATAAATGAGTTCAGTAAAGTAGCAGGTTATAAATCAATGTGCAAAAATTAGTAGCATTTCTGTACACCAATATCAAGCAATCTGAGGAGGAAATAAAGAAAAAATCCTATTTACAATAGCAACTAAAAGAATCAAATACCTAGGAATAAGTTTAACTAAAGGAGTAAATGATTTGTACACAGAAAACTACACATTACTGCTAAAGTAAATCAAAGAAGACTTAAATAATTGGAAGAATATTCCCTGTTCATGGATAGGAAAACTAAATATCATTAAGATGTCTATCTTACCCAAAATTATTTCCAGATTTAACTCAATACCAATAAAAATTACCACACCATTTTTTGCTGAATTGGAAAAGCTAACTATGAAATTTATTTGGAAGGACAAGGAGTCCTGAATAGACAAGGACATATTGAAAAAGAAAAAGAAAATTGGAGGAATCACATTACCTGACTTTAAAACATACTACAAAGCTACAGTGGTCAAAACTGCATGGTATTGGCACAAGTATAGACATACTGAGCAATGGAACTGAGCTGGGAGTTCTGATATAGACCCTTGCATATATAGTCAACTGATATTCGCCAAAGCCACGAAGCCCACTCAACTGGGAGAGAATGGCCTCTTCAACAAATGGTGCTTGGAGAACTGGATATCCATATCCAAAAGATTGAGAGAGGATCACCATTTCACATCTTATACAAAAATTAACTCAAGATGGATCAAAGACATAAATATAAGAGCTAAGACCATAAAGATCTTGGAAGATAATGTAGGGAAGCATCTACAAGATCTTGTATTAGGAAATGATTTCATAAACTTCACATCCAAAGCACGAGCAACAAAAGAAAAAATAGATAAATGTGACCTCCTTAATATTAAAAACTTTTGCATCTCAAAGGAGTTTGTCAAGAAAGTGAAAAGGCAGCCTACTCAATGGGAGAAAATATTTGGTAACCATATATCTGATAGGGGCCTAATATCCAGCATATATAAAGAAATCATATACCTCAAAAATAAAGAAAAATAACCCATTTAAAAAATGGGCAAGCTATTTTTATAGACACTTCTCCAAAGAAATACAAATGGCTAAAAAAGCACATGAAAAGATGCTCAACATCACTAGCTATTAGGGAAATGCAAATCAAAACTACAATGAGATATCATCTAACACCCAATAGACTGGGGGCTATTACAAAAACAGAGGACTACAAGTGTTGGAGAGGATGTGGAGGAAAGGCAACAGTTATCCACTGCTGGTAGGAATGCAGAATGGTGCAACCATTGTGGAGGACAGTCCGGCAGTTCCTCAGGAAGCTAACTATAGAACTGCCATATGACCCAGCAATCCCACTGCTGGGTATATGCCCAGAAGAATTGAAAGCAGGGACACGAACAGATATATGTACACCAATGTTCATAGCAGCATTATTCACTATTGCCAAAAGTTGGAAACAACCCAAATGTCCATCAACAGATGAATGGATAAGCAAACTCTGGTATATACATACAATAGATTATTACTCAGCTGTAAGAAGGAATGCAGTATTAACACATGGAATAACATGGATGAACCTTGAAGACTTTGTGGAGTGAAGCAAGCCAGGCACTGAAAGACAAATATTACATAACCTCACTGATATGAATTAAGCAAATTGAGCAGACTTACAGTGCTAGCGTCTGGAAGATAGGTTTACAGGAGACAGAAAGGGAGTTGAGGGTTGTGAGCCAATACCTATATGGGCAAAATCTATAAGGTGGAAAATCTATAAGTTGTGCAGTGGATAGGCATGACAGTGATGCAGTGATGCTATTGGTTTGGGCGGTGCTGGCCTGTGAGGGAGGTAGGATAGGGGAGCTCCACTCTCTATGGAACTGGGGCAAAGGTCAAGGGAGGGAGTGGATGTACTCTGGAGATTTGCTGATATGTGGTTGAAACTACAACATTGGGAATGTTTTTTTGGCTAATGCAGCGGGGGCGGGGGTGCTGGTTTAGGGTGTTGGATGTGGGGGTCATGCGGGACAGGGTGCACCTGGGCCAGACTTCTAGATAGTATGTGACTGTTCATCTTGTCATAGTACTTTGTATCAGTGGGTGGAGACCCATACAATGAATGAGAAGCTGTTGTACTCCCATCCTGGGGAGTCCTGCTATGCTCTCAAATAGAGGGGTGAGAGTCTCTCAAGAGCATAAGCAGTGCCTAATAGGGGAGGACAGGCCAGTATGTCAAGCCCTCAGTGTTATTGCAAGTAACTATGAATCTGGTTCTTCAAGGAGTGAAACTTGGTGGTTGCAGTGGGTCCTGAGGGGAGGGGGAGGAAGGAATAGAATAGATGGAACATGGGACATTTTGGGGGCATTGGAATTATTCTTCATGATCTTGCAATAATGGATACAGGCCATATTAAATTTTGTCAAAATTTATAAAAATGTATGTATCAAAATGTAAAAAAAAAAAAAAAGTAAACCATAATGTAAATCACTGACCATGGTTAGTAGCAATGCTTCAATATTTGTACATCAATTGTAACAAATGTACCATCCACATGTAAAATGTTATTAATAGGGGAAAGGGGAAAGGGGAAAGGGGGGAGGATGCTGAGTAAATGGGAATCCCCTATATTCTGTACATGACTTTTCTGTGACCTAAAGCTTCTTTGAAGATAAAATGAAAAGTATAAGACATTGGGGGAATAAATGGAAGAAAATGTCACTGTATATACAATAAAACCAATCTTACAGTGATGAAAGACTGTAATATTGCCAGTTTTTAAAATATATTTTTATTGAAGTATATCATTCATACATGAACATGCATAAACAATAAGTGTATAGGAAAGACTGTGAATTTACAAAATAAACATACATAACATCATACAGAGGTTTCATGTATCACCCTTCCACCAACACTTTGCATTGTTGTGAAACATTTGTTACAAACTATGCAAGATCATCATCAAAATATTACTACTAACTATAGTCCCTATCTTACATTTGGTGTATTTTTCCTCCAACCCACCCTATCTTTTAAAAATATATTTTTATTACAGAGGTTGTGAACTTGCAAAACAATTGTACACATGTGTAGAATTCCCATACAACATCCCTTCACCAACACACCACACTGTGGTGGAACATTTGTTACAGATTATGAGATAATATCATCAGACTATTACCACCAACCATGGGCATAGTGTACATTTGGCACACTTTTTCCATGCACTTCCATTATCAACACAGTACATCTTTGGCACTGATGCAATAATATTATAGTATTGCTGTTAACCACAGTCTATGGGTCACACCAATTGTAGTTTTCCCATGCTTCTCCACATTCCCACCACCCTGCAATAGTGATGTACATCTGCTCTAGCTCACAGAAGGACACTCTTGCATTTGTACCCTCAACCACAATTCTCATCCACCTCTGAGTTCACTGTATTATTCAGTCCCTAGATTATTCTTTAGCTTTCTTTCAATTGACATTTACTTCCTCAGACTACCCTTTTCAGCCACAATCCCATTCATAAACCAGTTGCTACTCACTATGATATGTTACCATCAACTCTATCCATTTCCACACTTTAACAGTCAAGTTAATTAAAGCTTCTACATACATTAAGCATCAGTAGTTCTTCTCAACCCTCCTCTTATCTCCTAATAACCTATACTCTAGGTTTTAACTCCATGTGTTTATTCTTCATATTTAGTTCATATTAATGAGACCATGCAATATTTGTCCTTTTGTGTCTTGCTTATTTCGCTTAGCATAATGTCTTCAGGGTTCATCCATGTTATCACAGGTGTCCAATTTCATTTCTTCTTATTGCAGCATAGTATTCCATCATATGTATATACCACATTTTGTTTATCCATTCATTGGTTGATGGACACTTGGGTTGTTTCCATCTTTTGGCAATTGTGAATAACGCCGCTATGAACATCGGTGTGCAAATATCTGTTCATGTCATAGTTTTTAGTTCTTCTGGATATATTCCTAGTAAAGGAATTGCTAGATCATATGGCAGGTCTATATGTAGCTTCCTGAGGAACAACTAAACTGTCTTCCACAGAGGCTGCACCGTTTTACACTCCCACCAACAGTGAAGGAGTGTTTCTATTTCTCCACATCCTCTCCAGCACCTATTGTTGTCTGTTTTTTTTCAATTAAAAAAAACGCACACCTCAGTAGGAGCTCATAGAACATCTAAGTGCCTATCACCCCACTCAGTGGGGTTCCTGAGAGCTCCGGAGACACCCTGGTCCTATATAAGGGGGGATAGCCCCAGAGACTGATGCCTTATCAGTGGGTTCTATTTTGGAATCTGTGCTCCTGAGAGTGACAGAATTAGACTCAAATAAGTCCTCCCTGCACATGGTTCACCAGTCCCTTCTATTCAAACCTACATGTGATGCTGGAGTTTCCTAGGTATACCTCCAGAGACTGGAGCCTCCCGCCTACCTATGTGCCAGGTGTGCATGAAATCTAGGTGGAGCTGCAACTCCTACCCTACAGCTCAATGGACTCATCCAAGTCACCTGGTGAGGAGACAACGATGGGAAATGGCCATCCCAGGGAATGGAGAGGGCCTACATCTGCAGGCAGGATCATCCCACCCACCATATCCATGGGATATAAGCCCTCTCTCACTTGGAGTTGGAGTGAACATCACCATCCCAGTCGCCTCTGGATTGGGGGAAGAACTATGGACTAAAGTGGACTTGATGGTATTCTCTTGCTCACATATGGTGATTCTTGCAATGCAAGAAATTATAACAATGAGGTGGAGCCAGTGGCCACTTGACAGTTTTTGGATAGGGAGGGGATGAGCAGTTGAAATACAGGGGCTTCTTTGGGAGGTGGAGGTTGTCCTGAGTACTGTTGTGGCAATGGATGCAGGCCATTTTAAATCAGCACACACCACTCATAACTGAGTGGGAGAGAGTGTGGTCTACAGTGTGAACTGTGGTCTATGGTTGGTGGCAAGGCTCCAGGAGGTGTAAGTTCATTGAGGTTGGTGGGCCACACTATGGGAGATGTTTGTGTTGGATGTGGTGGGAGGTGTGGGAGGTGGGCAACATGGGAATCCGAGTGGGTTCCGTATAATATTTTAGGTAATCTAAGCACCTCTTAAAATATATGTATATATATATATAAATATATATATAAATAACATTTTTGTAAGCAAATACACATATATGCATATATATTTATATATCATTTTGCAAATGTTTGTATGTATTGTGAGAATTTTGATTTTTACCCGTAATAAAAAAAAAAACGAAAAAAAAAAAACTTTTTATTGTAGTAACATATATACAACTCCAAATTTCCCATTTTAACCATTTTCAAATATACAAGTCCAATAACTATTTTCAAATGGTTTCAATAACCATCACTAACATCCATTATCCCAACTTTTTCATCACTTCTAACAGAAACTCTGCACCCATTAAGCAATAACTCCCCCTTCCACTCCCCTACACCCCACCCCACCCCACCTTACCACACCCATGTAAATTTGATTTTTACAAAAGGACAACCATATGAATGGATAATGTGGTAGACTGAATTATGTACCACATACATGTCTACATGTTCTTAATCTTACTCTGCATTTTTGTGGGTGTGAACCTGATGAAAATAGGACCTCTTGAAAATGTTATTTTTAGTTAAGGTGTGGCCAACTAAAGCAGGGTTGGCCTTAATTCAGATTACTGGAGTCCTTATAAAGAGAAGAAACCAGAAGCCAGGGTCAGAGAAGGTCCCAGAGAGAAGCCAGAAGTCAACAGAACCCTGAAGAGAAAGGAGAGGTCATGGCCATGTGACACAAGGCAGACACATAAGCCAAGGAACCTCAAGGATTACTGGAAGCTGGCACCAGAATGTTACGGACTTTGAGGAGAAAGCATTGCCTGCTGATGCCTCTATTTTAGACTTCTCCCAGCCTAAAAACCATAAGCCAATAAATCCCAATGTTTAAGCCAACCCATTATGTGGTATTTGTTATAGCAGTCAGGCAAACTAAAACAGATATGCTAGTGAATATATGTATGAGACTTTGAACATGTTAAAATTATTTACATTAAATTTCATGATACATGTAATAGATAAATGGAGTTTCCAAAAAAAACAGAGGGGAACAGGTCAAAAAATGTATGTTATATTCCATGTAGTATATGGTGTTTGAGCTGCACAAATGAGAATTGGAAAAGACTATAGAGAAAAGTATAAACTCCTTAGCTTTTGGAAATGAATGAAAATCTGATCTGAAAACAATTTCTTCCAGAACTCCAAGTATAATGTACATATTTGAATAGCAGAATTAGTTTGCGAGCTATTCTATTTGAAAATGGTGTTCTAATCATTAATTAACTACTTAATTCTTCTAGCATTTATTGAACACTTACTATATATACTATATATGACAAAACACACTAGATTCATGCAATGGTAGAATGCAGTGTTAGATGATATCTCATAGTTGTTTTAATTTGCATTTCCCTAATAGCTAGTGATATGGGACATTTTTTTCATGTGCTTTTTGGCCATTTGTGTTTCCTCTATTTAAATCTTTTGCCCATTTTTAAATTAGATTGCTTGCTCTTTTATTGTTGAGTTGTATGATCTCTTTATACAGAATGGAAATCAAACCCTTATCAGATATATGGTTTCCAAATATTTTCTCCCATTGTGTGGGCTGCCTTTTCACCTTCTTGATGAAGTCCTTTGAATCACAGAAGTTTTTAAGTTCGAGGAGGTCCCATTTATCCATGTTTTCTTTCATTGCTTGTGCTTTGGGTGTAAGGTTTAAGAATCCACCACCTACCACCAGGTATTGAAGATGTTTACCTACATTTTCTTCTAGGAGCTTTATTATACTTGCTTTTATATTTAGGTACTTGATCCATTTTGAGTTAATTTTTGTATAAGGTGTGAGATAGGGGTCTTCTTTCTTTCTTTGGCTTTTGAATAACCAGTTCTCTCAGCGCCATTTGTTGAATAAACTATTCTGTTCCATCTGGGTGGGTTTGACAGACTTGTCAAAAATCACTTGGCCATAGATATGAGAGTCTGTTTCTGAACTATCAATTCGGTTCCATTGGTCTATGTATCTACCTTTATGCCAATACCATGCTGTTTTTACCACTATAGCTAGGTAATATTATTTAAAGTCTGGAAGTGAGAGTCCTCCAACTTCACTTTTCCTTTTTAAAATGTTTCTGGCTATTCAGGGCCTCTTATCCTTTCAGATAAATTTGATAATTATGTTTTCCATTTGTTTAAAAAATGATGGTGGAATTTTTATTGGTACTGCATTGAATCTGTATATCAATTTAGGTAGAATTGACATCTTAATGATATTTAGTCTTCCAATCAATGAACATAGAATGTTCTTCAAATTATTTAGGTCTTTTTAAAATTTCTTTTAGCAATGCATTACAGTTTTCTGAATAGAAGGGTTTTTCATCTTTGGTTAAGTTTATTCCTAAATATTTGATTCTTTTAGTTGCTATTGTAAATGGAATTTCTTTCCTGACTTCCTCCTCAGATTGTGTATTATTAGTGTATAGAAACACCACTGATTTTTGCACATTGATCTTGTATCCTGACACTCTACTGAAATCATTTATTAACTCTAGCAGCTTTGCTGTAGATTTTCGGGACTTTCTAGATATACAATCATATCATCTGTGAATAGTGAAAGTTTTAATTCTTCCTTTCTGATTTGGATGCATTTTATTTCTTTTTCTTGTCTGATTTCTCTAGTTAGAACCTCTAGCACTATACTGAACAACAGTGGTGACAATGGGCATTCTTGTCTTGTCTCTCATCTTAGCAGAAATCTTTCAGTCTTTCATCATTGAGTACAATGTTAGCTGTGGGTTTTTCATATATGGCCTTTATCATATTGAGAAAGTTTCCTTCAATTCCTAGTTTTTGTAGTGTTTTTATCAAGAAAGGATGCTGTATTTTGTCAAATGCCTTTTTTGCATCAATTGATAAGATCATGTGATTTTTCTTCTTTGATTTATTAATGTGGTATATTATGCTGATTGATTTTCTTGTGTTAAACCAGCCTTGCATGCCTTGTATAAAACCCACTTGATCATGAATAATTCTTTTAATGTGATGTTGGATTCGATTAGCAAGTATAAAATCCTTTTATTGAGGATATTTGCATCTGTGTTCATTAGAGAAATTGGTCTGTAATTTTCTTTTTTCATAATATCTTTATCTGGATTTGGTATTAGGGTGATATTGGCTTCACAGAATGAGTTTGGTAGCGTTCCTTCTTGTTCAAATTTTTGGAAGAGCTTGAGTAAGATTGTTATTAAATCTTCTTTGAATACTTGGTAGAACTCACCTGTAAAACCATCTGGTCCTGGGCCTTTCATTTTGGGGAGTTGTTTGATGACTGTTTCAAACTCTTTACTTGTGATTGGTTTGTTGAGGTCTTCCATTTCTTCTAGGGTCAATGTAGGTTGTTTGTACATCCCTAGGAATTTTTCCATTTCGTCTACATTGTCTAGTTTTTTCGTATAAAGTTGTTCATAGTATCCTCTTACGATCTTTCTTATTTCTGTGGGGTCAGTAGTAATGTTCCCATTTTCATTTTTTATTTCATTTATTTGCATCTTCTCTCTTTTTTTCTTAGTCAGTCTACCTAAGGGTTTGTTGATTTTGTTAAACTTCTCGAAGAACCAACTTTTGGTTTTGTTCATTCTCTCTGTTCTTTTTTCTCAATTTCATTTATTTCTGCTCTGATCTTTGTTATTTCATTCCTTCTACTTGCTTTGGAATTAGTTTGCTGTTCTTTTTCTAGTTCCCCCAGCTGTGTAGTTAGGTCATTGATTTTTAGCTCTTTCTTCTTTTTTTTTTTTTTTTTAATATTTCCATAAATATTTTATTTTAGAATAGTTTTAGATATACAGAACAGTTTTGAAGGTAGTACAGGGGATTCCCATATATCCCTACATGCAGTTTCTCCTATTGTTAGCATTTTTTTTTATTATTATGGGTAAAAATCAAAATTCTCACAATACATACAAACATTTGCAAAATGATATATAAATATATATGCATATATGTGTATTTGCTTACAAAAATGTTATTTATATATATATATATATATATATACATATATTTTAAGAGTTGCTTAGATTACCTAAAATATTACATGGAACCCACTGGGATTTCCATGTTGCCCACCTCCCACACCTCCCACCACCTCCCACAAAAACATCTCCCACAGTGTGGCCCACCAACCTCAATGAACTTACACATCCTGGAGCCTTGCCACCAACCATAGACCACAGTTCACACTGTAGACCACACTCTCTCCCACTCAGTTCTGAGTGGTGTGTGTCACACATAAGCCAAGGAACCTCAAGGATTACTGGAAGCTGGCACCAGAATGTTACAGACTTTGAGAAGAAAGCATTGCCTGCTGATGCCTCTATTTTAGACTTCTCCCAGCCT
>JAKSZT010053812.1:1598998-1651342 GCA_026826555.1 Tolypeutes matacus
TGTTTGGTGGTCATGGGGAAGGATTTTCATTACCTTACAGTAATGGACACAGGACATGGTAAATATCATCAAAATTATTAAACTGTATCATCTAAATTGTAAACTATACTGTAAATCATTGACAATGTTTAGTTGCTATATTTTGCTATCTGTATAGCAGTTATAACAATGCCAAAAAAAAAAGGGGGGGGTTTAATATGGGGTGGGGAAGGGAGGGTGGTTTGGTATCTGGGAGTCTCCGGCACTCCGTGTGTGACTTTGCTGTGATCTAAAACTTCTTTGAAAATTAAATGAAAAATTGGGAGACAGTGGGGATTGAGAGGGGGAAGGTGTCATGGCACACCAGACATCCGATAACATAGTGATGAAAGGAAAGAAGGAAAAGAAAAGAGAAAGGAAAAAAAATGAATATATATATTTAAAGGCATTTCCTTTGCTTTTTTGCCCATTTTTTGTATGTCCCAATCTGCTAATTATATTTTATTTTGTTTTGTTTTTTGTTTGATTATTTGTTTTTTTTTCCTCCTCCTTTCTTTCTTTTTTTCCCCCCCCCCCTGAGTTTCCTTATGTTTGTCTCTTGCATGTAAGCTTATACTTATTTTATGGACTACATGTTCATGGAGGATTTGGATCACAGAAGGGTTACAATGGGCACTGCAGGGGTTTATTGGTGGGGGGTGTCTGGGAGGGGGGTTTCATGGGAATTAGTTCATCTGAATATACATGAAAGATATAGAAAATCGTTCAGAAGATCAAAAGATGGGGCATGGTCACGATGGGTGGACAATCACACAATAAATGAGGGAATCTGAATTCCTAGCCTGGAGAGCTCTGCCACAGTCTCCAAGGGAGCAGCAATAGTCCTCTGAGTGCAGGGACAGTGTCTGTCAAAAGTGGATGACTCCCTGATGTGTTCTTTTTATTGATGACTACCCTTGTGAGTCTTTGCTCTTGTAACTGAGACTTAGCCTGCAGTTGTGGGGTGCCTAAGGGTTTCCACCTGAGAGCCTCCTAGTTGCTCAAATGTGGTCTCTCTCTAAGCCAAACTCAGCATATGATTGCATTACCTTCCACTCAACGTGGGACATGACTCCTGGGGATGAGCCTCCCTGGCAACGAGGGATTAATACCAAGTGCCAACTGGCAACACAACTGGAAAAAGACCTTGAATTAAAGGGGGAAAAGATAAAGACAAATGAGTTCAAGTGGCTAAGAGACTTCAAAGAGAGTCGGGAGGTCATCTACTGAGGTAACCTCAGTAGGAGCTCATAGAACATCTAAGTGCCTATCACCCCACACAGAGGGGCTCCTGAGAGCTCTGGAGACACCCAGGTCCTATATAAGGGGGGAAAGCCCCAGAGACTGACGCCTTATCAGTGGGCTCTATTTTGGAATCTGTGCTCCTGAGAGTGACAGAATTGGACTCAATTAAGTCCTCCCTGCACATGGTTCATCAGTCCCTTCTATTCAAACCTATATGTGATGCTGGAGTTTTTAGGTGTACTTCCAGGGCCTGGAGCCTCTGGCCTACCTATGTGCCAGGTGTGCATGGAATCTCAGTGGAGCTGCAACTCCTACCCTACAGCTCAATGGACTCATCCAAGTCACCTGGCTAGGAGACAACGATGGGCAATGGCCATCCCAGGGAATGGAGAGGGCCTGCATCTGCAGGCAGGATCATCCCACCCACCATATCCATGGGATATAAGCCCTCTCTCACTTGGAGTTGGAGTGGACATCACCATCCTAATCCCCTCAGGATTAGGGGAAGAACTATGGACTAGAGTGGACTTGATGGTATTCTGTTGTTCACATATGGTGATTCTAGCAATGGAAGAAATTGTGGCAATGGGGTGGAACCAGTGGCCACTTGGCACTTTTGGGGCAGGGAGGGGACGAGCAGTTGAAATACGGGGGCTTCTTTGGGATTTGGAGGTTGTCCTGAGTGCCGGCTGTGGCAACGGATGTAGGCCATTTTGGATCAGCACACAACACTCAGAACTGTGTGGGAGAGAGTGTGGTCTCCGATGTGAACTGTGGTCTGTGGTTGGTGGCAAGGCCCCAGGATGTGTGGGTCCATTGGGGGTGGTGGGCCACACTTGTGGAAGATGTTTGTGTGGGATGTGGTGGGAGGTGTGGGAGGTAGGCAACATGGGAATCCCAGTGGGTTCTGTGTAGTATTTTGGGTGATCTAGGCACCCCTTGAAATATATTTATATATATATAAATGACATTTTTGTAAGCAAATGCACATATATGCATATATATTTATATATCATTTTGCAAATGTTGATATGTATTGTGAAAATTTTGATTTTTACCCACAATTAAAAAAAAAAAAAAAGGAAAAAGAAATACAAAGGACGTTGCATATATATAGGAAACTTGAAAAAGAAATACAAAGTTGGAGTAGTTCCATGCCTTGATTTATACACTTACTCTAAAGGCTATGATAACCATGAAAGTGTAGTGTTGGCATTAAGATGAACAAATAGACCAATGGAGCAGATTCGAGGGTCTGAGAATAGACTCACACTAGATGGCCATTTAATTTTATCCTACAGTTTCAAAGCAATCCAATGAGGGAAAGGAAAGTGTTTTCAACAAATAATGCTTGCATAACTTGATAGCCATATGGAAAAAAATGAAACTCAACCACCTATCTCACACCATACATGAAACTTAACTTGAAATGGATTATTAACCTAAACGAAAAAGCTAAAACCATAAAGCTTTTAGAATAAAATAAATGAAGATGTCTTTGTGACTTAGAGATAGGCAAAGGTTTATTACACATATCACAGAAAACAATAACCAGATAAGGGGGAAAAAGATTTTGAATTAGACTTGACCAAATTAAAATTATCTGCTTATCAAAAGAAACCAAGGAGAAAATAAATATGCAAGCCACAAACAGGGAAAATATATTCACAAAACAACTATTTGAAAATGGTCTGATACCCAGGATATATTAAAAAATCCTACAACTCAATAATAAAATGAGAAGAAACCTTACTTTATGATTTGAACACTCACTTAACAAAAAAAAGATTTACAGATGGCCAATACACACATGAAAAAAAAATGTTTAACATCCTTTGCCATCAGGAAAATAAAATTAGAGTCACAATGAGATACTACACATTCACGAAAATGGCTAAATCAAAAAGTTTAATCCACCACCAAATATTGGGTGATGATGTGGAACAACTAGAAATGTCATATATATTGTTGGTTAGAATGCAAAATTACGTGAGGATTTTGTAAAATGATCTAGTAGTTTATACACACACACACAAACACACATTTGGGAAGTTGTGAGCTTATAAAACAATCAGGTTTAATGTGCAGAATTCCCATATATCACCCCCTTACCAACATTTTACATTGGCGTGGAATATTTGTTACAGATTATGAACAAATCTGTATTTGTTCATAACTATACTATGATCCATAGCATACATTTGGTAAATTTTTTCCATACACCCCCTATTATTAACACCATGAATTAGTATTGTATATTTGTTAAAGTTCATGAAAGAACACTCTCATATTTGTACTGTTAACTACAGTCCATCTTCCACTACATGGTTCACTGTGTTATACAGTCCCATGCCTTGTACAACCTATCCAAAGTGTTCACTCATGGGCTTTCACTTTCATTGCCTCAGTAAACCTTTGAACGTTTTCCTTAGACCAAAAGAAAAAATCCCATACTTCCCTATTATTGACCCTTAGCGTTGATATAGTACCTTCTTTGAAATTGATGCAAGAATTTACAATATTGCTGTTAACTATAGTCTTAGAGTAAAGGCTACTAAGAGATAGGATGAGGGCTGAGAAGGGGTACTGATACTTAATGTATGTAGAATTTTTAGTTAGTTTGAATGTAAAAGTGTGGAAATTGATCTAGTAGTTTTTTACAAAACTAAACATACACTTACCTAGTGGCCCAATAATTCTGCTTTTAGGAATATACCCAAGAAAATTGAAAGCATTTATCCGCTTAACGACTTGTACAAAATTAATAGCAGTTTTACTCATAATAGTTACACATTGAAAACAATCAGGTGTCCTTCCTAAACAGAATGGGTAAAAAGGCCATGGTATATTCAAACAATGAAATACTGTTCAGAAATATAAAGAAATTAATTGATGATATATGCAACGACTTGGATTAATCTAAAAAAATATGCTTTATGAAAGAAGCCTTACATAAAAGAATACATACTATAGGACTCCTGCTATATAAAGTTCTCAAATAAGCAAAACTAATCTATAGTAAAAAAAAATCAAATCAGAAGAGCAGTTGCTGTTTTAGGCATGGAGGGTAGGGACTGGCTAGGAAGGGACATAGTGAACTTTCTGGGGAGAAGATGATGTTCTATAGTTTGAGATAGATTTAAACTGCATAATCATATTAATTTTTTAAAACTATATACTTAACATTTGAACTCTCCATTTCCTTTTAAATTTATATCAAAAGGATAAAAAGCTATGAACTACTATCAAAGTATAGTTAATGATATTAATGATGAAATATTTAGTGGGAAGTGTACTGATAGCTGCAATTTATTTTGCTATGCACCAAAAATTAAATGGATTGATGATCAGATTGAGGGATGGATAAATTTACAGATAGCTATGTGATAAGCCAATTATAATAAAATCATAATGGTAGAAATTAGATGGTGGTTATATGGGCAGTCACTGTAAAATTCTTTTAATTTTACTCTAAATTTGAAAAAATTCACAATAAAATGTTTTAAAAGAGATAAAATAGAATGTTAAAATACTCAATTCACAAGAATACAGGAATAAAGAATGGATGACAAGTGAAAAACAGATAGCAAGATGATAGACTTAAACCCAACCATATCAATAATGTTTTTTTTTTTTTTTCGATGCTTGTGTTTTTATTTTATTTTTATTCTACTAACATATATACAACTTAGACTTTCCCCTTTTTAACAATACTGACATATACTGTTTTAAACGTGAACAATCTAAAAATTCCATGTAAAAGTAAGAAATTGTAATTCTAAATAAAAATAAAGACCCAAGTATATGCCAGTTATTGGAAATATGGTTTAACTGTGCAGACTCATATTGCTGAATGTAAGATAGCAGAAAAAATACACCATGTAACCAGTAAACATAAAGTTGGTGTGGTTATATTGATATTAGACAAAGCAAACTTAAATATAAGAAGAATTTCCATAGAAAAAGAGAGATTCATAAGAGTTACCTTGTCAATTAATCAATAGGACATAATAATCCTAAATGTGTCCACATATAATAATAGAGCTTTAAAGTATATGAAGCAAAAATGGACAGAACTAAAGGAAGAACAGAAAAACTTATGATCAGAGTTTAAGATTTTAACACCATTTGCTTAGCAATTGATAGAAGAAGTAAACAGAAAATCAAAAGGACATAGAAGAATTGAAAATCACAATCACATTACTTGGCCTAGTTGGCATTTATAGAACACTCCATCTACAGAATGCACATTCTTTACAAGTTTAGAGAGAACATTCACCAAGACAACCATATCCTAGGCCATGAATCAAGTCTCAATAAATTTAAAAGGACTGAAATCATGCATAGTATGTTCTCTGATATAATGGAGTTAAATTAGAAATTGATAATAATAAAATCTAGCAAAGCCCCATTCTCTTCCTCCACATATTTGGAACACACTTCTAAATAGCCCACAGGTCAAAGGGAAAAATATCACAAAGGAAATTAGAAAAAATATATATTTTTTGATGTATTGGGGCTGGGGATTGAACCTGGGACCTCTATGTGGGAAGCTGGCACTCAACACTGAACTACATCAGCTCCTCCATGTTAGTTTTTTCATTTGTTTTTTTTGTTGTTTGTTTCATTTTTAGGAGGTACCAGGGATGGAACATGGGACCTCATATGTGGGAAGAAGGTGCTCAACTGCTTGAGATATATCCAATCCCCAGAAAATATTTTTAACTGAATTATAATAAAAACACGGATCAAAATATGGTGACTTGAAGAGTATGATTTTTGTTTTCAAGCATGAAGGAGAAATTGCTACATAACTTTTTTTTACTGCTGTAAACAAATAGAAATCTGGATAAAATATATGAAACAACTATTTTTAAGGCACTGAATAACAGACAACATGAAATTGTGATCCATGAAAGAAAGAAAAACCAACAAATGAGTTGAGCTCTACAATCATTCTAGTTTTGCTCCTAGAGGCTATTTCTGGATTGTAGCACAAAGAAAGGGAACTCAAACACTACTCAGATGCCTTGATGAGTTGAGGTGACAGATATTGCTGTTTCAGTCTTTGGCTTAATAACAAACTATGCATGTGTACAGTATAACATTGCAAGGTGGAATAATGGAAAATGGCCAGAGAAGGAGTGCTGTGATCAGAGCAATTCACAGAGTTCACAAGATGCTGGAAATCATTCAATTTTCCATAAGCCAAAATGGAAAAACTTGTTGAATCTAAAGAAAAACCAGTAGTTACCTCAGAAGGGTCACAGCTTATTAGCAGGCCTAGATTAAAACTGAAATAAAGTTTACTCTAGTATTTCCCAGAAGAAAAGCTTAAAAATATGAATTGAAAAGATCTAGCTGATCCATTAGTGGCTTAATTACTAGCCAGAATAAAATCCAACACTCTTTATGTTAATACAACAAAATCCAGTACTTGACAATGTAAAATATATATATATATCTGGTGTGCTATAAAAATTACTAGACAAGTGAAGAGCAATATGTGGTCAAAAAGCAGGAGAAAAAAATGGTCATTAGGAATAGACCAAGAAATGACAGAGATGATATAATTAGCAGACAAGGACTTTAAATCAGTTGCTATAAATATTATAAATATGTTGACAGACTTAAAGAAAACAAGAACATAAATGGACAATATTAAAAAGGATCTAATCTAACTTCAAGAAATGAAAAGTACAGGGGCATGGATGTGGCTCAAATGGTTGGGCGTCCGTCTCCCATATGGAGGGACCAGGGTTCAATCCCCTGGACCTCCCGGTAAGAAAAAAAAAAAAAAAAAAAAAGAAATGAAAAGTACAGTATCTGAAGTGAAAATTTCACTGTGTAAGATTAACAGTTAATCAAACACCATGGAAGATGAGATCAGTGAAATTACAGGTATAGCAATGAAAACTATCCAAAATGAAGCAAAGGGAAAAAAACTGAAAAAATTATCAGAGCCTCAATGACCTATGAAACATTATCAAACAATCTAACAAACTTGTAATCAGAGTCTCTAAAGGAGAGGAGAGAGGAGGAACATAAAAATATTTGAAATATTTGAAAGAATATGGCCAAACATATTCTAAATTTGATGCAAATTATAAACTCACAAAATCAAGAAAGTCATTGTGCCCTAAGCAGCATAAATACAAATAAAAACTCATCAAGGAATATTATAGTCAAATTTCTGAAGGCTGATGATAAAAAGATAACATTAAAAGCAGCAAGGGGGAAAATATACATTATGTACAGAGTAACAGATATAACAATAACAACAGACTCTACATGTGAAACCATGCAGGACAGAAGGCAGCAGAATGCCATCCTTATAGGACTGAAGGAAAAAAAAACAACTATCATTGTAGATTCCTACACCCAATGAAAATATCTTTAAAAATATTTATGAAATAAAGTTTTTTCCAGAAAAACAAATTTTGAGAGAATTTATCAAATGCACTTCAAGAAATGTTGAAAAAAATTTCTCTAAGGAGAAAGAAAACAATACCAGATTGCAACTTTGATCTTCAGAAAGAAATGAAGAGTGCTAGTAATGGTAAATGTGGATAAACATAAAGGAATGTTTTTTTTTTTTTTATCATTTTATATTTCTTCAAAACACTGATTCTTTAAAGCAAACATAGTAACAGTATATTTGGTAGTTTATAACAAGTAGAAATAAAACTTGACAGCAATAGCACAAAGGACAGAATGGGAAAAAGGGAGTATACTATTGTAAGGTTTTTACATTATACATAAAGTGATATAATTTGAAGGAAGAAGGTGATAAGCTAAAGATGAATATTGCAACTTTAGAGCAAATAATAAAAAATAAACAAATATAAAAATCCCAGAGAGGTATAGCTAATAAGATGACAGTGGAAACAAATTAGAATCCCAAAAATACATTAAATTAATACAAAACAAGGCAGGAGAAGAGGAACAGGGGAATGAGAACAAATTTACAAATAGAAAACAAATAGCAAAATGGTACACTTAAAGCCAACCTTGTCAATAATTACACTAAATATAAGTGGTTTTAAAACTCCACTGGAAAGGCAAAGATTGTGTAACTGGATAACAAAAAGTAAGCCTAACTTTATTCTATATACAAGAAATAACATTTAAATATAAAGGCATATATAGGTTGCTGGCAAAAGGATAGAAAACAATATACCGTGTATGATGGATTGAATTATGTACCCCAATTTAGACATAATCTGGGTCTTGATCCACATTCCTGTGCATATAAACCCATTGTAAATAAGATCTCTTGAAGATGTTATTTTTATTTAAGGTGTGGCTTAACTGAATGATAATCTCACTCTGCCTGGAGTCCCATATAAGCAGAAGAAATTCAGACATAGTGAGAGAAAGCCACAGGGAAGAGCTGGAATCTGGAAGTCAATGGAACCTGGAAGAGAAAGGAGAGCACATTGCCATGTGATGGGAAAGCCAAGGAACTCAAGGACTGCTGGCCTGCCAGAATGCTATCAATCATGGGAAGAAGCATGCCTTCTAGGCTCTGAACTGTGGGCCAATAAATTCCTGTTGTAAAGTCAACCTACTTGGTGATATTTGTCTTAGCAGCTGACAAACTGAAAACTGGAGTGGTTATATTAAAATGAGACAAAGTAATATTCAGAACAAGAGATATTAACAGGAAACAAGAAGGGAATTTCATGGTTAAGGAGACATAAGAATCCTAAATGTGTATGCACCAATTAATAGAGCTTCAAAATTCATGAAGCAAAAACTGACTAAATTGAAAGGAAAAACAGAAAATTTATAAATAAAGTTGGAGGTTTCAACACTCCTATCTCAATAGGGAATAAAAGAATTAGACAGAAAATAAGTAAGATTATAGAAAATTTCAATAACACTATCCTCCAACTTGACCTAGCTAAGGCTTATAGAACGGTCCCCCAACAACTGTACAACGTACACTGTTTTTAAATGTGCATTGTATGTTCACTAAGATAGACCACATCCTGGGACATATATAAGTCAAGTAATGTCAGAGTGTATTCTCAGACCCCAGTGGAATTAAACAAAAAATCAAGAACAGAAAGAGGTCTTGAAAATCCATAAATGTTTAGAAATCAAATGAACCACTTCTAAATAATCCATGGAAAAATGAAGAAATCACATAGAAAGTTAAAAAATAACTACACCAAATTCTAATTAAAAACACAGATATCAAAATATTTGGGGTAAAGCTAAAGCAGTGCTGACAGGAAACTTTAGATACTTATATTAGCAAAGAAGAATGCTCTATCAGTGATTTAAACTTCTATCTCAAGACAAGGGAAAAGAAGGAGGAGGTGGGTAAAGGGAGTATATTAAAACCAGAGTATATAGAAGGAAGGTAATACTAAAGATAAGAGAGAAAATCAGTGAATTAGAAAATAGACACAAAACAGAGAAAATCACTGAAACCAAAAACTGCTTCTTCAAAAAACAATAAAATTGACAAACTTTTAGCTCAATTGATCAAGAAAAATGAAGTAAGACCTAAATTTGCAATATTAGATTGAGAAAAGGGACTGTTACAGACCTTTCTCACTCAGGACAACTAAAAAAAGGATAATGATGGGCAACGCCCATCCCCCCAAAACAGAAAAAATCTGTAACTTCAAGCAAGACAGTTCCATCTATCTGCCCCCATGGGATCTAAGCCCTCTCTCAGTTGGAAGCAGAGTGGGCATCACCATCCCAAAATCCTCAAGATTGAGGAGCGAAAAACATAAGGGGGGAATGCAACTGTTGACTAAAGTAGACTTATTATTATTCAAGTAATGAAAGAACTTGTAACATTGATATAAAGACAGTGGTCACCAGAGGTTCTGAAGGGAGGGAGAAGGAAGAATAGGTGTAACATGGGGCATTCTGGAGACATTGGAATTGTCCTACAGCTAGCATCATATTTAATAATAAAAGAGCCAATGCTGTCCCCCAACATTAAAAACAAATAAGTTTGTCCTTTTCCATTTCTATTTAACATTGGATTGGAGGTTCTAGTCAGTGCAATAAGGCTTGAAAAAAGAAATATAAGGCATACATATTTGAAAGGAAGTTGTAAAACATTGCTTATTCATAGATCACATGGCAATCAACAAAGGTACTAGAGCTAATAAGGGAGTTTAGTGAGATTGAGAAAATACAAGACGAATAAATAAAAATCAATTGTATTTGTATATACCAGCAACAAATAATTGGACATTGGAATTACAAAAAAAAACAATTGCATATACACTAACACCTCCAAACCACAAGTATTCAGGGAGAAAAGAAAAAAAAAAAAAAAAAAAAAAAACACAACTGAGAGAAAATAAGGATCTGACTAAAAGGTGAGATATACTATGTTCATGAATTGGTAGACTGAATATTGTTAAGATGGCAATTTGATCTATAGGTTCAATGACGTCCCAATAGAAACTCTAGCAGAATATTTTTATAGAAATTGACAAACTGATCCCAAAATTTATATAGGAGTGTAAAATATTTGGAATATATATAAGAATCTTGAAAAAGAAGAACAAAGTTGGAGCACTTACACTGAGTAATTTTAAGACTTACTGGTGAAAGGATAGACACAGAGATCAATGGAACAGAACAGAAAACTCAAAAAATGATAACTGATTTTTGACGAAGATGCCAAGGTAACTTAGTTGGGAAAGGATTTCTTTTCAACAAATGGTGTTGGATAAAACTAATATCCATATAGAAAAAAAAAGAACCTTGATCCTTACCTCAAACCAGTTGCAAATATTAACTTGACATGGACCTTACACCTACACACAAAAGCTGAAATTATAAAAGTTAGGAGAAAACAGGATAAAATATTTTTAATCTTGGTCTAAGCAAAACTTTCTTAATTAGGACATAAAACCACAAACCATAAAAAGTGATAATTTGGACTTCATCAAAAAGAAACCTCTGCTCTTCAAAAGACATCATTTAGAAAATACAAAGAAAAGCTACATAGTGGGAGGGAGGGGATTTTCACAATACATATATTTGATGCAGGATTTTTATGCAGTCTATAAAGAATTCTTACAATTCAGGAATCAAAAGAAAAACAATCCAATTATAAATGGGCAAATGATTTGAACAGCTCATTTCACAAAAGAAGACATATAAATAATCTACAAGTACTTGAAAAGATGCTCTCAACTTCATTAATCATTAGGAAAATGCAAATTAAAACCACAAGATCCCACTACATACCTACAAGAATAGCTAAAATAAAGAAAAGACTGCCTATACCAAGAAAAAACACTTCAAGTAATGTCGAGTTGTGGACCAACTAGAACTTTCATACATTATAAGTGCAAATGTAAATGGTACAGACATTTTGGAAAACAGTTTGGAACTTTCTCATAACATTTAGCATGCAGTTATCACATGAGACAGCGATTTCACTGGTATGTATTTACTAAAGAGAAATAAAAACATTTGGCCACATGAATGTTTATAGCAGTTTTATTCACAAGAGCTCCATACTTGAAACAACCCACCTGTCCAGCAACATGTCAACAGAATTTTAAAAAATAGTATATATCATACATTAGCAGATGATCCTGCAATTCCAATTCTAAGTACTTACCCAAGAAAAAGGAAAAGATATGCTCACACAAAGACTTGTTTGTGAATGTTCAGAGCCGCATTATCTATGCTGTCAAAAACTGGAAGTGGCCCGACTGCCCATCAACTGGTGCATGGTTAAACAAATTTTTGTCTATAAATTTATATTTTTGTATAAATATAAAGGAATGAACTGCCCATATTTGCAACAACTGGGTCAATCTCAACACTAGGCTGAGTGAAAAAAGCCAGGAACAAAAAAGTCCTTCTGCCATGATTCCATTTATGTGAAATACTAGAAAAATCATAATTAATTCATAGTCACATAAAGAGAAAATCAGTTGCCAAGGGTCAGAGTGGGTGAGAGATTTATTTCAAGGGCAAGACAGAGCTTTTTGGAATTATGGGAATGTTCTGTATCTTGATTTTTGTGGTGGTCATATATGCATGTGTGCATTTGTCAGACCTCATAAAACTGTGCAATTAAAGTGGGTGTATTTTTATCTAAATTATTCCTCAGTACAGTTGATTAAAAATTTGGGGAATGCAGTGCTTAGAATTAAACTTAGAGCTTTAAATTCTTATATTACAGAGTGGCTAGGAAGACTAGAACACTTGGGAAACTGTTATTAATATATTATTGACAGGGTAACATGGCCGACGGGTTAGACATATAAATCTTAGTTCTCACTAAAACAACAAAGAAAGAGCCAGAGGCTGCCATGGGGACCTGCTTGGGCACAGCAAACCAGGACACTGCTTACCAACTCCCAGAAGAGCCAGAGTCAGAGAAACAAAGAAGCCAAAACAAGTAATTGTGAGTTATTAAACCTCCCAGCCGCCAGGAAGGGCTCCCCTCCCCTATTCCCAAGACATTAAGCAAGGGTAAAATGCCTGACGAATTGTATCTAACTGAGAGGAGAGCAGACGTCTACCTCCACGGGAAGTGCTCTGAGTCATCTAGGAGGGTACTGGGCAGATAGGGAAGCCAGGAATAATCAGGGTTGCTTACCTTAGTGACTGGAAGGGACAAACATACCCGGCCCTTAGGGCATACAGACTAGGTGGAGACCCTGTTCCCTGCTCCAAATGGGAGTGTCATGGCAGATTCCCTGAGAGGAGGAAGAGCCTGGGAGAGTGGAGAAAGATTTTTTTTGCAGCGAGTTTAGCCAGCTGGGCCCCCCTTGTATATCGGAAGGGACCCCCCACTCAACAGGGAGAGGGGAAAGGGATCATCTCATGTTGGCAGTTACACCCAGCCACCTAGGTAAAGAGAGGAATTACGTCAGAGAGGAGGCAGAGAGAGGTGGCAATCAGCACCACTCCAGCTGACTGCCGGGGATCTAACCTGCCCAAGAGAAAAGGGCTGGTAGCCTTCTGAAAGGTTAAACAATGCAAGGGCCCAGAATAGCTCAGTGGGAGAATTCTTGCCTACCATTTATGAGGTCCCTGGTTCAATTCCTGGCAGAGATCTACCAGGTTATCAGGCATCTTGCTGGGACTTTATGACAGGGAACATATAGACATTTTATTTATATTAGCTTTAATTGGATCTCTCTCTCTCTCTCTCTCTCTTTTTTTAAGTTCCTTTTCTTTTATTTCCATTACTTTATTCACTAAAACCCAGTTCAAAACCAGCAGAGGGAGGGCTGCAGGGTGAGTGACTGAGAAACACCAGCAGCCTGAGAAGATCCTTAGGGGTCTAAGAGAGAAGGCTGTCTTTCCATTTTTATTATTATTTTTCTTCTGTCTTAAAAAATGAGTTGCTGCTGTCTTGCTTCTTGCTTGTTTTGTATCCCCTCCCTTTTTTTCTCTGCTTGTTTATTTTTGCTTTTTCTTTCTTTTATTCTTTTGGTTATTGATCTATTCTGCCTATGCTATTTCTTTTCACTCCTTCATCTTTATATCTTTTGTTTTCCATTGTTCTTTCATTCCACCTCTTTTATTTGGTCTCCAATTTTTCTTGTTTGTATTTTTCCCTCTCTCCCTTTTTCTCTGTATACTTTCTCTTTTTTATTTTTTCTTTCTCTCTTCTCTGTTTTTTTCCCTTCTCCTCACCATTCCAGCATTTTAATTCATTCTATATATTTGTTTTTGTATTCTGTTTCTTGTTTCATTGTTTCAATTCCACCTCCTTAATCTTATTCCTCTCTGTGCTTCTTACTTGCATTAATTTTTCAATTTCTTAGGTCTTGTATGTTTGCTCTCCTGCCTTTTACTAATACCATTACTATTATTCTTTTTGTCTTCCTATCTCTTTCCTTTTATCTGGTCCTTTTTTTTTTTCTTCAAAGGAACATAGGCAGATCTCTCTCACAAAAAACAGGTGAGTGGGGGAAAGTTCCTGTCCAAGTGAGCTGTTGTGGGAACCCACAGAGTAGAGGGCTTCAGGGCATCGATCTGGAGGGAACTAGGTGAAGAGATAAATTCCTCAAAGTGCTGCTGGCTTGATTCTTGGTTACTGTTCGTTTTTCCTTGATTTCCCCTTTTCTGTGTATACCAATTTTGTATCCCAAGGCTATCTCTTTTCCTTCTCTCAACATTCTATCGTCTGCTTTCTGTTGTTGTTCTTACATTCCACATATCTTTGTTCAGTCCCCAATTTTTCTGGTTTTCATTTCTACCTCATCTATCCTGTTTTCTTTCATTTCTTAACTTTTTTTCATTTTGTCTTTTCTTTTCTCTTTCCTTCTCTCCTCATCATACTGGCCTTTTAATTCAGTCTATATATTGTTCTCTATTTGGTTTCCCATTTCATTGTTGGTACCCCACTTTTCTATTCCTATTACTCTACACTGCTTACATGAGTTAAATATTCATTTTACAAGGTCTTAAGCAGTTCCTCTTCTAAGTTACTATTATTATTACTATTGTCCTTTTATTTTTCTTACCTCTTTCACTTTCTCTGGCCCTAATTTTTTCCTCCAAGGAACATAGTTAACAGCAATGAAATAGAATAAGGAGAACAAAGTGTCAAAGAGAAAAGTTAACACACACACAAAAACAGTAATTAAATAAAACCCTACAGTAAAGAGAGAAGATAATCAACTGAATAAACCCACCAAGACAAAAAGATAACCAGAGGGAAAAAAAATTACAAACCATACTAAGAAACAGGAAGATATGGCTCAGTCCAATGAACAAACTAAAAACCAGGAAATGGTGCAGAACATTGAACAACTGATCAAAGCTGTCCAAACAAATATCATGGACCAACTTAATGAAATGAAGGAAGAGATTAAAGATATTAGGAAGACACTGGGAGAACATACTGAAGAAATTGCAAACATACATAAAAAGATAACAGATGTGATGTTGATGAATGGCATAATCCAAGAAATAAAAAAGACAGTGGATTCACATAATAGCCAATTTGAACAGGCAAAAGAAAGAATTAGTGATGTGGAAGACAATACAGCTGAAATCAAACAGATAGTAGAACAGATAGATTAAAAGATAAAAAAAAATCCAGCAGGACTTAGGGATTTGAATGACAGCACAAAATGCACAAACATATGCATTGTAGGCATCCCAGAGGGAGAAGAGAAGGGAAAGGGAACTGAAGGAGTGTTGAAGGAAATAATGGCTGAAAACTTCCCAGTCCTATTGAGGGAGATTGATGTACAAGTCCAAGAAGCACAGCACACCCCAAACAGTATAAATCCCAACAGGCCTACTCCAAGACACATAATTATCAAACTGTCCAATGCTCAAGAAAAAGAGAGAATACTGAAAGCAGCAAGAGAAAAGAGAACCATCACATACAAGGGAAGCTCAATAAGATTAAGTGCTGAACTCTCATCTGAAACCATGGAGGCAAGAAGGCAGTGGTATGACATAGCAAGGTACTAAAAGAAAAAAAAGTTCCAGCCAAGAATTCTCTATCCAGCAAAGCTGGCATTCAAAACTGATGGAGAGTTCAAAATAGTCACAGATAAACAGAAATTAAGAGAGTACGCCAATAAGAAACCTGCTCTTCAAGAAATACTAAAGGGAGTTCTGCAGGTTGAAAGGAAAAAAAAACAACAACAGGAGAGAGAGAACTGGAGGAGAGTGTAAGAACAACTGAAAAGACAAAAAGGGAAATAAAAACAACATATGACATACATAAACCCAAAGAAAATATGGCTAATGTAAGTAATTCCTTGAGAGTAATAACACTAAATGTTAATGGATTAAACTCAGCTGTCAAGAGACACAGATTGGTAGAATGGATTAGGAAATATGACCCATCTATATGTTCTCTACAAGAAACCCACCTTAGACCCAAGGATTCAAGGAGGTTGAAAGTGAATGGCTGGAAAACAATCTTACAAGCAAACAATAACCAAAAAATGGCGAGAGTAGTTATACTAATATCAGACAAAATAGACTTTAAGTGCAAAACTATTGTAACAGACAAAGGGGTAATCTTTCAAGAAGAAAGAACAATCATAAACATTTATGCACCTAACAGGGGCACCTCAAAATACATGAGGCAAACACTGGAAATACTATGTGGAGAAATAGATGTCTCTACAATTATAGTGTGGGACTTTAATACACCATTATCACCATTAGACAGACTATCTCAACAAAAAATCAATAAAGAAACAGACTTTGGTTAATACATTAGAGGATCTGGACCTAATAGACATTCACAGAACACTATACCCAAATCCAGTGGGATATACATTCTTCTTGAGTGCACATGGCTCATACTCCAAGATAAGCCACATGCTAGGCCACAGAAAAAATCTCAATGAATTCAGAGAGATTGAGATTATACAAAGTAATTTCTCTGACCACAATGGAATCAAATTGGAAATCAGTAAGGGCCAGAGAACCAGATTAGGTACAAAGATATGGAAGTTAAACAACACACTCTTAGACAAACAGTGGGTCAGGGAGGAAATCTCAAAAGAAATCAGTAACTACCTTGCAACGAATGAAAATGACAACACAACATATAAAAACTTATGGGATGCAGCAAAAGCTGTTATGAGAAGGAAATTCAGCCATAAATTCATATATCCAAAAAGAAGAAAGAGCTAAAATCAAAGACCTAACTGCACAACTGGAGGAATTGGAAAAACAACAACAAACTAGCCACAAAAGAAGTAGAAAGAAAGAAATAACAAAGATTAGAGCAGAACTAAATGAAATAGAAAATAAGAAAGCACTAGAAAAAATAAGCAAAACCAAAAGCTGCTTCTTCAAGAAGACCAATAAAATTGACAAACCCTTAGCCAGATTAACAAAGAAAAAAAGAGAGCAGATGCAAATACACAAAATAAGAAATGAGGAAGGGGATATCCATATCCAAAATAATGAGAGAGGAACTCCATCTCACACCTTATACAAAAAATCAACTCAAGATGGATCAAAGATCTAAATATAAGAACTAAGACTATAAAGGCCTTGGGTGATAATGTAGGGAAGCACCTACAGGACCTTGTAATAGGAAATGGTTTCATGAACTTCCCACCCAAAGCACGAGCAGTGAAAGAAAAAAATAGATAAATGGGATCTCCTCAAAATTAAAAACTTTTGCACCTCAAAGGAACTTATCAAGAAAGTAAAAAGGCAACCTACTCAATGGGAGAAAATATTTGGTAACTATATTTCTGATAGGAGCCTAATATCCTGCATATATAAAAAAATCCTACACCTTGAAAATAAAAAGACAAACAACCCATTTAAAAAATGGGCAAGTGACCTGAAAAGACACTTCTCCAACGAAGAAATGCAAATGGCTAAAAAGCACATGAAAAAAATGATTGACATCGCTGGCTATTAGGGAAATGCAATTCAATACTACAATGACATGCCATCTTACACCTAGTAGAATGGCAGCTATTAAAAAAAAACAGCAGACTCTAAGTGTTGGAGAAGATGTGGAGGAATGGGAACTTTCATCCACTGCTGGTGAGAATGTAGAATGGTCCAGCCACTGTGGAGGACAGTTTGGCAGTTCCTCAAAAACTAACTGTAGAACTTCCATATGACCCAGTGATTCCACTGCTGGGTGTATATACCCAGAAGATTTGAAAACAAAGACAAGAACAGATATATGCACACCAATGTTCGTAGCGGCATTATTCACTATTGCCAAAAGTTGGAATTAACCCAGGTGCCCATCAACGGATGAATGGATAAATAAAATGTGATACATACATACAATGGAATATTACACAGCTGTAAGAAGGAATAAATTGCTAACACATGGGATAACATGGATGAATCTTGATGACCTTATGTTGAGTGAAGCAAGCCAGGCATCGAAGGATGAACAGTACATGACCTCACTGATATGAATTAAATTCATATCAAATTGAGCAGACTCAGAGAGCTATTGTCTGGAAGATAGGTTTACAAGAAATAGAAAGGGAGAAGAAGGTTGTGCACCAACACCCATAGGTATGTAATCTATGGTAAGGTGAAAGTGTGTAGTTGAATATTGAAGGGATTTGACAGGAGAGTAGTGATATTATTGGGTTGGGTGGTGCAAGATTGACAGGTGGGTAGATTGGGAAGGGTGGGTTGGAAGGTCCAGGGTAATGGGGGAAGGGTTGGGAGAGGGACCAGGTGAACGCTGGGGATTTGCAGGTATGTGGTTGAAAGTAAAAAGTTGGGAATGCTCTTATGGAAATATGACAAGGAAGGGTCACTGGTTTAGGGTGATGGATGGGGGGGGGACATTTGGGACAGGACACACCCGGGGCGGGCTTCTAGGGAGTATGTGAGTGATCATTCTGTCATAATGTGTTGTATCAGTGGGTGGAGACCCACATAATGAGCGGGAAGATGTTGGACTCCCACCCTTCAGGAGGACCAATTTTTTCACAAATAGAGAAGCAGGAGTCTCTCGAGAGCATGGGCGGTTCCTAATAGGGGAGGACAAACTAGTGTGTCAAGATCTCAGTCTTGTTGCATGTTACTGTGAATATTGTCATCCAAGGAGTGAAGCCAGGGGGTTGCCATGGGCCCTAAGGGTAGGGTGAGGGAGGAATAGAATTCATCGAACAGGGGGTATTTAGTGGGCAGGAGAAGTGTACTACATGATCTTACAATGATGGACACAGGACATGGTAAATATCATCAAAATTTATAAAAGTGTACAGTCTAAAATGTAAACCATAATGTAAACCATTGACCATGTTTAGTAGCTATGTTTCACTATTTGTATACCAGTTATAACAAAGGTACCATCCATATATAAAAAGTTATTAATATGGGAGGGAGGAAAGGGGGGGGATGATGGGTTTATAAGAGTCCCCTGTATTCTGTGTGTGACTTTGCTGTGACCTAAAACTTCTTTGAAAACAAAATGAAAATGCGAATATTCTCGCTGTCCTGATTTTGTGATAATCAAGGTAGGCTAAACATTCACTATATTAGAAACCATGCATGTGTCCCCAGAACTAGTTTTCCTCCCTAGGTCTGGTTTTTAGAATGCTGGTGAAAAAATAAGCCTGATTTATTATATGACCATCCTGTATGGGAAAAGACTGTAACTCTAGGTATCTTTGGTCAACCTTAAGGGATATAGCAGGGGGACAGATGTGGCTCAAATGGTTGGGCGTCCATCTCCCATAAGGAAGGACCTGGATTCGATCCCCAGGACCTCCTGGTAAAAATTAATAAAAGAAAAATATAGAAGGTGTCCAGGCCACCAGGCCCCATGTGCGGGTGCACTGCCAGGCCCCGTGCACGGGTGAGCCGCCAGGCCCTGCAAGTGGGTGAACAGTCAGACCCTGTGTGCAGGTGCACTGCCAGACCATGCGAGTGGGTGAGCCAACAGGCCCCGTGCACAGGTGAGCCCCCAGGCCCCGTGAGTGGGTGAGCCCCCCAGGTCCCACGTGTGGATGTGCCATCAGGCCCTGTGTTTGGGTGAGCCTCCAGGCCCTGCAAGGCACACAGCAAGATGATGACGTAACAGGAAAGTGACACAAGGGAGAGCCAAGATGAGACACACCGAAAACCAGGAACTAAGGTGGTGCAGGCAGTAAGACACCTCTTTCCCACATCAGAGTTTCCAAGGATCAAATCCCAGTGAAGACAAGAGGAAAAGAATGAGAAGAGAGGTCAGGAAACAGACACAGAGAGTTCCCCAGCGAATGGATACAAAAACAGCAAAAATGGGGGCGGGGGGTAAAAATGGATAAAAGCAAATAAATGAATAAGTCCTTAAAAAATGTATAGGGGAGGAAGATACAGACTATAGTTAGTAGTAATACTTTGATGATGTTCTTTCATAATTTGTTAACAAATGCATTGTATTTGTGGTGGGCTGATGTGTGGGAGCCCTGTATGATGTTATGCATGGTTGTTTTGTAAGTTCACAATGTTTATTGAACACTTATAGTTTATATATGCTCATGTATGAATGATATACTTCAATAAATTGTTTAAAAAAATGAAAAATAGGGAATGAGTGGGGGAAGGTGCCACAGTACAAACAGGACACCAGATATTGCGGTGATAAAAGGAAAAGTGTCAAAAAGTTTTTAAAAATATTTTTCATTTTTTAAATATCCCAATCTTTTAATTTTATTTTATTTTCAGTTTTTTAAATTTTTATGTATTTTATTTCTTATATTTAAACTTATCATTGTTGTTTCATTTTCCTATTAATTGCATTTGGCTATTGTAATGGCTTAATTTTTGAAGAAGCTTTGGATCACAGAAGGGTTACAACTGGAGCGGGGGTGGATGGTTGGTGTGGGGTGTCAGTGATGGGGGATGCATGGGAGGAAGTTCACCTGAGCATACATATAAGGTGTGTAAAAATGTTCAAATGTTCATGGGACATTGTCACAGTGGGTGGAGACTCATACAATAACCAAGAGAATATTGAATTCCCATCCTGGAGAGCCACATTCTCTAAGGGAGCAGCAACAGTCCCCCAAGTGCAGGGGCAGTGAGTGGCAAAAGAGGATGATCCACTGATGGGCCCTTGATATTGATGCCTGGGCTTGTGAGCCTTTGCTCTTGAAATTGAAACTTGGCCTATTGTTATGGGGTGCCTAAGGGTTGCCTTCTGGGAGCCTCCTTATTGCTCAAGTGTGGCCTCTCTCTGAGCCAAACTCAGCATATGAATGCATTACCTTCCCCCAGCATGGGACATGACTCCCGGGGATGAGCCTCCCTGACTCTGAAGGATTGCTACCAAGCACCAACTAACAATGCAACTGGAAAAAGACCTTGAATAAAAGGGGGAAAGGGTAAAGACAAATGAGTTTATATGGCTAAGAGACTTCAAAGTAAGTCGGGAGGTCATCCCAGAATTAACGCTTATGCACAACTCAGCAGGATCTCAGGAACTTCCAAAGTGGATACTGCCCCAGATAGTGGGGCTCCTGAGGGCTCTGGAGATACCCGTGTCCTATGGTCAGGGCAGATAGCTCCAGAGTTTGGTGCCTTGCCAGTGGGCCCTACTTTGGACTTTGTGCTCTTGAGAGTGACAGAGTTGGACTCAGTTATGCCTTCCCTGCACATGGCTCATCTGTCCCTCCTATTTAAACCTATACTTGGTGCTGGAGTTTGTAGGTGTATGTCCAGAGACTCAGGTCTTTGGACTGTCCATGTGCCAGCTGGGCCCGGAACCTCGGCGGAGTTGCAACACCTACTCTGCAGCTCATTGGACTCACCCAGGACAACTGGTGGGAGATGATGATGGACAACGGCCATCCCTGGGAAGGGAGAGAGTCTGCAGCTGCAGTCAGGATAGTCCTATCCATCTGCCCCATGGCATATAAGGCTCCTCTCAATTGGAGGTGGAGTGGACGTCACCATCCCAGAATCCTCGGGATTGGGGGAAGAGCTATGGACTAGAGTGGACTTACTGGTATTCTACTATAGACATATTGTGATTCTAGCAATGGAAGAAATTGCAACATTAATGTGGAGCCAGTGGCCACTGGAGGCCCTGGGGGCAGGGAGAGGAAAAAGCAGTTGTAATACAGGGGCTTTTTTTTTTTTTTAAAGATACTTAGAATACGTAAATGTTACACAAAAGATATAAGGATTCCCATATGCCCCACTCTCCACACCTCCCACACCCTCCCACATGAACATCCTTCATTAGTGTGGTACATTCATTGCAACCAATAAACACATCCTGGGGCTTTGCCGTTAAGCATGGACCATAGTTCACATTGTAGTCTACCCTCTTCCACACAGGTCTGCATGTATGTGATGATATAAAATGGCCTATATCTGTTGTTGCAACATCACTCAGGATGTTTCTAAAGTCCCGAAACAGCCGCCGTTTCTCCTCCCTGTGCCTACTCCTCCCCACTTCCCTAATCACCATATTTCTTCTCTTACTTGCCCAACCTCTGGCTCCTTGGAGACCACTCTCCCAGATTGCAGGTTCCTCTTGTGGGAACTTGGCACAAATCCTTGTTTTGGGGCACCCCTGCCTGGATTTGAGACTTGAGAACAACGGCGGGCATGTGGAGCCCAAGGGCCAGAGAACACATCAGTTGTTTGCAGAACTGCAGTTAATGAAATGGTAGCAGCTGGTAGCCAACTTGAGAAAAGCAAATGCTTTCTTTCCCTCTGAGCCAAAACTCAGTGGGTCTGTGGAGGGCAGAGAATGTGGCCAGCTCCCAAACACTCTGAAAATCGTTTGAGTCAATGAGTATTTATTGGGCTTTTGCTCTGTGCCAGGCCTGAAACTATGCACTTGGGTATAGTGATGGGTAATCCATGAGGGAACAGGACACGTGCCCTGGGAACACTGATACAGGAGAAGAGGGCTATCCATGTGAGAAGTACACAGGCTGAGTGGGCTGGAGTAAGGAGGGGTCCCATACAGTTGGGCACAGGGAAGAGAAGAATAACACAATAGGCCTCTGGATGGGGTGGCATTTGAGAGGGTTTAGAAGATGATGAGGCCCCAGCATGCAGAATGGCTCAGTGATGAGGATATGTGCCATGGGACCATGGGACTGACTGGTTATGAGATACCCAGTTTTGTGAATCTTACTAGACTTTTTTCATTCCTATAGAATGGACACCACCCTCATTCCTTGCCTCTTCCTTACTCTTGCTAGTGCCCCCAGTGGATCTCTCTGTCTCCAATCCCTCTCTCTACCTCTGACCTCACTTCTAGAGGGTCACCCAAGCATAGAGAGGAAGGAGAAAACTTGAGTACTCTGAGGAGCAGGGACACCATCAGAATCCCCTACAGATTCTTAGGGACCCTATCATGTCCTTGTAGGGGTCAGTTAGAGTCTTGCAGCCCATCAGGGCTCTGCAACACCTTTAGTCTGGGTCTTAATAAACCCCCCTAATGGCCTCTCCAGAGTTGGCCAAAGCACTGCCACAGTGCTAGTGCCTCATTACTCCCAGTCTGGCCACGTGAGTTTTTTCCAATTAACAACTGAAAGAGAAGCTTGTTGCAGGGAGAGAGGGGATGCCTTCTTCAGTTTCAGGCTCTTCTGTTCGGATTGAAAATTAACTGAAATTCTAAAGAAAACTGCCTTTTGAAAACAGGATTTTTATTTTGCTTCACACTCTCAGAGTAACAGAGAGGCCAAAATCGTTCACTGAGTCTCAGTTACCACCAGTTACCAGGTGGGCTGCAAGATTCTTCAGGGCTAGAAGCACATCCTGGAACATGGGCTTAGGCTTTGGACTGCAGGAAGTCCAGCAAGGTGAGGAAGGGCATCTTTGCCTTCTTCTGTTCTCACAGCACTGAAAAAGGCTGGGAGAAGGAGAAATGGCCTGGGAAGGTGGAAGAAAGAGCAGAAAGGGAAAGGGAGGGGAGGCAGTGAGGCTTAGTGTAAGGAGCCTGGGCTTTGGAATCAGGTGGTCCAAAGGCTCAACTATGCCACTGACTAGCTGTGTGAGCTTGGGAAAATCAATTCACTTCTCTGATCTTTAATTAGCTTCATCTGTAAAATGGGACCAGTAATAGTACCTTCTATACAGGGTTATTGTGAGAATTTAAGATATAATTCACACATTGTCTGAAACAAGATGGACACCTAAAAATAGGACCTGGTAGCAGAAGTGGAATTGTCACATCTCATCATCATCACCCACATCATCTTGGTCAACAAACTGGATAGAAGTCTGGAACAGGACTTAGGTACAGGTTCATTTAGGAAAATCCAAGTTGACTTGGAGTAACTTCTGCTAAAAAGAGACCCCTGGCTCTCTCCTGGAATAAGGATGTTTCCAGGCATTGTTGTGGTCAGCATGACCTTGTTAGTATTGCTGTGGCTCAGACTGGATCTGCCCCTCTTCCAGGATGGCCTTGGATCTATTTCGCCTCCTGCCACTTCTGGATCCAGGGTCAGCTTCCTGGTGGCTCAGCACAGTAGCCCTATTTTCAGGCAGTCACGCTGGTTTTGCCGCTGTGGCTCACTTCGGATGCCGACTGGGAGGTGATGCATGTTCCACTTAGTCTGGGACATGCTACCCTTTGCAGTGCTCAAGTGCCCACTCTATGTGTTTGGACTGTCTCCCTGTGCTTTTCAAATGTTAGGTTTTAGGGCATGTAGGAGTATGGCACAGCATTTTAAGGACAGACAAGCGGCTAAGAACCAAATGACCTGTTTGCGCCTTTTGTGGGCTGTCTTTCCCATGGTCTCCCAAGACTGCAGCAATAACAGAAACTATCTTGGCTGATATTCTGTTCCCATACGAAAAGGCTGACAAAGTTATGTCTTTGTCTGAAAACTGAACACGTACCCTGAAAGGTAGATGGAACAGTTATTATCCTCCCCATTTTACAGATGTGCCAACAGAAACAGGGAAGTGATGTGAACTTGCCTAAGGAATACAGCTAGCAAGGGAAAAGAAAGAGGGTAACATCAAGGAGCCCAGTGGGCTCTGAATGCTGATGAACCTCTTGAAGCAATCCAACAAATGGCACTAAGGGTTATCTGCTATACTTGACACGCTATGTATTTTTCTTTTACTGTGGTAAAATACACATAACATACAATTGACCATTTTACCCATTTGAAATTGAACACTTCAGTGGCATTAATTATATTCACAATGTTGTGCTACCATCGCCACCATTCACTACCAAAACTTTCTCATCACTCCAAAAACAAATTCCTTCTCCTTTTCACAAAACTCCCTATTCCATCAACCGCTGAGGCCATGGTAACCACTAATCTACTTTCTGTCTCTATGAAATTGTTTATTTTGGATATTTCACAGAAATGAAATCATACAATATTTGTCCTTTTGCATCTAATTTTTTTCAGTCAGCCTGTTTTCAAGGTTCATCCTTGTTGCAACATCTATCAGAGCTTCATTTCTTTTTGTGACTGAATATTATTCCATTGTATTGATACACAATATTTTATTTATCCATTCATTTGCTGGTGGACATTTGTTTTGTTTCCACCTTTTGGTTATTGAGGATAGTGTATTTTTTAACAGCAAAGTTAAACAAACTTTTAATGCAGACTCATTATTGTGCAAGATGATGATGGACAATAAATGGGAGGCCATGAGAATATAACTCAGAGGCAAATAAAGTTTACCATGTATATCCACACTGAATCTTGCCACAGGGTTCACAGCTGAATACCTTATATACTCTGCATATACCTGGCAATATTGGGCAGAGCAGCAACAGGCACACATTCATGGAACTGTTCATCCTACAATCTCATAAGGGAGAGAGACAAGTAAACAGGTTTTCGTGACAGAGTGTGAGGAGGGCTATGGTAAAGGTAAGCTGAGGGCTGGAAGGGCACCTGACCTTACCCTGGCGAATTGGAAATACCCATTTGGAGGATCTAAGAGCTAAAGGATGAGAACCGTGGAGAGAGAGGGCAAGGGGAGAGTGTATTATGCAGCATGTAAGATATCGTCATATAAGGAAGAACGAAAATAATTAATTGGGAGCCTTTGAAGAATATAAAGGAAAGAAATGTTAAAATCAAATTTGCATTTTATAATATCAGCCTGGATGCAGAGTGGCTAATGGATTTGAGGGAAGTCAAGGGTGAATGCAAAGAGACCAGTTAGGGTCAGTCATGGCAATATAGGCAAGAGATGATATTAGTTTGGATTGCAATGGTAGGGGAAGAGATGGACAAAAGTGGACAGATTTAAGATTTATTTAGGAAGTTAAATTAGCTATATTTGGTAAAGCTTTACTCATTTGAATTCTGTGATATTTCACTTTCTTGGTTTTCCTCCTACCTCACTGTGTTCCTTCTCAATTTCCATTGCTAGATCCCCTTCTGTTCCAAAGCTCTTACCTTTGAAGTGACCCATGTTTAGGTATTTGTTCTCCTTTCTTTTTCCTTTTGACTTTTTCCTCTCCTCTTCCCCTCTCCTCCCCTCCTCCCTTCAATTCTTTTCTCTACCTTCCTCCACCCTTTGGTATTCTTACCTAGTCTTATAGCTTTGAATATCAGCTATATGTTTATGGCTCCCAAATTAATATCGCCAACTAAGATTTTTCCCCTAAACTTAGACTTATATATCACACTGCCAACTTGACATCTGTATTTGATTATCAAATAGCATTTCTTTCTGTTTTCAAGATAAGTTTATTGTGGTAAAATTTACATACAGGAAAATTCAACCTTTTACAAAGTTCAATGAGTTTTGACAAATGAATACAGTCATGTTACTATCATCACAATCAAGGTATAGAACATTTTGACCACCTCAAGAAATTTCAAATAGTAAAACAGCATTTGAAACTTATGTCCAAAAGTGAACCCTTGATTTTTCTCTACTTCCCCTCACAAAAGTAAACAACTTCTGCTCTACGCACAGTCTTCCCCATCTCTCACACACAAAAAACTGTTCTCCCAATTGCTCAGACCGAAAATAAAATAAAAGAACCATCTTTGATTCCTTTCTTTATCTCATGCTTTAAATGCAATGTTAGTTTTATCATCTTAAATATTTATCTCCATTATACATTTTGTCAAAATCTACAAAATTGTGTGGTGCAAAGTGTAAACTATAATGTAAACTATAGTCCATGGTTAGTAGCAAAGCTTCAATATGTGTTCATCAATTGTAAGAAATGTACCACACTAATGAGAGATGTTGTTAATGGGGGAAAGTGTGGGAGGGGGAAGGGTGGGGTATTTGGGAATCCAGGATATTTTCAATGTAACATTTATGTAATTTAAACCTTCTTTAAAAAATAATAAAAATTAAAAAAAAAAAAAGTATCTCAACCCTATCCACTGGTCTCCATCTCCACTACCTTCACATAGCTCACTGTTATGTAGTTTTCAGAGCATTCATTCTGCACTTTTTGTTCAATTTACTCCTAAGTATTTTATTCTTTTTGAAGCTATTATAAATGGAATTGTTTTTTTAATTACCTTTTCAGGTTGTTCATTGCTAGTATATAGAAATAAAATTTATTTTTGCATTTTGTTATTCTATCCTGCAATTTTTCTGAATTCATAATAGTTGTTTTTTATGTGAATTCCTTAAGATTTTCTGTATACAAGATCATGTTAACTGTAGGTAGAATTAGTTTCACTTCTTTCTTTCCAATATTGATGACTTTTATTTATTTATTTTTTTCTTGCCTAACTGCTCTGACTAGAACCTCCAGTACAATGTTGAATAGAAGTGGTGAGAGCAAACATACTTGCCCTCTTCCTGACCTTAGGGGCAAAGCATGTAGTCTTTCAAAATTGAGCATGACGTTAGATGTGGGTTGTTTGTTTGTTTGTTTTTTAATGTGCTTTATCATGTCCAGAAAGTTCTCTTCTCTTCCTAGTTCATTGAGTACACTTTTAATCATGAAAGGGTGCTGGATTTTGTCAAGGATATTTCTGTGTCTATTGAGAAGACTATGTGGTTTTGTCCTTTAAACTATTAATATGGCATATTATACTGATTATGATATCATTTTTAGAAAGTAGATGAGTAAAACTAAACAGTAGATTGTTTAATGGTACATAACATTTGTTTCAAACCTTACAAAATAAAAGACAAGGGCACAAGGACCACAGAATCAGGTACTGTGCTCACTGTTCTGGTGAGGGAGGCTGGCAATGGCCTGGGGAAGGAGCTCACAGTTGTCTGCAGTGGGATGAGGGATACTTTTATTGTTTAGCTTGGTAGTAGGTTGACCAGTGTTCATTTTTCTATATGTATCAAACACAGTATCGGAAGAGGTCATAAATGGCAAAAATAAAGTATTCATTAAAAAAGATATCATCCTGGTGGCAGAAGCCCCAAGGTTCACCTGAATGGGTGAGAAAGGAGTTTGTAGGAGAGAAAGCAACTGTGGTACTTGGGTGAGGGCAGGTCAGGCCTAGAGGAGAGGGACAAGGTATCTCATAGGCCCTCAGTGAAGACATAGAGAACCACTTTGGGCATTAAAGCTGTCCTCCAAGTTGGGCATTCCTGGACAGCAGACTGAGCCTCCGGAGTGCCTGGCACAGGCCCAGCATACAGAATGGGTCCAGAAATGGGGGCTACATAGGGCAGTATAGAGGAATCCAGGGCCCCTATGCTAGGTCTGCTCAGGTTCCAGGTAAGGGTTGGGATCCTGGCTCCTGATGGAGACTGGGAGAAGGATTGAGAAGGGTGAGGCTCTAGCTTCAGGGTGACAAATCTCCCCCATAGACTATGTTACCTTAGGCACAGAATTTTACTGCACTGATCCTCAGTGTCGTCATCAGTAAAATAGGGGCAATGATAAATGACAGCTCCTCTTCATACCCTCTCTCCCACTGCTCTTGTATAGACTCCCCAGGATAATAGATGTGATCCTGCTTTGAAATTGTAAAACCCTATGTCCATGGAAATGTTTAGGGTCTGTTCTATGTTTTTCTCAGCTTCACCCAGCCTGAGGTTGCTTGGGGGCCTGTCTCCCTCACTCTGCATTTTCCCCTGAGATTGCTGGCTATGCTGGAGAGGTTAGATCTGCAGAGTCTTCAGGTTTGCACTGGAAGCTGTGGTCCTGAACAGAAAAGACGGTTTGGCAGCCATTTAGAATCAATTGATTATGATTAAAACCTCAGTGGGTAGTGCAGGGCCCTGCAGATGGAGGCCTGTCGCTTCTGATCATGTTCCTACTCCATCATCTCTGGCCTACTCCTTGGCATGCAGATGCAAGGAAGGAGCCTGGAACTACAATATGATTTCTCAGTGCCTATTGGGATGTTCTGGGCCTTCACTCATATCAATGAGGGGGAGCATCTCCACTTTCCCAGATGCAACCACAGTTCCACTCCATCTCCAGTAGGTCCATCCTTATCAGCACTTGCCTAGACAACTCTAACAGCCTCTGAATCAGTCTCCCTGTCTCCACTCTTCCCCTTCCAGTGACCCAGTCTCCTTATTCTTATTCTATCTCCCAAAGCAGTCTCTCCTCTCGTTCTTTAAGCTGGCTTTCAAGGGCCCTCAGTCAACTTACCCTAATAGAACAAACTCATCCCCAAAGCTAGAGACACATTTTAGGTAATCAAATTTGTTTTGTGATTAAACACTTTGGTATCACACAGACACAGGTTCAAATCTACACCAGAGATTTAGCAGTGACAATGGCCAGGTTACATGTCTTCTTCAAACCTCAGGTTCTGCATCTGTAATATGGGGATAATGATGGTATCCTTCTCCTAAGGTTGTTATGATAATTAAATTGAGTTAATTCATATAAAGCATTTAAAATGTGGTCTGGCACTTAGTAAATGCTTAATAAACGGTGTTGTTGTTGCATGTATGAATTCCTGGGTTTGCCTGGAAACAGGAATTTCCTTTTACTTTATTTTATAAAACTTGGTATTGAGGTATGACTTTCACACACTAAAGTGTACAAACCCTAAATTTATAGCACAATGAATGTTTGCATATTTACAAGCTTGTATAACTGCAACTCAGCTCAAGAGATAGACCATTTCCCTTCCTTCCTGCTTTTTCCCATTCAATACCCCACTGCTAGAAGTAGTTGATATCCTGATTTCTATAGCTGCAGATTAAATTTGCCTCACCTAGAGTTTCATATAAATGGAATCATGTAGTTTGCATTTCTTGTATTTCTCTGTAATGTGGCACAGTGCTTTTCAGGCCCATCCATCTTATAGGGTATATTAGTGGCTCACTGCTTTCTTTTCCATTGTACTGATTTTTGTTTATCATTTCACTTGTTGATTGATATTTGGGTTGTTTCCAGTCTGGGGGTGATATAAATCATGCTATTATGGACATTTGAGTACAGGCATACCTCAATGATATCGTGGGTTCAGTTCCAGACAACTACAATAAAGCAAAATTACAATAAATCAAGTCACATAAAATTTTTGGTCTCCCAGAGCATATAAAGGTTATGTTTTCAATAAAACATATTGAAATTGTGTGTGCAATAGCATTATATATCAAAATATACATGCCTTAATTAAAATGTGACACAGAGACATGAAGTGAACACATGCTGGACACAGGGTTGTTATAAACTTTCAATTTGTAAAAAAAAAAAAAAAGAAAGCAGCATCTGCAAAGTGCAATAAGCAAAGCACACTAAACTGAAATATGTCTGCACACATTTTTGAGTGGACGTAATTTTTATTTCATGGAAGTAAATACTTAGAAGTAGAATTGCTGGGTCACATGGTACTCTATTTAACTTTATAAGTCACTGTCACACTGTTTTCCAAAGTGGTTGTAGCATTTTACACTCCCACCAGCAATTGCATGAGGGTACCAGTTGGTCCACATCTTTGACAACACTTGTTATTGTCAGTCTTTTTAATAGGTCTTTTGATAGCAATTCTGGTGGGTGTGCAGCATCAGGTATTTATTAAATGATTATGTTGTGCTTGGCCTTGACATAGGCTTTGCATATGACATTTATTGGATATAGTAGGTGCAAAAATTACAATTATGCCAGACTTCAGGGCACTTGATCCTCATAACAGCAATATGAGGTAGGCATCCCAGGAATCACTACCCTCATTGTACAGGTGAATAAAGTAAGACTTGTTTAGTCATTAAACAGTGAACATCTGCTATGTGCCAGGTGGCCAGATGGACTCTGGGTTACTGGTGAACTTGCCAGATGTTTCTGCCTGTCATAGTGAGGGTTCTGGGCCAGTGGGGAGGATGACTCCTGGGCAAGCACCTGGTCATGCAGACCACACCTAAAGATCCAAATGGGGCTTGAGACCCAACCCTCTTGATCCTACAGTTTGTTGGACTCACCCCACTCCAGGTTTGAGGATCATTTCTGCAGAGCACTAGCTGCAGTATCCTTGGCAAGTTTGAATTTTTTCAGCGTTAGTTTTCTGGGCTTATTTTTCAAGTGAGGTAATGCTCCTGTCTTAGCAGGTCTGAAATAAGGATCAGAGGCACCAAAGGGTCTCCAGGGCTTGCACATAGCAAACAAGCAGCAAGTGGTACTGTGGTTGTTAAGTATGGACCCCTTGGTCATCCTGGTGCCATGCACACTCACTCACCAATCACTGGGGTGTGGGCACACCATGGCCGGGCAACAAATCATCAGTTTTTGTATGGAGGCTCCACCTTAGGGACTTCCCTTTGGGAGCAACTCACTATTGTCTCTTTCTAAGACTTCTTAGAATCACTGGATACTCTGCCTTGATGGCCAACACAAAGTGATTTTCATGCATTGCACAGAGCCTATAATTTAAGTCATATCTCCTCCAAACTTGCCTTAAATTGGGTGGCAATCCATCCAGCAGTTTTCAAGGGATGCAGAAATGGTAAAATAGGCAGAAACTAGATTAGCAATATATTTGATTGAAAGGGCAGAGTGGGACAACACATGTCTCCTCACACACATATATCCCACACCCCAGCAGAGGACAGATCCCCACTCTGTTTGTCTGTTTATGCTAGAAAAAATTGGGAACAAGTTTCAATGGGACTTTCCTCTGATTTTTTCAGGAGAAGTGAGGCATATGTGACAGATTCATCAGTTTATATCACTTAGTGACAATGGATTTATTGTTATGATTCTAGCACAAACCGTGGCTGCCTTGATGAACTTGAACTTCCCACTGATGTAGGTCCCATTTGGGAGGCCCAAACAATTGTAAAAAATACCCTTTCCCAAAGGAACATATGTGCTCCTGGAAATGTAGTTTTTCTGTGGGTCCCAGGCATTGGCTTGCCTCCCTCAAGAAAAGATAGTTACGTGTACCATAAGGAATCATCAAGTGTTTAAGTAAACACTACTAGCAGATCACTTAGGCTTCAGATGACTGTCGAGATCTCTCCAAAAGGAAGGTACCCTTGGTTGCTCAGGAGAGCTTCCTGGAGGGATAACTGACTCACTACTCATATGCAATTTATGGACAGTTATCCCTAAAAGGGAAGTCATTCAATTAGAAAAGGTGGTACAAAATTTGTCTCACTTTAGCTGAAGTGCTCAAAGATATCACCTTAGCCCTGGAAAGCATTTGGGTTAGGGTTAGCCTCAACTCACTGGACATGATTGTTTTGGATGATAGAATTTCCCTTAGCTTTCTCCTTGCAGAATCAAGCAAAGAGTATGTAGTTGTTAATACATTCTGTTACACTAGGATTAATGCCGTGGGCCAACTGGAAAGGTTGATACAGACATCTGGAGTTCTCTAAGGTAGACCCTGATGGTTTAAAGCATTTTTTTATAAGATAGCCCATAGTATCCTCAAATTCCACTATCTTCCCTGTGGCTCACCTGTAGACAATCTCTCCACAGTTGCTGCGAATCTTTTATCTGGTATTTTCTCAGCAACGAAGCAGAATTCAGGTGTCTGGGATTCGAAATATTTTTTGTATGGTTTACATTTATTTCTTAATTCACTTAGATGCCTGCAGACCATGAAAGATACTGTAGCTCTTTAGAGGACAAAGGGCTCTGAAATCCACAGTAGGAAGTTGAGGTGCAGCTGTGGTTGCTGCAGCCACCCTTATGCTACCACCACAGGCTCTACTATGAGGCAACAAGCATCCCAAAAGCACACTTGGGCTTCATTTAGTTGGGACTTTGGCTCAGCAATGTTCTCTGTTGCCCAAGGAGTCTCCAGGCTCCGCTATTTATCAAGTTCCTGTCTGGAGATTTGAGGATTTAGGTTTAATGCTGAGGACACATCTCATCCCAGACATAAAGCTTCAGGCTTTTGGGCCCACCGTGCAGGCAACTATGAGGCACATCTAAGTTATTATTACTCAGGCTGAGTCGTTCAATATTTGGAAATCGAAGCTATTTGTACCTCTTCCAAGCACAGCTCTGTGGTCTGGAAGAATCTAAGCTATATCTTGAATGGGTGAATTATTCTCTGCCCACAAATGCAGTTTCATCCATAAAGCATAGTCTGACTACCTGTTCAAATAGATTCACAGGGCAGAGCTTTGGCAAACCATTCTGTGCATTTTTGTGCCTCCTCCCCCATTGTTAGTATCATATCCCATGAGCTAATCATATCCCATAAGGTAATTGGCAATAAGTTCTCTGAGCTGTAAATTAGTCTGGCAGCCAAAATAACCAGAGAGATTACAATCCAACAAGGTGACCTAGAGGAAGTGGACTTTGAGCTGAGCCTTTTGGGAAGTAATATTTTAGACAAGTGGAGATGGGACTAAAGGCATACAAGGCAGAGAGAACTGCATAAGCAAGAGAAGGATAAAATATAGCATATTCTCAGGGGCCAGGAAGAATTCTGAGGTGTCTGAGGGTGATGAGGTGAGAAGTGGGGAGATGTGACAGCCAGGTTCTGACAGCACACCAAGGACTTTGCAGTCACACTGTCAATTATGTCCCCAGAAGCCAAGAAAGATATTTAAATGGCATGGAGGTGGGCTTTGGAACATACTCTAGAGAACAGATCATGTGGAGAGAAAAAATAGAGTTCTGTTTGACGGTGATAGCAAGATTTCAGCAAGACCTGAGGAGGGTCTGGCTTGAGGCACTGGCAGTGAGTTGGAGAGTCTAAGGGAATAGAATGGACAGTACTTTTTCACAGTTACCAAAGGGGAAGAGGAAGGAGGAAGGTGGATCTCAGGGTGCCTCTCAGGAATCTCACAGGAGGATGAAGGCACACCCCTTCCCCTGGGGTGGGGAGTCCCTGTGGAGCAGTAGAGAGGGGCAGAGCTGATGGGGACAGATGTGTGAGGTGTCTGGGGGACAACAGGTGAACAGCACACAGTTGACCATGTGGGCCTTTCAAAGAGATGCTTTCTAATCTGGCCTGCCACATTATACTACCAGTGTTGATCCCAGCTGGGGCAGAAGGTATGCATTGACACAGGGACAGCCATGCTTAAGCCCAACAGGTGAGCCAGATGTCAAATCCTTCAGCACGGCACCAGTCCTGGCCCTGGTTCTGCTGGGGAGTGACCGCAGTTAAGCAGCCTTCAGAATAAACAGCAACAATTTTGTTCATTTTCTTGTTGTCAAAACACCCCAAAGTAATAGGATGATGGTAGTACCTTTTAAAGGCCTTTGGGGGCAATTACCAGTACTCGGTAATGGAAAGATCAAACCTTTTTTGCTAGAATTAAATGCTTTCCCTCAGGCCCCTGTCAATCTGTTGATGGGTTGATGGGGACCCAACCAGAGGACTTTTTCTGTCGAAGGCCTATAGCCAGGCCATCTGAGAGCCTTCTTGGGGTGGGAATGGGGGTATGCAGGTATAGCAAGGAGGATAAGGAAGCCCCTAACTCCTGAAATCCCAGTATCCCAGTATAGTAGAATGGGGAGGCCATCAGATGCCACATCTACCTCATGACTGTATCAATGAAGAAGCTAAAGCTCAGATACAGAGCAGAGACTGGTCCAAATCCACACAGTCAGTCTGGTGAAATCAGGTTTGACCCCACTTTGAGTCTTAGCTTGGTGTTCTTACCCCTACCCCACCTGGGTTGCATCCTCAATATACCCATTCAACTGGGGCTAGTTCCGAAGATTCAGCTGTGGGCTCCCAAGCTCAATCTGGGGATGCCAGGCTTTCTCCCCACTGACCCTGGATCTGTGGGTAGTGGGGCAGGGGAGAAACCTGGGAAGTCTTCTCTTGGGAATGGCTCTACAGGGAATTAAGGCCCCTTGGCCTGAGCAGGCGGGAGCTTGTCCCCAGGAGGCTGCTCAGAATTACTCCTTCCCAATGTGGCTGGCCTTGGACATAGATAATTTGCATGCAGTCCTATGTGCATCTTCATTAACTACCACTGACATTCAACAGAAACAATATTTCAAACCAGTTTTCTCTATTTCTTCAAACCTCTGAATTTGTGGTCTACGAAGGGTAACTTTGCTCCAGTTCTTTTTGCTCTGGAAACTTTCTGTACCAGCTGTTCTTTCTCCAAAGTGGGGAGCCTCAATAAAGGTTTCTTTCAGTATGAGGAGGTTGTGCTGGCAGTGGGAGAGGGCAGTGGTGCAGGCAGACCTGTCTTCCATCTGCAGCTAGAACAGGGTGCTATTTACCTGCCCCTCACCCTCCTACGCCATGGATGGATGCTACCGTGCCACTTCTGTTTGGTCCTCTCAAGTTAATCCTGATCTCAGAACTTGTTCCATTTCTCAGGATTATTCCCTGCAGCACTAACCCAAGCCTAAATTCTTAGGAGAAACTAAAGCATGTCCCCTCTCCACTAGATCCCAAAGGGAAATGGAGAGCTGAGGTAGCAGCAGTAGGCAAGGGCAGGATACCTGTAACTTTGGCAATGACCCCTGGGTATTTTCAGTAAGTCATTCACATCTTCTGGGGAGCAGAGAAATTTGGGGAGGTGGCCAGGGAGCAGAGACCTTTGGGAAAGATCAAGGTTGGCTCATGGCAGGGGCACAGGCCCAGATGGGCAGTTACTCATAGCAAAGACCATCAGAGGAGAACTTGAGTACCTTACCTCCAATATACCTGTTCAGCACTTGTTAAAGTTTCCATTGAAGCTTGGAGGGCAGGGCTGACGTCCAAGAAACTTGTCCCAGGGGAGGCACCATGGAAATGACTGTACAATGAATGATTCCAGATGGACAGAACATGGTTCATAGGCAATAGTTTCCACTTAATTTATCTTTAATTTGTTTTTCTAGGTATTTGAACTATATTTCATTTCATATATTAATTTTGGTATTTGGAGGTCTGGTTTATAAGCACTTAGCACAGTGTCTGGAGCCTAGCAAGCACTCAGTAAATATCAGTGGCTATTATTATAAATCAGTATTTTAAGTCTTGCTAATAGCCTGCAGGTCTTCTGTCTTTGGTATCCAACTAGGTCTTCTCTGTGGAGAAAGAGTTCCCATAAGATCTGGTGCTCCAGGCTGTTTAGTTCTGGGGCAGCCTCAGCACTATCAGTTTGCAGGTGCTAGGAGCCATTGGCTTGCACAAGCTGCAGCAGCCCAATCCCAAGCTGGCATCTGGGGGCTGGGAGAGGAGAAGGAAGCCTGATGTCCAATGCAGTGTGGGCACGGCACAGAAGTACTGCCCTGCCAAGCATAAAATTCATCCTGGCCACAGGTCCTCTCTGGGGCACCCAGCTTATAACCAGGGCAGGGATGAAGAAATGGTGCTTCAAAGACGCAGGAACTTGCCCAGGATCCCACAGCAAGGCAGGGGTAGCAGTCAGGGTTACAGTCTCCACTGCTTCAGGTGCCTTTCTGGGAAGGGAAGATGTATTCCTCTCTGTTGTCTTTAACTCCTGGCTGGGCAAATAAAAGAGCTTGAAGAGAAGGTATCAGAAAAAAGTGTCTCTACTGAAAGAGCATCTCCCAACCTGCTCAGCCTTTCTTGTAACTGAAGCAGGCTGAGGTGTGACCTCCTGAGAACACAGGGCTGAGAGGGTTTTCCCCTAGGCAATTGCCACAATTTCGCACCTGGGCTGCCTGCTTTCACTCCTTCCCCTGCAAGCCAGTCTCCACACAGCTGCCAGAGTGATCTTAAAAACACAGGTCAGATCTCATTCCTTCTCAAGCCCTACAGTGTCCCCCATCTTATTCAGAGGGAGAGCCCAAGCCTTTATGGTGGCCTAAAAGGGCCTCCATGCTCTGGCCCCCCGCTCTTTGCTGACCCCCTATCCCATTCCTGACACACTGCATGGTGTCACAATGAATAACCCCAGCCTCCTTGGTACTCAATCTCAGAAAGTATGAAGGTGTTGGAATTGTGGTTCATTCTGCCTGGGAAATTCTTCTTGAAGACAACAGCATGGCTCACCTCTTCACTTCCCTTGAGTTCTGCTCAAGTAGTCCCTTCTTAGAGAGGCTTCCCCTAGCCTCTGGATCTCATGTTGTTTCCCAGGACTCCCATCCCCTCTACCATATCACCTGGTTTTAATTCTTTGCAGGGCAATTGTTAACACCATTTGTTATTTTTCTTGTTCATTGATTTGTTTACTTCTGCATAGACTGCTCCATCAGCCTGGGATCTTTTTTTAAAAAATTATTTATTTTAAAGAAACTTTAGATTACATAAATGTTACATGAAAAATATAGGGGATTCCCATATGCCCCACTCCCTCCTCCTCCCATACTTTCCCACATTAACAACATCCTTCATTAGTGTGGTATATTTGTTACAACTGATGAACACATTGGAGCATTGCCACTAACTATAGATTATAGTTTACATTATAGTTTAAACTCTGTCCTGTGCAATTTTGTAAATTATGACAAAATATATAATGGCCTGTATCCGTCATTGCAGCATCATGCAGGACAATTCCAATGACCAGAAAATGCCCCATATTACACCTATTTTTCCTTCTTCCTCCCCTCAGAACCTTCGGTGGCCATTGCCTCCACATCACAGCTTGGGATCTTGAGCAGTTTTAATGAGCAGAGCCGTGCTTTAGACTTAAGATGGATGTGTAATGTGAGTGAGAAATAAAACTTGGGTATTTTAAGCCATTGGAATTTGGAAGTTGTTTGTTACTGCAACAAAACCTAACATATCCTAATACAATTGTAAAGCCAAGCCATTAAGAGCTGCATAGATGTTTTGGAAATTGTAAGCAGAATCCTTTCTGGAAGTCATTATGAGACATTCTTAGCAGGAGAACTGGAGATAAGCCTCCAGATCCACTGGCACATTGAGGTCAAATTGATGTCAAATGGAATATAAAATTTTCCCAAACAGGGAATGATTGGCATTTTGGGTGGAAGGATTCTTTGTTGTGTGGGACTATTCTTCACACAGAAGGATGTTTAGTCCCCCCATAAATGCCAATTGTGTCCTCCCAGGCATTATAACAACCTAAAACATCCCATCATTTTCAAATGCCTCTTAGTTACTCATGCCTAGTTGAGAACCACTAGAATAGATGCTGAAAACATTTCCACATGGCCATTACCCAACACCTAAGGTGAACTTCTTTGTGCAAAGGCTGTTAAGGTACCAGTGCTCAGATAATGTGAAGATAGTGGACAGGAAAGTAGGGAGTATTTATTATCCCCATTTTATGGATGAAAATACTGAGACTTACAGAGGTGACGTGACTTGCTCCAAGTCATGGAGTTAGTGAGTGGACCCAAGTCTTCTGGCTTGCTGTTCATACTATGCCCCCTTTCATGATATGTCTGTCCAACCCCACCCCACCCCAACTTGAGTAGGTTGCTACTAGAGCATTCACAACCTTGCCAGATGTGAATGAAATCAGAGTGATAAGAATTAACACCTTGAGTGAACAATGGAAACTCAAATCTACTCAGCTTGATCCTCCAGGTATTTCTGGCTCTCTGCATTCTGGACACATGGAAAGATCACATTTCTTGGCCCTTTTGTGGATGAGCATGGCCATATGAGTAGTTCTGACCAATGAGTTCTGAGTGAAAGTTACATGTATCCCTCCCAGTCCACAGCCTCTAACATGCCAGATGAACTGCTCCAGAGCTCTTTGTCTCTTTGCTACAGTGACTGGCAGGATTCAAGCTGTTGGCTAATTTATTAATCTGAGTTCTAGAGTGAAGACAGAGAAGACACATGGAGCAGGTTTACAATCTTCTAGCAATGAATATGTAGTGTAGTGAGAAATAAATCTTTGTTTAAAATAAGCCACTGATATTGTGGAGCATTGTTTGTTACTTGCAGTATAATCTAGAATATTCTGGTTGATAAATATTAATTGAAAGAGTAATATTTGCTCTATTGACTTGAACATGAGATCCAAAACTGATAAGACCATAAAACACCTGAAAATGCTAAAAAGTACATAGACCCTCCTGGAAAGAGAAAATATGTAAAATCGCAAATTATACATGGAATGAAATAAGCTATTTTAAAAAGGAAAATCTAATGAAGATAAAAATAATATTAAGCATTACTGAGATCAAATTCGGGAGTAACAGAAATGTGAATGATCTGGAACGTTTACTGGCATTGCTATGCCCTGGTTAAAGAGCAATGCAGGCTGTTGTAAAAAAAAAAAAAAAAAAAGGATAAAGTGGTGAAAACAATGAGTCCAGGAATTATATTGGTGGCAATGGCTGGGACCCAGGCAAATATTTCATAGCTTGTGTGATACAGTATTTATCTGAACATAAAAGAGACTTTTGCCAACACCTTTATTTTTCCTCTTAATAAAAATTAATGGCATCTTTGAAAGTCTTTAATTAGTAATTCCTTATTTTCTACTTGGCACAAGAGTAGCCCTGCCTCGAAGTGGGACTGAAGGATTGAGTTGAGCAGCCTGGGTGATGGAGGTCGTGGCTGGAGAGGAGGCTCAGGAGCGGGGGTGGGGGCACCAGGGTAACTGTATGAACTCTGGGACCAAGTATAAAGCTCTAGAGTGGATAAATTACAATTTGACTCAAGAAGCACAAAACTGGAGCACTAGTCCCTGCTTTGCCATAGTCCCCCTGTATGATCCTGTATGATTGATTTCAGGCCAATCCTTTCCTCTGCTTGTACATTGTGAGGACTGGCCTCAAGGCCTGTGAGTACCCGCTTTAGCTCTTACCATCCATGATTTAAGAATTTTTACCCAAGTCAAGGAAATTAAGTCTGGCAAAATTCAAGGCGAACAATGGGCAGACAGACAAGAAGAGAGGCAAAGCGCTCAGGAACTGAATAGTCAGACATATTGGGCAGGTGTAGCTACAGGTCATGTTGGGGGTTCCTTTTCAATTTTAATAATGACAGCAGTAGTAGTAGGCCACATTTATTGCACACTAAGAGTCAGGTTGTGTTCTAAGTACTTAACACATTGTTTTAGTTTGCTAAAGACTGCCAAGGCAATATAAATCTGCTTTAGTTTGCTAAAAGCTGTTAAAAGCAATATACTCGAAATGGGTTGGCATTTACAGTGGGTATTTATTAACCTATAAGCTTATAGTTCCCAGGCCATGAAAGTGTCCAGATCAAGACATCATCAGGAGATACTTTCTCCCTGAGCTGCAGCTGTGGGTGATCAGGCATATGGTGGCATCCACTCACCTCTCCCCTCTCCTCCAGGCTTCATTGCTTTCAGCTTCTGGCTAAAGTGGCTTCCTCTCATCTTCTGTGTTCCATTGATTTCAGCTTCTCACTCCCAGGGCCTTTTCTCTCAGCTTCTGGGGTTTCTCTCTGTGTCTGTGGCTCCACTGATTACAGTTTTATAAAGGACTCCAATAGGATGATTAAGACCTACCCTGGGCTATGTCTTACTGGAGAAATCTAGTCAAATGACCCTTAACTAAATCCAATATAACCAAAAGTTCACAATAGGCCTACACCTACAGGAATGGATCAATTTAAGAAGATAATTTTATGGGGTCCACAAAAGACTACTACATGTGTTATCTTACCTCATGAAGTTATGAGCTATTATGATCCTTATTTTACAGATGAGGAAACTGGGGCCCAGAGAGGTTAAAGTATTTGTCCAAAGTCACACAACTGGTAAGGCTGGCATATTGACTTTAGAAGTCTGGCTCTAGAGATCACACTCTTCACAAGGGTGCATTTTGATCATGAGGAGATAGGCAAGGGCAAATTCACCCTACATACAAGGTGTTTATCAAAGTCAGGTTGTGGGACACACCTCTTGGTCTTAAGCATGGGATTGGAGGGGGCAAATGGAGGTTACAAACAAGAAGTCGAAACTTCCTTATCACATATCTGGCTCCATGTTTTGCAAGCTTATCACAGTGCATTAGACATTGAAATAGAGATGAGGGGCAAGTTCACAAGTTGGTGAGCAAGATTTGTGAGAAGGGAAGGGTTTTCTGAAGACCCCTCAGATTCTAAATTCAGTCTCTTTTTGGATGGGGTCAAAAGGGAAAAGTTCATGTATGTTATACCTTTAATTTGCTTGTCTCCTTGTATGCTTCAAAGAGCAGCCAGGGGTCAGAAGTTAATAGCCAATTAGAGAGTAGCAAAATCCAAGACCAGAAAAAGTCTCTACATCAGGCAAGGATGGACGCAAGGCTACTGCTGGCTCTTGGCGTAAGCATAGAATGCACCAGGCAGCAGGATAAAGATAAAAAAGGACCTGAATTTTCAAAACCCTGATGAGCAAAGCTCTTCATTTAATAGGGATAAACAGCAACCATTAGCTGTATGTGTCATTCCTCACATCATTTTGTTTCCAAGGCAACTGGATTACCAGGGAGAATTGGGGAGTGTGTATTGCTCATAAAATGTGTTATCAATAGTGGTTTCTGCCCTAGCATGGCCTTTGAAATCATATAGAATATGGATTGTGCTTGTATTTTCCCAAATATCAGCCCACGTCTATGTTCTCCAGTGCTCTGACTCAAATGGTTGGTGAAAAATAAATCAATCTGGTCAATGTTGGCCATTACTCACAGTTGCAATTTGCATTAGCATAAGAGGTTACTATTTTGGCTGAGGTTGACCACCAGCAGAACCAGGAAGAAAAGCAAGACGAGGAGAGAAGAGACCATATGATCTTAGATGGACCACAACACCATCACCCATTGTCTAGCCATCCCTTTCCTCCCTTCCTCCCCCTGCCCAACTGCAGGCCAAGAATCATGGCTGCTCTTGGCTGCTTGACTTCTAGTGGAGATAGAGTAATTCTGCCTGCCTCACTCCTTTGGACTGTCTATTCCAAGAATAGTGCTCCCTTCTGAGCAGTAGAAGAAGTGGGGAGAGACAAATAGCATTTTAGACAGAATGAGCCAAGCATGTGAAGGCCTAGTTTCTGTAAAAAGAATCTGAAAGAACTCCAGTCTGGCTGGAGCATACAGTACAAGCAAGGAGACAGGTGAATGATGGAGCTGAGGTGGAAGGCAGGAGCCATGGTCTTGCATCCTATGCTAAGAAACTTAGGACTTTATTTTAAGGGTTAAGGGAAGCCATTGAAGGGCTTTAAGTATGGGAAAGAAATGACATGATTTTTTAATTTAAAAAGATCACTTAGGTAGGTAGAGATTGGACTGTAGAGGTACCAGTGGAAGCAGGGAGACCAATTAGAAGACACTAACAAAAGTCTAGACAAGAGATAATGGTAGTCTGGACTGGGGTTGTGTCAGTGGGCACGGTGAGAAGTGGGTGTATCAGAGAGATGTTTAGTAGATATGCTTGACAGAACTTGGACATTCATTAGATATAAGTGAGTAAGAGAGTCTAGAACAACTGCCAGGTTTCTGGCTTGAGGAACTGGGTGGTAAGGTGCTACTTACTGAGATGGAGAAAACTTGAGGGAGTTACTGAATTGTTTGGGATATTGGGAACTATTTAAAATTAACTCAAATCCTTCACACTTGCCATATGAACAACAAGCATGTGTTCCGTATCCATCCATCCACGCATCCATCCCTTCCTTCCATCACCCCATCCACTTCATTCCCTCACCTATATTGTCTGGTTCCCCAAGAAAGAGAAGCTCTGCCTCACAAGCAGAACTGGGGTAATGAATGAGGTAAGGGGAAATTGGATAGTGAGGAAGGAAGATGGAGGAGAAACTAAATAAAATCAACTGTTTAATAAAGAGGCATGACCAAAGGGGTTCATTCAACTCTGGTGAATAAATAACATCTTGTGTTTGGACCACTCTAATAGCTGCCCCATGCCCATTCCTGACTCTTCCAATCCACTCTCCCCAAAGCAGCCAGAGGGATCTTTTAAATAGTTAAACCAGCTCATCTCTCTCCCATGAGTGGTTTCCCCTCATCCAACTGCCTTTCCATGATCTTCCAGGGCCCTGCCTGCCTCTACAGTCCCACCTGTCACCAGGCTTTTCCTGACTCACTCTGCTGTAGCCCTGAGGCCTTCTCTATGTTCTTCTGAGAAGTAAAACTTTTCCCCAGTGTTTGCCCTTGCTGGGTCTCTCTGCTTGTAGTCTGTTCCTCTTGATCTTTACAGAGCTGGCTGTTTTTTCATTATTTTGGTATCAATTCAGATGCCACCTTCCCAGGGAGGTCTTCACTGATCACATTATTTGTTTATTTGCTTATTATGGGTCTCCTCTAACAGAAGGCCTAGGAGGGCAGAGCTGTGGCTATTTTTTTCACTACTGTATTTCTAGCTCTCTCACAGGACCTGACCCAGAGAAGGTCTTCAATGCATAATTGTGAATTCAATGACGAAATGAATGAATGGGCCCTCATATTTCCCCCTGGGAGGTAGATGTTAGTTCTTTGACTTCACTGATGTGAGATCTAAAACATTGAAATGACTTTCACAGGATTGGAACCCAGCAACAGCCACCCAGATCCATAGTTCTAAAGGTGGGCAGGAGGTCTGCTTCCCCAGTCCCTCTGGCCTGGCAGAAAGATTTTGAGTCAGACTCCACCAAACTTCCCTGAGTGAAACAGGGGTTAGAAGCCAAAATTCATAGGCTACTATGCATGACTTATCCAGACCCAGTCATGAAGACAGGAAGCTACTCAGCAGCCCCATAGCCATTTATGGTGTGAGGTTGGAAGCAGCAGCTCATCACATGCCTGCTCCTTCTTCTGTACATACGGCTGCAGGTGGCTTCATTATGCGCAAAGAAATTGGTTGGCAATGTAGACTTAAGTCAGTTATTTAGCCCCATGAAACCGGGGGTGGGGGGTGGGGGAAAGGTATGTGCCTGAATCCAATTTAATCTAATAAAATGAGTTCGCTAGTAAAGGCAAAGTCTTTTGTCCTGGTGGGTAATTGTATTGTGGAGGTGGAACTGAAAGCCAGTGGCCAAATCCTGAGAGCTGGTGGCTCTGGCCATTTCGGCCAGCTCACCATCACACCCGCACCTCACATTCATGCTCAGGGTGGTGAAATGCACTGGGAACAGGGCCTTGTTATAAGCTTGAAAAGATGATGATGCCCTTCCCGTATATAATTAAAAAGAAAGTCTTCCATTGTTCTGGTTTTGCCCATGGTGATAGCTATTTAGGTACTTTGCTTTGAGAAGGTCTCTTTTACTTTTTGGTCTCTCTCTCTCTCTCTCTCTCCACCCCCCTCCCTTTCCCTCTCCTCTGTCTCTTTTTGTCTCTCTATCTTTCCTTCTGTCTTTTTCTCTTTTCCCCCTTTCCCCTGATGTCCATGCCCTGCTAAACCAAAACAGCCCAGCAGGTTTGAACCTCTTTATTTGACAGATGGAATCTGGAATCCAGAGGTCTGATCTGAGGCCACATGGCCAACTTGGGGAAGGTAGGACCCTCCTCCAGGGTACTAAATTATGTCTATTAGATTCTCATCTTGCCTGTTATTGTTTCTCCCTCTGGCGCAATCAAACCTCCATGACTGGCTATGCCATAGGTAGAGGTGGTGGAAAATGGAGACCAGTGTAAGTTGGTTGAAGGCCTGATTATATGCAGTCTTTAAAGAAAAACAGTCCATTATTTCAATTACATTAAGCACATGGATTCTCAGCAAGCTATACTCAAAGTAGTAACTTGGAGACTTGGGCTGGCTTTGATACACAAATAAGATGCACAAATAATTTGAAATTACCACATCAATTTGGTGCAAATGGTAGCTATAGAAATGATTTGTCCCTTTACTCTCAAGGTAGGCCCAGTCCAGTTCAGGAGGAATGAGCATTGGTGGAGGTTGGAATCAGTAAGAAGTTACTGTTATTCTGAGATATCTGCCTACCCAAATCCCCTTTCTGCCTATAGCCTAGCTGATGAGTGGAGATATGCAAAGAGGTTTTCTGGCCGCTTTCTTAGCAGGCTAGACTAGAATTTTGTGACTTTGCAAAATTTTCCTCTACAACCTCTCCTTACCATGTTCCCCCTGGACCCTGGTCACACTGGATTTCTTGCCATTGCTCAAACATGTTCTGCATTTTCAAGCTTTTTCACAAGCTCTTTCCTTTGCTGGGACTGTCTCTCCATCTGTTCACCTGGTTCCCTCCACCTCAGATTTTAAGACAATGTCAATGTCACCTCCTCTGTGAATCCCTCCTGAATCCTTGGCAGATTTAGCCTTTCTCTGCATCCCCTCTCACCTCTGTCCATCTTTCTGTCATGTCATATGTAGAAGCACTGCTGGTTCCCTCAAGGACAGGAACCATGTGCTCTTCCTTCTTTCACTCCCTTCCTTTTCTTCCCATCCCAGTGTCTAGCACAGAGATTGGTGCATAGGAGGTTCTCCATAAATGCTCACTGAAAAGGAGTAGTGAGTTAGTGAATTCTCTCTTGTGGAAAACCCTCAGGCCAGAAGCCTGACCACTCAAAGTGTTGTTTCCAGAATATCAGCATCTGGATACCTGGGAGCATATTAGAAGGGCCGAATCTCAGGCCCTGCACCAGACCTGCAGAATCTGCATCTAACAAGATAATCAGGTATATCTCATGATCATTACAGTTTGAGAAACCCTGTGATGGAGAGTAACAACCAAAAGAAAACAGTGCATCAGTGACCTTCTACTTGTCATAGGAACAATCTAAAGGTCAGAACAGGTTCAAATTCTCCCTAAAAAAAGGAATAGGCTGTTCATAGCAGCCTAGGAATGCAGCTGGCTGACTATGATTGTCCATGGTCCCCAGATTCCTCCCGATCATGTCTGCCTTATTGGGTCCAAGTGGAGGACAGCATGGCTATGAGGTTCCACAGCCAGTGTGCAGCCAGGTGGCCTCAGAGCTGGCTCCTTGCTACATTACCAAGCCAGCATGCCTCAACACCTCGCATTTGAAACTCCAGTGACTTCTTTGGTCTAAACTTGCTCCAAATCATTAAGAGTACAAATCATTTTTACTCAACCCTCAGGTTTCTGTAAATTTGTCCAATTTCCTTTTTTTATTATCATTATTTTTTAGAGAAAGGAGACAATTTTAGCCCAATTAATTCCATTGTACATATGAAAAGCCCCATAGTGGTCCCATTTCTTTCTAAGGAAATGAAAAGGTCATTATGCTCCAAATCACAAGCATCTCTTAGCTGTTCCAGGAGACAAAAAATCTAATTAGTCACTTGTGAGTTCCTTTTCAGTTTAAAATATCCTTTCCATCTAATTCTCCTGGCTCCTAGGTTTATCACCACTTCCCTAACTCAAAGAGTTGGAATTTTCCAAATCGACTCACCATCCCATGCTGCCGCAGACCAAATTTTACCCGAGGCAAGAATCCAGGGAGCTGTCAGCTAGAGCCAATGGGCAAACAGATGTGATCATCATCCGAAAGCTCAGATACTGAAACCTTGACTAAGCTGCCCCTAACAGACATCATATCACATCCCCTGACCATGTGTCCCTGTCCTTTGAACTCTTTCACACCTACCTTCTGGAGAAAATCACACAACCATATGAATGGCTTCATTACAAATCCATGGTCTGTCCTCAAATGAGCCATCATCACTGCCTGGCAATCATTTGCCAAGGCTATAGTGACCTTATCCTTATTTTTCGTACAGCAAAAAAGGATGGACAGTTAGTTTGTGAATGAGAGGCAAACATAAAAAACATCATGTGCCTGCTAAGGAATTGGCCAGCAAAACTCCTTGAACATTTACATTCACCAGTTTGATGGTTAAGCTAATGGTTCAACTCTACCAGGTAATGGCGCCCAGTTGTCTGGTCAAGCAAGCGCTGGAAAAGTTGTAATACAAGGACATTTCATGGACTATAGTCATCAGTGAGTTGATTGCATAGGCTACATCTACAATCAATTGTGGAGATTGCCGTTGGCAATGAGTGACGTCTCATCCAATCAGTTGAAGGCCTTAAAAGGGGAAGTGATTTTAGCATTCAGGGAGAGAATTCCCAGCTCTAAATTAGACAGCCAGCTTCTCCTGGGAACTTGTAGCAGTTTGGCAGTTAGACATAGTTATGAATTCCAAAAATAGAAATTGGATTATGCTTGTAAACTGGTCTGTTCATCTGGGTGTGATTAAGTTATGATTAGGGTGTTGAGCCCCACCCCTTGGTGGGTGGGGTCTCAAAGATAAAAAGACATGGTAAGGGTTTTGAGTTGAAGTTCTGATGTTGGAGTCTTGAGCTGGAGCCCCAGGAAGTAAGAGAGCTTCGTTGTGAGGAAGGAGAGAAGGCCCCGGGAAAAGATGAGCCGTTCACCTGAGAGTCTACAGCTGGCCTTGTGGAGAGAGGCAAAGCCTAGAGAGTCTCATAGTCTACAGCTGACCTTGTGGAGGAAACAGAGGAGCTGAGCCTGGAAAGAAACGGAGCCCCAGGAAGAGAGGAACCCAAGAAGGCTGAACCCTGGCAAACGTTTGCAGTTGTCTTGCTCCAACATGTGGCAACAGACTTTGGTGAAGGAAGAAACTTATGCTTTATGGCCTGGTAACTGTAAGCTTCTACCCCAAATAAATACCCTTTATAAAAGCCAACAGATTTCTGGTAATTTCCATCAGCACCCCTTTGGCTGACTAATACAGAACTCATCAAGGACTTTCATTGGCGCTCCTGGTTTGCAGCCTGCTCTGTGGAATTTGGACTTGTATATACCCACAGTCAATGAGATAATTTTATAAAATCTCATACTATTTACAGATATCACCCATTGGTTCTTTTTCCCTAGAGAACCCTGACTAAAATAACCCATCACTACTCTAAACTTTCTCTGCTTTCCTCAAGTGTTCTATCATCATCCTCGTTGCCTATAGAAAACAACCTTGCTCCTACTTCCCTAACAAAATTGAGGCCATCAGGAATTACATCTCTCAATTGCTTGACTCTGGCCCTTTATCAATTTATGATCTTCTCTACTCCACTTTCACTCCAGCCTTAGAAGTTGAGTCTCTCCTTTTAAAAGTATCTCTCCCAAACTCACATCTGTATATCCTTAATCCTTCCCCTTCTCTCTCCACATCACTCTTACCCTTTCTCTCCCACTCTTTTATGCTCCTTTTTCTCAAATGCATTCTTCCTTTACCTTAAAAATACACTCAAGTTACTGCAAACTATAGAAAAAAAATTTTTTTTTATTTTTCATCCTCCAGCTGCTACCATTTCTCTCACCCACCCCCTGCACTGCAAAATTCCTGGAAAGAGGTATGTGTACTCACTGATTCCACCACTTACCTACCTCCACCCCCACCCCCACCCCCACCCCACCCCCCCACTTACTAATCAATCTACTCTACTCTGTTCTCTGCTGACCACTTTACAGAAACTGCTCGGGTCAATGTTACCAATGATTTTCAGTTTGCTAAATCCACTGCAAACTTTCAGTCTTTTTCTTGCTTGACCCCTTGGTGGCAGTGAATAATGTTTACCACAAACTACTTCAAACACTTCAATCCTTTGATACATTGTTTCTCTTCTCATTCCCTGTGAGGCTCGCCAATTCCTTAAACATCAAGCAAGTGTTAGGAATCCCAGGGTTCTTCCCTTAAAGTCCCTAACTTTTTCCTTGAACATTCTCCTCCACTACCATGGATCCAACTCTTACATATAAGGTGGTGATTTTCAAAATTATATCTGCAGGTCATAACTTTCCTAATCCTCCACTTCATATAAATATTTATCCTCCTGACATCTTCAAGTGTATATCCACAGGCATCTTAAATGCAACAAGTTCAAAATGAGCTGGTCATCTCTTCCTCATTTCACCACATGCAAATTAGCTTCTTCCCTGTTTTTCTTATTTCAGTGAATGATTGCATCATCTTCAAGGTAAGCAGTGCCATGAATCTGGGAGATATCCAAACAGTTACCACAACCTATTTCCCTTTGATTAACATTTCTCAAAGCTATCCCTAACTTCTCATCCACACTGCCCTTATTTTTTAATATACATGTAAATTTTTAAAAAAATACTTAGATTATATGAATGTTACATAAAAAATATAGGAGATTCCCATATGCCCCGCTTCCAACTCCTCTCACATTTTCCCACATTAACTAATTATCCTTCATTAGTGTGGTACATTTGTTAAAATTGATGAACACATTTTGGAGCATTTCCACTAAGCGTGGATTATAGCTTACACTCTCTCCCATGCAATTTTGTAATTTATGACCAGATATATAATGGCTTATATCTGTCATTGCAATGTCATTCAGGACAATTCCCAAGTCCCAGAAATGTCCCCATATTACACCTGTTTTTCTCTCTCCCTCCCCTCAGAACCTCCAGTGGCCACTGCCTGCAAATCAATGATAGAATTTCTTCCATTGCTAGAATCACAATAAGTCTATATTAGAATACCAGTAAGTCTACTCGGAGTCCATCGTTCATTCCCCAGTCTTGAGGAATCTGGGATGGTGGTGCCCACTCCACCTCCAATTGAAAGGGGACTTAGATCCCATGGGGCAGATGGATGGGACTATCTTGCTTGCAGTTGCAGAATTTCTCTGTTCTTTGGGATGGTCGTAGTCCATCATCATCTCCTTGTTAGTTGTCCTGTGTGAGTCCAATGAACTGGAGAGTAGGTGTTGCAACTCTGTTGAGATTCAGGGCTAGGCTGGTACATGGACAGTCCAAAGATTTAAGTCTCTTGGACATACATCTATCAACTCTATCACTATAGGTTCAAATAGAAGGGGCAGAAGAGCCATGTGTAGGGAAACTACAACTGAGTCCAACTCTGTCACAATGGGAGCATAAACTCCCAAGTAGGGCCCATTGGCAGGGCACCAAACTCCTGAGCTGCCTGCCCTGCCTATAGTGTCTGGATGTCTCCAGTATTTGAGGCAATATTTACTTTAGCAGACAATGAGATCCTGCTGAGATGTGCATAAGCGTATCCTCTGGAATGAACTCCCTACTCACTTTGAAGTCTCTTAGCCATATAAACTCATTTGTCTTTATCCTTTCCCCCTTTTGGTCAAGGTCTTTTTCCAGTTGCATTACTAGTTGGTGCTTGGTAGTAATCCTTTGGTGCCAGGGAGGGTGATCCCTGGGAGTCATGTCCCATGCTGGGGGAAAGGTAATGCATTATATGCTGAGTTCAGCTTAGACAGAGGCCACATTTGAGCAACAAGGAGGCTCTCAGGAGGTAACTCTTAGGCACTGTATAATACTAGGCTAAGTTTAAATTTCAAAAGTAAAGATTCATAAGTGAATTCATCAATATCAAGGGCCTGTCAATGGTCCATCCTCCTTCACTGCCCCTGTACTCAGGGGATTCTTGCTGTCCCATTCAAGAACGTGGCAGAACTCCCCAGGATCCCACTGCCCCTATTTAGTTCAGGTCCTCATTTTTTCTCCCCTTGGATTATTGCAGCAACCTACAAATGAGAAGCAGCCCACAGAAGTATAGGTTACTGAACCTAGGGCACTCATGTTAGTATCAGTGGCACTTTGGAGTCTGTATGTAACTGAAAAGTAGACAAACACAACTTTGACTCACAAATTCATTGACCATTTCATTGATTTCACATTGTTTGAGTGGATGTCATAGGAACAAGGGCAATGCCCAAAAGAGATATTCTGAAAATGCCTCATATAAGAAACAGAAAACTTCTTCCCTTCATCAAACCATTTTACAATTCCTTTCCAAGTTTAGCCTTGTCCTAGCATCACATTTCCAGGAGAGATGGGAGAAATCAGCTGCTGGGATAACTTTTGCCTTTACATTGGATACACTATTCCTTGAAGATCTCCCTCCTATCTTCTTGTGAGTTTTTGATACCTTGCCACACACTTCCCAGAAGTATTGAAGTACCCAGATTTTACTGGGCAACCTTTCACCCAAGCTGTGTTTTGGGTCTCCCTTCATCTCCAGGATCACTATTAATTCATTCAAAAATTTTAACTGAGCCCTTACTACATACCAGGCACAGTCCTAAGCACTGTATCTTCAACAGTGAAAAAACACAGGCAAAGACTTTGCCCTCATAGAGATTACCTTTCTGGGACTCAGAAACCCTGCTTTAAGCTCCTCTTCACAGTAAAACTAGTTGAGTTATTATCATGTGCTCTTTCTACTTTCTTACCTCATGTTCTCTCCTCGGTGCTCTTTAAACAAGCTTCTATCCCCACAACTCCTCTGAATGCTCCTGTGAAGATCACAAATGTCCAACATGTTGCTTAATCCAAGTCATATTTCTGCCCTCCTCTTTCTTATCTCTGCAGCATTCAACACCAGTAACCATCTCCTTTATCCTGAAATAATTTGTTCTCTTAACTTTTATGATACCACGTTTTCCTGGCTGTTTTCTTAACCTCCAAATGTTGGAGTATTCCAGGATTTAGTTTTTGAACCTCTTCTTTTTTCTCTGTTCTTGTGACTCCCTAAGTGATCCCATTCATTCCAAAGGCTTTAAGTGACATCTATAAGCCTACTACTCTTAATTGTCTATATCCAGCTCTGACCTCTCCAGATTCATACAATCCAATTGCTTTTGCAATATTTTCTCTTAGATGTCTATCTGGAATTTCAAGCTAAACATGTCTGTAGTGTACACTGGTTGATTATCTAGCATCCAGTCTTTACCTCTTACTTCCCAATAGACCCCTCACTTTTCATGATTATGAGAGATCCATATATTTCTGGGAAACCTAATTGCACCCCAAGATTTAGATGAGGAATATATGACCTAGCTTAAGTTAGTTAATACACTCTATTATCTAGGTTACAATGACTGCTTCAAGGGTAAGTATATGGTCCAGGTTATTCCAAATGGAGTAGATTTCATAACTTTTTTTCCTAGGAATTTTCTAATACAAGTGTTCTTTCTTGAGCTACACATATGATGTGTGGATATGAGGACTGCAAGTACTGCAGCCATTTTGGTCATGAGGAAAGTCAGACTGACACACAGAGAAGGGCCGTGACAAGAGATTAAAAACAAATTGAACAAAAGAACACCATCAAGTCCACTCTAGTCCACGGTTCTTCCCCCAATCCTGAGGGGACTGGGATGGTGATGTCCACTCCAACTCCAAGTGAGAGAGGGCTTATATCCCATGGATATGGTGGGTGGGATGATCCTGCCTGCAGATGCAGGCCCTCTCCATTCCCTGGGATGGCCATTGCCCATCGTTGTCTCCTCACCAGGTGACTTGGATGAGTCCATTGAGCTGTTTGGGGTAGAGAGGGGATGAGCAGTTGAAATACAGGGGTTTCTTTGGGAGTTAGAGGTTGTCCTGAGTACCATTGTGGCAACGGATGTAGGCCATTTTAAATCAGCACACACCACTCAGAACTGAGTGCGAGAGAGTGTGGTCTACGGTGTGAACTGTGGTCTATGGTTGGTGGCAATGCTCCAGGATGTGTAAGTTCATTGAGGGTGGTGGGCCACACTTGTGGGAGATGTTTGTGTGGGATGTGGTGGGAGGTG
>JAKSZT010053812.1:1666342-1676414 GCA_026826555.1 Tolypeutes matacus
ATAGTTGATTTTAGGAGGGCTCAGGATGGAAGATCAACACACACAAAAAATTGTACTTTATATATTTGGAAATTGAAAGAAAAAAGTGCAATTTAAAACAACATTATAATTATAAAAATATGTAGGGATAAGTTTCACAAAAGATATAAAAGATTTATACAATGAAAACTACAAAACATTGCAGAGATAAATTAATGAAGAACTAAGTAAAAGGTGATATATACCTTGTTCGTGTAGCAGAAGACTAAATATTGTTAGGTGTCGATTATCCCCAGATTTACCCATAAATTCAATGCGATCCCAATCAAAAGCACAGAAGGCTTTTTTTATAGAAATTGGCAGACTGATTCTAACGTTCATACAGAAATGTAAATGACTCAAAATAGCCAAAGAACTTTTAAAAAGAGAACAAGGTTGGAGGGGTTATACTAGTTGATTTCAAAGCTTATTATAAAGTGACAATAATCAGGACAGTGCAGTATTGGCATAATGATAATAATGTCATATACCATAATGTCATAATATATTTCATAATGAAATATATCAATGGAACAGAAGAGAGTTCCAAAATAGACCCACACATATATGCATATATGGACAATTGATTATCAATAAAGATACAAAGGAAGATTAAAGGCGAAACGATGATCCTTTCAATAATTGGATCTGGAACATTTGGATATCCATATGTTAAAAAAAAAAATTCCAATCTATATCTTGTACCACATGAAAAAGCAATTAAAAATGGATCATGGGCCTAAATGTCAAAACTAAAATTTCTTCTAGGAGAAAACATAGAATATATATATTTTTTACCATGAGTGAGTTAACAATTTCTTAGACATAACAAAAAAGTACGATAAATTGGTGAAAACAATATTAATAAATTGGATGTTATCAAAATTCTAAGCTTCTGCAATTTGAAAGACACTGTTAAGAGAGTAAAAAGGCAAGACTCAGACTGGGAGAAAATATTTGCAAATCATATTTCTGATAAAAGTCTTGTGCGGAAAATAGTTAAAGAACTTTCAAAACACAATAAAAAGGGAATCTTTTCTGCATAAAATAAAGTAACTTTTGAAAAGAATAAATATATAAGATTTTGAGGAGGAGAGAGTTATTTCTGGAATTATTTAGACATACTGGAATATGGTGGTGATAAAAATCAAGAGTGGCTTTTATCATTTGAAAATTCTCTGTAGGGAATCAAATTTGACTCTGGGAAGATGGAATAGATGTGTTTTCCCTTATTTCTCCTGCTAAGTACAACAAAAAACGTTGGACATTATATATAAAACAAATCTAAGAAGTCTGAGTGGTTGAGAGAAAAGGCCAGTCCAGCTAAGGCCCTGGGGGCCTAAGGAACAACATAGTGGTGAGTCCTCTGGGTTCTCTTTTTGCCTCGCATATCCCACGCGAGGAACTGTGAAAGCCTGCAAAATAGAAACACCAGCAGGTGCAGACAAAAGTGCCCCAACAAAATCCTGTTCTTTCTAGCCTAAAGACCAGGAATGGGGCAGCTTAGTAAGACAGAAAACTCTGATAATGCTCACTCCCATCCCTACCTGCAAAGCCTAAGTTGGGAGCCTAGACTTTCACCCTCAAAAAGCTACCAAGGTGATATTATTGTTGAATTCCAAAAAGAAATACTGATTGTGTTTGTAAACTGGTCTATTCCTCTGGGCATATTAGATTGTATTAGGCTCAGAGGTTTCACTTTTACGTTATTAAATCAAGAGTAACGCTTTTATTTGACCACATCATTAGGGCGACTCAGTTTGAGTTCCTGCCTACAGCTAGCCTACAGCTGTGGGCTATATAAATGGATGCTCAAAGACAGGAAAGTAAATACATGGAGAAGGAGAACACAGAAGCAGGTACGCATGAAGAGAGAATGCTCCATAGACACAGCCCCGGGAAGAGAGATGAGCCTGATAGTCTACAGCTGACCTTGTGAAGGGATGGAGCAGCTGAGCCCAGAAAGAAACGAGCCCTGGGGAGAGAGAGGAGCCTTATGCCAGCCTACAGCTGAGATTGAAAGAAGCTGGGACCACGGAGCATTAAGAGGAAGGAGAAAGGCTGAACCATCGCAGACATCACCTATCATCTTGTGTCAACATGTGGCGACAGACTTTGGATGAGAAAGTACCTCTTATGGCACCTTTTGGACTCTTTATGGCCTGGTAACTGTAAGCTTCTACCCCAAATAAATACCCTTTATAAAAGCCAACAGAGTTCTGGTACTTTGCATCAGCACCCCTTTGGCTGACTAATACATGTTCCAACCGCTCCCCACCCCCACCCCGGCTCTGCCCTATCAAGGTGATGTCATTTTATACAGACCAGAGAAGTGTGGTTGCAGAACTGAGGTCTCTTCTGAAATCTGGAGAGTCAGGAGAGGCACAGTCACGATCTGCTTATTGTCAGAGTAACAAACTATATGGGGCCTGCGGTCTTTAGGGGATGTACATTTTTTGTAAGCTTTACCTCCAAGGACCCCAACAGAGTCTCACAGTGAAGATCCTAGAAAGATACTAACCTGGCTCTGGCAGGGGAAGGGAAGTAGTAACAATTGTGAAAAACAACCATAGCCTTTTATACTACAGGGTAAACATCTTTTCAGAGCCTCATCTCAGCCGGAAGAAAAATACTCCTCCCATCCTGTCCTTCCTTTTAGACCTAGGGGAAAAAAACATAGGCAACAGGGGTCAGGATTTCAAAGATATAGATTGGGAACACTGCAGCCAAGGAAGGCTGCATGGTATGGAAGTGGGTGGGGGGGAGAGTGTAACACTGGCGAAACACTTCTGAAGGTCACTGCCCAGAGATATAGAAACACTAATAGATTGATATTTAATTGGAAGATTACAGAACACTCCCCTTGCCCCACACCTTACCACCCCATCAACAGTGCTCCAGTATAATAACAATGGTTTACTACTGAAAGAGCTGCAAGACATACTCTTTCTGAGAAGCAGTCTTTGTCCATCAAAATTATCCTTCAAAAATGAAGGAGATAAATGGATAAGCAAAATGTTGTATATACACACAATGGAATATTATTCAGCCATAAAAAGGAATGAAGTTTGGATACAGGCTACAACATGGATGAATCTTGAAGATATCATGGTAAGTAAAATAAGCCAAATGCAAAATGACAAATATTTTATGATTTTACTGATATGAAATACCTAGAATAGGCAAATTCGTAGAATAGGCAAATAGTAGATTACAGGTTACTAGGGGCAAGGGGATGAGGGGAATTGGGAGCTATTGCTTAAGGGATTCAGAGTTTCTGTTTGAAGGGATGAAAATGTTTGGGTAATGAATGTTGGTCATAGTAGTACAATATTGTGAATATAATTAATATCACTAAATTGTACACTTGAAATGGTAAAAATGGGAATTTTTGAGTTGTACATATGTGTATATGTATATTACTACAATAAAATTTTAACAAAATTGAAGGAGAAATAAAGATGTTCTCAGACAAATAAAAACTGAGGAAATTAATCACCAGCAGATCTGCTCAGCAGGGAATGTTAAAAGTTCTTCAAACAAAAGATAAATGATATATTTATCTTCTTTATATAGAACACTAGGTCTATATAAAGAAAGGAAGAGAATCAGAGAAAAATAAATTTTTATTCTTATTCTGAATTGACCTAATAGACAGCTACTTGTTTAAATTAATAATAATAGCAATGCACTGGTAATTATAGTATATGGACAAGTTACATTAATTATAGAAATACCACAAGGGACAGGAAGGAGGAATTGGGTATATTCTGCTATAAGGTGAAGTGCTATAAAGTTTTTTGAAGGTAGACATTAATTAATTTAAAATGTGTAAACATTAAGAAAAACATGACAATTTTTTTCAAATGTGTTCAATATGCTAAGAGAGGAAATAAAATGGAATCATATTAGATGTTCAATTAAAAGCAGAAAAGGAAGAAAAATAGAAAAGAAACAAAGAACAAGTGCAACGAAAAGAAAACAGTCACAAACTTAGTAGGTGTTAATCTAACACTATCAATAATCACTTTATTTATTTATTTATTTTTTGATACTAAGCACATAATATTTATTTTTTTTTACTGTGGGTAAAAATCAAAGTTTTCACAATACAAACCAATATTTGAAAAATGATATATAGATATATATGCATATATGTGCATTTGCTTACATAAATGTTATTTTTTTCACATATATTTTAAAAGATGCTTAGATTACATAAATGTTACTTTATTTATTTATTTTTTTTATGGTGGGTAAAAATCAAAATTCTCACAATACATACAAACATTTGCAAAATGATATATAAATATATATGCATATATGTGTATTTGCTTACAAAAATGTTATTTATGCATATATATATATATATATACATATATTTCAAGAGGTGCTTAGATTACCCAAAACATTACACGGAACCCACTGGGATTCCCATGTTGCCCACCTCCCACACCTCCCACCACATCCCACACAAACATCTCCCACAGTGTGGCCCACCACCCTCAATGAACTTACACATCCTGGGGCCTTGCCACCAACCATAGACCACAGTTCACACTGTAGACCACACTCTCTCCCACTCAGTTCTGAGTGGTGTGTGCTGATTTAAAATGGCCTACATCCGTTGCCACAACAGTACTCAGGACAACCTCCAACTCCCAAAGAAACCCCTGTATTACAACTGATCATCCCCTCCCTACCCCAAAAGTGTCAAGTGGCCACTGGCTCCACCTCATTGTTATAACTTCTTGCATTGCTAGAATCACCATATGTGAACAAAAGAATACCATCAAGTCCACTCTAGTCCATAGTTCTTCCCCCAATCCTGAGGGGACTGGGATGGTGATGTCCACTCCAACTCCAAGTGAGAGAGGGCTTATATCCCATGGATATGTTGGGTGGGATGATCCTGCCTGCAGATGCAGGTCCTCTCCATTCCCTGGGATGGCCGTTGCCCATCGTTGTCTCCTCACCAGGTGACTTGGATGAGTCCATTGAGCTGTAGGGTAGGAGTTGCAGCACCACCTAGATTTCATGCACACCTGGCACATAGGTAGGCGGGAGTCTCCAGTCTCTGGAAGTATACCTAAGAAACTCCAGCATCACATGTAGGTTTGAATAGAAGGGACTGGTGAACCATGTGCAGGGAGGACTTATTTGAGTCTAATTCTGTCACTCTCAGGAGCACAGATTCCAAAATAGAACCCACTGATAAGGCATCAGTCTCTGGGGCTATCCCCCCTTATATAGGACCAGGGTGTCTCCGGAGCTCTCAGGAACACCAATGAGTGAGGTGATAGGCACTTAGATGTTCTATGAGCTCCTACTGAGGTGTGCGTAAGAGTTACCTCTGGGATGACCTCCCGACTCTCTTTGAAGTTTCTTAGCCACTTGAACTCATTTGTCTTTACCATTTCCCCCTTTTATTCAAGGTCTTTTTCCAGTTGTATTGCCAGTTGGCACTTGGTATTAATCCCTCGTTGCCAGGGAGGCTCATCCCCGGGAGTCATGTCCCACGTTGGGGGGCAGGTAATGCAATCATATGCTGAGTTTGGCTTAGAGAGAGGCCACATTTGAGCAACAAGGAGGCTCTCAGGTGGCAACCCTTAGGCACCCCACTACTGCAGGCTAAGTCTCATTTATAAGAGCAAAGACTCACAAGGGTAGTCATCAATAAAAAAAAAAACAACAACAGTGGGTCATCCTATTTTGACAGGCACTGTGCCTACACTCAGAGGACTATTGGTGCTCCCTTGGAGACTGTGGCAGAGCTCTTCAGGCTAGGAATTCAGATTCCCTCATTTATTGTGTGATTATCCACCCATCGTGACCATGCCCCATCCCCCGATCCTTTGAATGATTTTGTATATCTTTCATGTATATTCGGATGAACCAATCCCCACGAACCCCGCCCCAGACACCCCCCCCAATAATCCCCCGCAGTACCCATTGTAACCCTTCTGTGATCCAAATCCTCCATGAACATTGAGTCCATAAAATAATCAAATACACTTACTAGGAAAAAGAAACAAGTGTGATAAGCTTACATGCAAGAGACAAACATAAGGAAACTCAGGGGGAAAAAAAAAAAAAAAAGAGAGAGAGAGAATGAAAAAAAACAAATAATCAAACAAAGAACAAAACAAAATAAAATATAATTAGTGGATTGGGACATTCAAAAAATGGGCAAAAAAGCAAAGGAAATGCCTTTAAAAAAAAATATATATATATATATATTCATTTTTTTTTCCTTTCTCTTTTCTCTTTTCCCTTTCTTCCCTCTCTTTATCACTGTGTTATCGGATGTCTGGTGTGCCATGACACCTTCCTCCTCTCAATCCCCATTGTCTCCCAATTTTTCATTTAATTTTCAAAGAAGTTTTAGGTCACAGCAAAGTCACACACGGAGTGCCGGAGACTCCCAGATACCAAACCACCCCCCTTCCCCACCCCATATTAACTCCCCCCCCCCTTTTTTGCAGTTGCATTGCTAGAGGTTGCATAGTATTAACCCTTTGGTGCCAGGGAGGCTCATACCCGGGAGTCATGTCCCATGCCAAGGGGAAGGTAATGCATTTATATGCTGAGTTTGGCTTAGAGTGTGGCCACATTTGAACAACATGGAGGCCCTCAGGAGGTAACTTCTAGGCACCCTATAATACTAGGCTAAGTTTCTATTTCAAAAGATGCTGAAATCAATAGAACCTGGGAGAGAGAGCACCACAGAAGGAGCAGCCAGAAGCTGAAAAGCATTGGGCTCTGAAGGAGAAGGCAGAGACTGACAGATGCCACCATGTGCCTTCCCATGTGACAGAGAAGTCCAGGATCACCCACAGCCAGTGGTCTTTGGAGAGAAAGTGTTGCCTGATGCCTTGATTTGGACATTTCCCCCCAAATCCCAAAGCTTTGGAACAATAAGCTTTTAAGTTAATAAATCCCCATTGTAAACGCCAACCCATTTCTGGTATATTTCCTAGGTAGCCTTTAGCAAACTAAAACAAGCTTCAACAGAAATCAAAATGTTTTTTGAATTAAGATAAAATGTAAATGCAAGTTATCAAAATTTGTGGGGCACAGCAAAAAGAGTGCTTGGAGGTAAATTTATAGCTCTAAATGCATATATTTAAAAAGAGAGATCTAAAATCAATAACCTAAGAACCTTAGGAATCTAGAGAAAGGAGAGCAATTTATGTGTAAAACAAGTAATAGAAAAGAAATAAAAACTAGAGAAGAAATAATTGAAATTGAAAACAGAAAAGCAATAAGAAAATGAATGAAACCAAAAGCTAATTCTTTGAAAATATCAATGAACTTGATAAACTTCTAGCCAGGCTAACCAAGAAAAAAAAGAAGACACAAATTACCAATATCAGAAATGAAAGAGGGCTCCTCACCACTGATCCCATGAAATTAAAAGAATAATAAAGAAATATGAACAACTAAATGTCCAGAAATGTGATTACTTAGATAAAATTATCTTGAAAGACGCAAACTACCAAAATTCATATAGGAGAAATAGATAACCTGAATAGCCCTATAACTATTAAATGCATTGAATCAGTAATTAATGTCCTTTTAAAAGACAAACCACCCAACCTAAATCATTTCACTGGTGAACTGAGTTAAATATTTAAGGGTGAATTAACACCAATTGACAAACTCTTCCAAGAAATAGAAGCAAAGGGGACACTTTCTAACTCATTCTATGAAACCAGCATTACTCTAACAACAAAACAAGTTAAAGATATTATAAAAATGAAAACCACAGATCCATATATTTCATGAACATGGACTAAAAAATTCTAAAAAATATAAGCAATTTAAATCCAAAAAATATAAAAATTATACACCATTACCAAATGGGATTGTTTTACTTATGCAAGTTTGCTACAACACACAAATATCAATCAATATAATCCACCATAAATAGGCTAAAGAAGCAAGACATATGATAATATCAATTTATTCTGAAAAAAACATTTTACAAAAGTTCTACCACCCATTCATGAAAAATAATCTCAGCAAACTACAGCTAACATCATGGTTAGTTGTGTAATCTCTATGCCTTCTCCCTCAAATCAGGAAAAAGACAAGGATATTCTCTCTCAATACTCCTATTCAACATCATAGTAAGAATTCCTAGCTAGTGCAATAAGAAAAGAAAAAGAAATAGAAGATATGCAGATTGGAATGGAAGACATAAAACTATCTTTATTTTTTTTTCTCAGATGACATGGTTAGATTTATATAAAATACCAAGGATCTACAAAATAATCACTAGAAGAAATAATTGCAAGAGAGAAAGTCAATATAAAAAAGTAAATTGCATTTTATATACATCAAAATACAGAAAACAACCCAAATTAAAAAATAGACAAATGATCTGAACAGACATCTCATTAAAAGATACAGAGATAGCAAATAAGCATATGAAGAGATGCTCAACATCATTTGCCATTAGAGAATTTCATACAAAAACAGCAATGAGATACCACTATACACCTGTTGGAATATCTATAATCCAAAAACTTAAAAGATCAATTGCCGGCAACAGTAACTCTCGTTCTTTGCAGGTGGAAATGTAAAATTGTACAGCCACTTTGGAAGACCTTTTGTCACTTTCTTACAAAGCTGAACAAAGTTCACGAGATCCACCTAAGCATTTACCCAACTGGCATGAAAACTTATGTCCACATAAAAAAACTTGCACATGAGTATTTACAGCAGCTTATTTTATAATCACCCAAATCTGAAAGCAACAAAAATGTATTTTATTAGGTGAATGGATAAATAAACTGTGGCACAACCATACAATGGAATATTATTCATCAACAAAAAGGAAGAATTACAAGTCACACAGATATGGGTGAATCTTAAATGCATATTGCTAAGTGAAACAAGCCAGACTGAAAACACAAGATAATATATGACTGCATTTATATGACATTCTGGAAAAGGAAAAAAAATATAGAAGTGGTTTTGATGAAATCATAGCCTAAAATTTCTCAACTCTCATGAAAGACATGAATAAACGTGTCCAGGAAGCACAGCATACTCCAATTAGAATAAATCCAAATAGACCCACCCCAAGACATATAATATGCATAATGCCAAATGCCAAAGATAAAGAAAAAATTCTGAAAGCAGAAAAGGAAAAGTGAAACATCACATACAAGGGACATCCAAAAAGACTTAGTGCAGATTTCTCTTCAGAAACCATGGAGGCGAGAAGGCAGTGGTATGATATAATTAAGGTACTGAAAGAGAAAAACTGCCAGCCAATAATTCTTCATCTGGCAAAACTGTCCTTCAAATATGATGGTGAGCTTAAAATATACACAGATAAACAGAAGCTAGGAGAGTTTGTAAACAATAAGCCAGCTCTGCAGGAAACATTAAAGGTAGTTCTGCTGGGAAGCGGCTGTGGCTCAATCAGTAGGGCTCCCGTTTACCATATGGGAGGCCCCGGGTTCGGTTCCCGGGGCCTCCTGGTGAAGGCAAGCCCGCCCGCACGGCGTGGTTAGCTGACCCAGCGAGCACAAGCAGCAAGGGGGGGATAAATGAATAAATAAATAAAATCTTTAAAAAAATAAAATAAAATAAATAAATGAATAAATAAATAAAATCTTTAAAAAAAAAAAATAAATAAAGGTAGTTCTGCAGTCAGAGAAGTAAAGACAAGCAAAAGAGGCTTGGAGGAGAGTGTAGAAGTGAAGACTAGGTAGTTCTGCAGTTAGAGAAGTAAAGACAAGCAAAAGAGGCTTGGAGGAGAGTGTAGAAGTGAAGACTAGGTAGTTCTGCAGTCAGAGAAGTAAAGACAAGCAAAAGAGGCTTGGAGGAGAGTGTAGAAGTGAAGACTATCAGAAAGGGTAACCAAAAAAGTAAAAAGATGGACAAAAATAAGATATGACATATGAAAGCCAAAGGATAAAATGGCTGAAGTAAGTAATAACATTGAATGTTAATGGGTTAAACTCCCCAAACAAAAGACATAGGAGCACAGAATGGATAAGAAAGCATGAGCCATCCATATGCTGTCTGCAGGAGACTG